>JBBYHO010000005.1:5757778-5798468 GCA_038382025.1 Adansonia gregorii
AAACTTATCCATGTTTCAAGTGGAGTGTGTTTAGTTGATGATGAGGAAAATGAGATGAGATTTGGCAGAGAACAATAATTTGGGTAAAAGAAAAATAGTAAATTAAAAGCGTAGGGACCGCTTAATTATGATATATAGTTAAAAAAATAACTCAGTTGTGGAAACCCAAAAAATTTTATCATGTTTTGTAAAATAGAAATGGGTTTGACAATAACTCAAAAGACAACTTGGCTAGTAGTATACATCTTGAAATGATCAGGCAATTAAATGGGTAATTATTTTATTTGGTTAAATAGAAAAATTAGAAAAAGCTACATTTAAAAAAAGTTATTAAAGATGAATTTTTAAAATAAATATTACCATATAGAAGAAAAAGGGACCTCAAAGGGAGCTAATTGGACTTAAAAGGTGGAGGGTAATTGTTGTAAAGATGGAATTTTTGGTTTTGGGGATACGGTAATTGTGGGTATTAAATTAATAAAATTAGAAAAGGGGTGGAATACTGATGTCAATTACTCCATATTAATTGTGGTTATTAAAATAATAAAATTAGAAATGATAATTTAGGATATTAGAGGAAAATTAATTGTGGGGTTATTATTCCCTTTTATAAGTTCATAGTATTAAAATCTCTCATCTAATTCAGATTATATTCATAGCAGCGTAATCAATAATTTAATAGCTAAGAAAGTAATATGTACTCAACTTCTTTCTATTTTAAACCTCAATTAGTCTCATACTTTCATCTTATTTAACCGTCAAGAACAATATAAAAAATTAATGTTCAATTAATGCAATTTAAGCAAAAAAGTACTCTTTCAAGGTAGCCCTGAGCGTTTACACAATGATTAAAAAAATTTCCTTTAATATTTCTACTTTTCCTATCTCAAAGTAGATTTCCAAAGAAAAACCATTTCTTCAAAATTTTCAACTTTTTCACAATGAACCAAAATTAGAAACATCCCCATCTCGTGTGATGGCAGTTGCTATCTCAGCCATGGAAAGAAAGCTGCAGTTCAGGAATGTAGCCACCAACAGAAGATGGGTAACGGGAAGGGGGCTAGATGTAATTTAGCTGGAGGAGTAAGTTAAGCTGGCAGGGAATCAATAACAGTTTCAGAGGGAAGTTGAATATTGTTGAGGGTCTGTTATTGAGCTGAATTCCTATTCGTTATAGTAAAAACAAAGTTAGTTTGTTGCTCCATTGAAGGAGTATATAGGGACTGCTGATGTAATTAAATAATTCATGGAATGAAATATCGTTTCCTTCACTCAATTTTCCCTCTTTCTCTATTGGTTTATTTCTTCTTTTCTGCATTATTAAGTTTCTGTAAATATCAATTCCTTCACTTAATTTTGTCTATTTCTCTTTTGGTTTATTTCTTCTTTTCTGCATTGTTAAGTTTCTCTTACATTTACATTTGGTATCAAAGCTTACAAAGCCACCAACAATCCGGGGAAGGCCAAGAAAACCTCGATCATGGCTGATAAGTACCAAGATAGACCACCTCTAAGGCCAGATTTAAGTACTCTAGATGCAGTTGGAGCAGATGAATGCTACTGATGTAGCATTTTTAAGATGGTAGGAAGAACAGCGTAAAATGATTGAGACTCAATTAGCAAAAAATCGAGGATTCATGAGTAGAGTCGCAAAGTTGTTGACTCAAAAGGGAGAAGCCATTACCCAACCGAATCCAATTAATCTTTTCACTAATCAGAATCCATCCTCATCTCAGTCAGTTAGGGATGGTAAACAAATAGTAGAGGTGACAGTGATAGATGAACAAGGGAAATTTACTCATAAGAACTATGAAACGAGTTTATTAGCCAAAAGTCCTGTTGCTAATGTTGTGGGTAACCCTTCAGATCAGTCTAGTCTTTTGTTGAATCTGTTTACTCCTAGGCCTAAGATTGAGCTACAAGTCTTTGATGGAGTAAACCCTAGTGGCTGGATTAAGAAATGCCTTAAAGTATTTTAGTATATTTGCTATTCCAGAGTAGCAAACAATTAAGATAGCTGCCATGTACTTAACCGGTAAGGCAGAGATCTGGTTTGATGGTTACGTGATGCAAAAACCAAATGTGAGTTAGGTAGAGTTTGCTAAGGACTCGGGCTTGAGTTTCCGTGATAAAACGTGTTCTGATATTGTAAAAGAATTTAACAAGTTGACACAAAGAGCAATAGTGGAGGAATATCAGGAGAGATTTGGAGAACTTAAGCCATATGCGCTGCAGTATAGTCTCCAGTTATTTGAGGGGTATTTTGTTTTCGAGCTTTATCAGTGGATTCAAGGATGAGCTCAAGCCTAGGTGTCGCAACTTGATCCAAATATGAATCTAGACCAGTCAAACTTAAAAAGGTGATTGTACCCCTCGTTTATATATATATATATATATATATGTGTGTGTGTCATTATTTTTTATTTCAAAGGCTGCATTATTATTATTTTCTTATTATATTCTTTTGGAAACCAAGTCGTCCAGAGTAATTATTCACTCAACGTAACCTTATATAGTCATTACGAAATGACTGTTTATTTTTCTTAAAGTCACCATCAATCTATTTAGGCTAAGTGAGGCCACCTATTAGAGTTCATTTTTTGAGGGTTACGAAACCCTTCCAAACAAACTTCGAGGCCTATGGTAATACTAGAGATAGTGTGAAAAGGTCGGTGAGTTAGTCATAATCACGAGTAAGAATCAATCCATTTTATGATGCTCAATTATAGGTACCTTATTAATTAAGTGTTAACTTAAATTTTGATTTTTATTCGATTTTTATATCCGATATTTAATTTTAATTCTCATGTATAAGAATCTTTTATTCTAAATTTATTATTTAGTATAAGAAAATTGGGTTTTTAATATTTTTGAAAATCAAATTGTCTTTTGTACGCAACCGAAGGGTCAGAGGAATATAAAAGGTCAAAATATCTTTTACACCACATCAGAGGATCAAAGGAATGTAGAAGGTTTTGTTAAAAAATTAAAATATCCCATGTACTTCACTGTGGACCAAAAGAATACAAGACGTTTTGTTTCATGAAATTTGAAAAATATGAATTTTCATTTTGAAAAGAGTATCTTATTATTAAAATAATCAATCTCAAAGAAATTCCATGTGCTATTTTATTTTGGAAATATTGCCTTAATTTTAAAAATTTCAATCATATATAAACAATACCCTAAGACTCAATTTAGACAAAAAGTTCTAAACTTGACTCTAAGGATCTGAAGTTGGTCGAAGTGACCAATATGTCCTCTAAAGTATATTTTTGTCATGTAAGCATTTCAATGACCTTAAAGTATTTGATTTTATGATAAATTACTAAAACACTCCTAAAGTATACTTGCGACATCAAAGTAGCTCGGTTACCCTAGAAGACTTCAAAACATCATAAAAAGGTAAATTATCCCTAGTGTGTTCATTCAACATGAAAAGCATCCCAGTAATCAAATAGGACGTGGCTATAAGGTAAATTATTAAAATACCTTTAAAGTGTACCTTCAACATGAAAGTATTTCAGTAAGTTAGAGGACTTAAAAATAATACTAACAAGATGAACCTATCCTTAATGTGTACTTTTTACATAAAAGTAGCCCAGTAATCACATAAAATTTGGTTCTAAGGTAAATTACTAAAATACGTCTAAGGGGTATCTATGATGTAAAAGTATCCTGCTAACTTAAAGGACTCGAAAATGATCTAAAATGATGATTATACCGCAAATGGGTACATTGGATATCAAAGATGACCTAAAATGCCAATATTACTAATAGGTCCTTAAGTTTTCAAAATATGTATTTCGTACCTAATCAGAGAACTAGGAGAATACAAGAAGTCTTAATATTTTCTATATCCCACTAGAGGATGAGAGGAATGCTAGGAATATCCCTAAAATCTCTAAAACATCCTAAAAGGGTGATCTTAAGTGGAAAATGACTATTTTAACCCTAAGATGCAAGGCTTTACAAGATGATCTTGAAACTTGCAAAACTTTACATAATGGTCCTTACATGATATTAAACACAAAACCAAGCATCAAATATATCCAAATCAACATGAAAATCATACCAAGATTCATAAGGAAGGTTTAGCCAAATATCTTTGGCCTCAGAACAATTTATTATATCTTTTGAAAATAAATCTCTAAACATTTTGAAATTTCAAAATGGCACAAAAAAGATTTAAAATGTATCATATGCATCTAATCATGCTAAAAATACATGGAAAATGCCCTTAAAAGTCTACCAAACATTTGGCCAAGGATTAAAAATATCAATTTTTTTTTTCAATTTTGCAATTTAATCCTTTAACTTTTCATATTTAAAAAATAGCCTAAAAATAAAAAATTCACATATAAGCCCTTGTTAGATTCAACCAAGCATATCAACATCTTTTTGAGACTTCAAAAAAATTGAAAAAATTATTTTTAGGTCCCTACAACTTTTAAACATAACAAATTAGTCCATAATATCATGAAACCAAGCATGAAAATTCACCTAGAAATCATCATCAAATCCAACCAACGCCAATAACATGATTTCATTAATATCAACTTATATCCTAATTTCTACCAAGCTCATGTCATCATCATGCATAAAAATCATGGGATATGAACATATGAACAAACTTTAACAACAATCGATCATGAAAATACCAAGGAAAATAGCATGAAGTCACATTCGTAATATCATAACATCATTTCCAAAATCAAACATATATTGTTATGATAAAAATTAAGTTATTATTAATAAAAATCAAATATAACAATTAAATTAAGAGAGATTGATCATAGCCTTCAAATTTGGCTTTTAACATGGACGAAAATCCACGAGCTCGAGTCATCAAAAGGCACACTAAAAGGAAGAATCACGTATGAAATGAACCAAAACTAAAACTATTAAAAGAAAATCTACCTTAAAAAGCTTTAAAACTTGAAAAATCTAGTGTTTTTAGTATTTTTTTTCCTCAAGAAAAACTAACAGCCTTTTACATGGAGTATCTCTCCCTATTTATAAGGGCAAGGTTCAGCGAAAGGGGATGAAAAATTCCCTTGGTTATTTATTTTTTTGATATTTTTGTTAAATTTTTAGGGGTATTTGTAAAATAAGATAAGTATTAATTAATTAATCTTGTCATTTTGTATGAGTCATCCTATATGACTCATCATCTTAATCATAATTAAGATAAAACCAACTAATGGCATGGTTAGAAACCAAACTATATTGGTTAAGGAAAATTTAGAATTCAATTAAACTAGTTTCCCTGAAACTAGCTTATAAATTATACCATTAAAAATAAAATAAATTAAAATTAATAAACATAAAAAAATTTTGGAAATGAAAGAAATAGAATCACAATAATGAACAAATCTTGATTGGAAATCCCAAACTCATAAAATTTTATAAGAAAAATCCTTGCGAAAGAAAATTAATATTTTTTTTAGAAAAATGGAAAACTCATAAAATAAATTAAAGTTTCAAAAAGAATTAATATGATGCAAGTAATTGGAGAATTTTAAAATTTTTAAACTTAGAAAAATCTTACCCAAAAAATTATAGAGTAAAATACTGTAGTTTGGAAACGAAAAAAATTTCAAAAATACTTTCAAATTTATAAAAATAAATTGAATTCAACATATTATTCAAAATGTTAATTATTAAAAATAAAAAAGATAAAAACCTAAAATCCGAGTACATTTTATAGAGAAAAATTTCACAAGCATAGCATTTGCAATAATAGGAAAATTTTAATTTTAATAATAAATTTGACAACTTGACACCTCATGGCATAAAATGCAAACACATCTTTTTTAATATTTTTGATTTTTCAACCTGAGTATTGGCATAGATACTAAATAGGTATCAGTAAAAGTATAAGATGATCAACTCCTAAAATTTGATAAAAATTCTTAAAAAATTCCTAAAACTTGGAAATTCGATCATGACATCATGTACAAAAATAAATTTCAAAATTTATCAAGAATGTAATGCATGTAGCATGCATATAATGAACTTTTATTCTATTTTTTGATTTATGAGTTTTATCATTTATTCATTATGGATAATCTCTAATCTAATCTATTTTGCAGTTAGGGTATTTTTAGGAAATGTAATAGATATTTCTTTCTCATTTTGTGAGATGACCCTATATCTTTTCTTGATGTCAAAGGCATTTTTAGAAAATGTTGTGGATATTTTCCTTTCTTTCAGCAAAGAGAGAGCATATCTATCTTTAATATTTCTTTCAGGGAATCATCTGAAAGGATTTTCTTTTTTTCAGTAGGGATGTGTTTTGACTTGTGAAAAAGATGCAAGTTCAATAACCATCATTAATAGATTTGGATATGGGATCAGAGACTTTGAAAATTATTCTAGTTACCACCATAAAAAACTTTGGATATGGCATCAAAGATTTTGAAAAATCTTTAAAATGCTTTGAATTTCACCACTGAAGATTTGTTTTTAAACAAACTTTTTTAGATGCTTCGAATTTTACCACCAAAGACTTTACAATCTCTTTTAAAATGCTTCAGATTTCACCACCAAAAACTTGTTTTGAAACGAAATTTCTTAAATGCTTCAGATTTAACTATCAAGGACTTTGAAATTTCTTTTAAAATGCTTTTGATTTCACCACCAAAAGTTTGTTTTGAAACAAAATTTCTTAAATGCTTTGTATTTTACCATTAAAGATTTGTTTTTTTACCAAACTCTTTTAAATGCCATTGAAAACTTGTTTTGAAACAAAATTTCTTAAATGCTTTCAATTTCACCATCAATGATTTATTTTTAAACAAACTCTTTCAAATACTACTGGAAACTTGTTTTGAAACAACACTTCTTAAACACTTTAGATTTCACCACTGAAGATTTGTTTTTAAATAAACTTTTTTAAATGCTTTGAATTTCACCACTAAAGACTTGTTTTAAACAAAATCTTTAATGCTTTAGCTTTCACCACTGAAGAATTGTTTCTAAACAAAATTTTTGAAATGCTTCGGATTTACCATTAAAGATTTGTTTTCATGTGATTGATCAATGGTTGATGTCATTACAATTACTTAAATAGGTATGATAATGCAATGATTGCAAAATGATGACATGGTTTAAAGAAATCAAATGATGAACATGCACAAATCACTTGTGCTGAGAATAGTGCAAATACTCATGGAATAATGCAAATGCAAGTATCAATGAAAAGGTGCAAGCATGAGAAAAGATGCAAATGCCAATACCACTTAAATGGTGTAAATGATTGCAAATATCAAGTATCAGATGAAGCATATACTATGGATGATGCAAAAATTGAAACTCTACTTGATTTTTCTATGCCTTAGGAAAAATCACTCATTTTCTAATCTTTTGTCACCATCTGACCTTGATGATTTTCAAATTCTCCGTGACAAATTTTCATTTCACCTTTTTTTTCCTTAGTTTAGGACTTATCTTGATTCGGTGTCCTTCAATGAAAACAATTATTGTCTCTTTTCAGACACCTTTTTAAGGTTTTCAAAATAATTTCTTCTAATGAAAAACATATTTTGTTCAAAACATATAGGTTAAAACTTATGATGTTTAAATCTCTTGAAGACTAATGATCTTTTATTGGAAAATTTCGTAGATGATAATCAATTTTTCCCAAAGTAGGTTGAAAGGCTTAAAAACTTGGGTTGGCCTAAAAATTTCATAATAGATGATAGGACAGATGCCCCATGTTTCATAATAGATGATAGGACAGATGCCCCTTGTTCTTAGGCAAGAATGGATTAGGTTGTATGAAACATGAATTTCTTTGAAAATCAGATAAATTTGAAATTCCTTTAAGTCTTTTTATTATGAGCATTTAGGCGAGTACCAAGATTGACCACGAAAGGTTTAAGAATAGAATGTTAAGTGGGAAAAGGGTTGGATTTAATTTTCAAAATTAATCTCTCAAATTAAGAGTTGAAAACCTAAAGTACTTAAGGGTTTTCAGATGTCCCTAAATTTCTTTAAACTAGTTTTTCTTCTCACAAAATCTTAGTAACTCTTATAGGTGATATTGGTGGTTCTCTTATTTTGCTTTAGATTACCCATTTTTGGGTTTTCACCCTAGAGTTTCATTTTTCCATTTTTTCATTTCTTTTTCTTTAATTGCATCATTATGTTCTTAAAAAATATTCACAATCTTTCTAAAAGAAAATTTTTCTTGAGAAATCAATCTTTGAGTTCAAATAACCATATTTAATCAAAATGGACTTTTCTAAGTACGTAATGCAGGCTAAGATTCTGGGTTCAGAAAGGAAGGATGTAAAGGCCCAAATAAAGTGTTTGAAATAATTGAATCAATGATCATTTCATAAGGAGTTTGTCCTTTCTATTTTTTTTGGAGCACTGTATTTCTTTGTTTCCTTATTTTTCTTTTCTTTTCATTTATTTTCCTTCTTTTTCTTTTTTCTCTTTTTTCTTTTTTTGTCCTTTATCTTTTTTCTTTTCTTTTTTTTTTTGTTTGAAGTGCAGATTTTAGGGAACTTAGCTTATGTTGCATTTTCCCCAAAATGTCGAAAACTTTTAAAAATTGAATAAGATATCAACCCCTCATAATTTTTAACTTTTTTCATGCCCTTTAGCGTGATGAGTGATCCTTAATCAGGGGTTACAAAAGGGAATAATTCATTAGGCTCAAGGGGGTAGGAAATGAAAGAATTTTCTATAAGTATGAAAGGGTGATAAAAAAGGCCATTTATGACTTCAAACATAACCACTTAAATTGAAGGGTCATTCCTTAGAGAAAAAAAAGATTCTTTGGAAATATCTTAAACATCTTAATCACATAAGAACGCTTTGAATTTTTTCTTTTTCTTTTTCTTTCTTCCTTTCTTCCTTCTTTTTCTATTTTTTCCTTAAAATTCATTCACGCATTCCTCTTTTCTCTTCGGTTTGCAAGCATTTTTCATTTTTTGATTTATTACTAATGGAAAATTGGGTAACGCAGAGATTCATGTTTGTAAGGAAAATTTTTGTGTTTGATTTGTAATAATGGGTAGTGAGGTATATTTAAAATGGTAAAAAAAAAACAAGGCTCAAAAAGGTTTTTTAAGGAATGAGGGCAATTTGTTTATCCAATCATCCTCAAAAATAAAAATAATAGAGCTATTTTTAAAGGATGATTATGAAATTCATGTTTTCATTGTTGGAAAAGAAATAGGATTTTGTTTTGGGGACAATCTTAGCATATATCCATTGCCATGATTAGGTTCCTTAGAAGAACATCTCATTTGTTTGATTTTCAAAGAAACTTATATATTTTTAGAAGCTTCATTTATTATTCTTTATCTAGGAAATCATGGTTTAGGAGCTTTAAAGTTTTTTCCCCAAAATATTGGGACTTTCACATGATCATAGTTTTATTCGTAGGGAAATGAATGTAAGGAACAAGCTTATTTTCAACATTGATCATTAGTATTCTTTAGACTTTTCATTATCATGTTTTAAAAATATTTGCTTTTTAGAAACATTATTATCTGATTAAAAATTTAAACATTCAAAACATGCATGTTTCACAAAATGATGTTAATTCGACATGAGGGCTTACGTAGCTCATTTTCAACATTAATTATTAGAATTCCTAAGATTTTTCATCATCATTTTTTTTTGTTTTTTGAGAAACATTTTACCTCATTAGAAAATCAATATTCAAAATATGCATATTTCATAAAATGATGTCAATTCAGAGACAAGGGCTTCTCAAAATAAGAGTTACAGTACTTACTATGGCATGTGTCCTTTTCTTATAAACCTAGTTATCTTTAATGCCTATCTCTTCTGTGTATGCTTTTTAATGATACTTAGCTTTCCTTTCTTTAAAGTTTAACTTCCTAACCTTGATGAGATCCTGGACATTTTACTTTAGAGAGAGACAATCCTCTATTGAGTGGCCTAAATTATCAAAATGATAACCACAACACTAGTTGACATCATACCAATTTGGATACAAGGGTTTAAGGGCTCAATTTGGATAAGTGTGAAGAGGTGATTTTGGATGAGCTTGGGTAACAGCTCAGTATAAGACATGGGGACCTACGAAACCTGATTTTGATTTTGCCCTTTGCATATACTTTGATGATTCCTATAAGCATTTGGCATATGTTCAGATATGAAAGTTGGTGTAACTGTAAGCACTGGTTAAATACAGACCTTAAGATGCAATGTATACTTTATTTATAATAAGGTAGCATAACTTGTAAGGGTGTCACTGATATTGACCAGGATTTGTAAATGGTTGGTTTATTTGGAAGACAGTGTGAATTTATTTCTCTTTCAGTAGATTTTCTCTTTTCTTCCTTAGAGACATTATTAACTCATATCTTTCCATTTTTGATGGCATTTCCAATCATTTCTCACTATATCAGCAGAATTTTTTATGGCATTTCCTATAAGTTTTTCAAAAAATGGATTTGGTAGTGTATTCAGAAATAGAGATACTATCTCTTTTTTAAACAAAGATGGTTGTGCTTAGGCCGCTACGTCCTTCCATCTTTGGGCATACTGTGTGAATGTTTCAGTTGATTTTTTCTCTATGTTTTGGAGAAATAATCGGTCAGGCATCCAATCCAACATATGCTTGTACTGTTGAAGAAAAGCTTTAGCTAAGTCTGTCCAAATTACACTTGACTCTTATTCAAGTCATTATACCATTTTAGCACTAACCTTGACAAGCTTTCTTAAAAATAATGAATGAGAAGCTTGCCATTTTGTGTATTCCTAGTCATTTTTCTAACAAACATTTTGACATGGGCCTATGAAGATGTAGTGCCAACTAGCATCTTGAACTTAGAAGATGGATTAGATTTGGTTCCAAGCTTAACTCATCTGAGTCCACACTACTGAAGTCCCCAACTTCTTTTATTACTTTGAGCCTTTTTTCAAAGACATGGTATTTTCCCTTATTGTTCTCAGTATCGACTCTCTCTTAGGCCTTAAGTGTGAAAATTTCTTGCTTCAAGAGCTCATAGAGGTCCATAACCATTGTAGTGTCTGAAGTATGACCCAGTCTTGCAGTTGTTGCACTTTGCTAAGCATTAGGGTCAGCATGAATACTAGCTTCCATACATTGAGTACCTTGAGGTAATTGCCTCTCTACTCCAAATGAGCCGGCAATTATATTAGAGTGATTCCTTTGATTCCCTAAATTTATGTCTTTAGACTTTTTCCCTCTAATTATAATTACTTTCATCATTTTAAAGACTTGTGCTCATATTTCCCTTTTGTTTTTTCATCAATTTTTCTTATATTTCATGCTGGTTTGCTTCCACTTTCTAGGCATGCTAAATATTTATCCTTCATGGCCAATGCTGTTTGATTGTTTCAACACTCTTGTTGCAAAAAAAAAAATCTTTTAGAGAACTCTTAAATTCAAGCAAACCTTTATTCTGCCCCCTCACCTTTATGAAACACACGTCATGAATGAATGCATGTGTATGCATATATACAAATAAGTGCAAAGATAAAATTAATGTAATGTCAAAGAAAAGTTTACAATAAAATAAACACAGAGGGTCTATTGTCAAAAAATATTGCCCAAAATAAAATTAAGGCATTTGGTGTATTAAGGAAAAATGATCAATCTTATTATGGGTGACATGATGTTTGTTCATCATTGCCTTGTGTATTTATTATGATGAAATAATATTCATAGAAAAAGGGAAATGGTTAGCACAGAAAACTAATAATTGATGCAAGAAAAGTTTTGCTCTAAGCAGACCCTTTAGGCCATTATAATGCTTATTGGAGCAAATAAAAAGGCCCCATCATTGGTGATAATGTACAAACTTCATTGCCTGACCTGCATGTTTGGACCATATAGTTAAAGGTTGCATAATGGCTTGCAAGGCCAAAAAGAAATGATTGTATTAAGAGTAATGATGCTCCTTCATCATCATTTGATATTTGAATTAAAACAATAATGGCACCTTCTGGGGTGAATCAATGGTCTTACCACAAACAATGATGTTTGATTATTATCACTTGATTTACATGCTTGGAACATAAAATAAAAAAGAATGGGTAAGAGGTGCTCCCCCATGTGCACTTAACATGGTAACTTTTAAAACCAAATATGGCTCTAGCTAAGTGAGGCCCTTACAATTCATTGCATGAAGTTTGTGATGAACATCTAAACAAGTTCTCGAATTACTCTCCAAGCCTAGAAAGAACTAAGGATGTACCTCAATCCTTACATTTTTTTTCTATGTAAAAAATGATTCAATTTGAGTGGGAGTGCTTTCTATTCCCATAACAAGGCTAACACCTTTAGAAGGTGTAGGAATCTACACCCAATAGGCTTTTCATTGGCCAAAATAGAGGCTAACACCTTAGAAGGCAGGGCTACTTCACCCTCTTCTAAAATATTAGGTAACTTATGCCCCCTCCATGTGCTTGGAGGAGAGTCTAACGGTGTACATGTGCATAGTGTGTATAAAGGAATAAACAAACCTTTTATGACTTGGCTCTTTCAGAAATAATAAAAGCCTTTATCCTAAAATTCACAAAAAATACGCTGCAAAAGAAATAAAAGAATTAGTGAAAATATGAACAATATATATAAAAAACTCCATATAAATCAAAGATATAGTAAAAATTTTATTTTGGTATTGGTGGAAATCGAACTAATCAAAATTTAGTTGACACATAATTAACTTTAGCCTGACTTTCTACCATATCCAACTGAGTTGCCAAGTTGTCGCAACATGGCCTGGATACGAATTCTGACCAGCTAAACTTAAAAAGGCGAGTGTAACCCCTGTTCCTATATAAATGTCATTATTTTTTCTAATTTCTAAGGGCTGCATTATTATTATTTCCTTATTATTTTTTGGGGACCAAGTTATCGAGATTAATCATTCACTCAACTTAACCCTAAATAGTCATTACAAAATGACTATTTATTTTTCTTGGAGTTACCACCAATCTGTTTAGGCTAGGTGAGACTAGTTACCTACTAGAGTTCGTATTTAAAGGGTTACAAAACCTTTAAAAAAATCTGAGGCTTGCAATAACACCAAAGATCACATGAAAGGGTTCAATAGTTGGTTACAATCATGAGTAAAGATCGATCCCTCACATAATGCCCGATAATCAGTACCTTATTAATTACATGTTAATTTAAATTTAGATTTTTATTTGATTTCCATATTCGATATTTAATTGTGATTCCTATGTATCAAAATCTTTGTTTTAAATTTATTATTTCGTATAAGAAAATTAGGTTTTTAATATTTTTGAAAATCAAATTAATCTTTTGTACCCCATCGGAGGGTTAGAGGAATACGAAAGGTTAAAATATCTTCCACACCTTACCAGAGAACTAGAGAATGTGAAAGATTTTATTTAAAAATCAAAATATCTTTTATACCCCATTGGAGGACTATAAGAATACGAGAGGTTTTATTTCATGAAATTTGAAAATCTTAATTTTCATTTTTGAAAAGCATATCTCATTATTAATATAATCCAAAGAATCTTTTTCATATTCTAGGAGAAATTCCACGTACTATTTTAATTTAAAGATATTGCATTAACTTTGAAAATTTTAATCTTATATAAAAAATTCCTTAAGACTTGGCTTAGATGAAAAGTACTTGAGTCTAAGGATTCAAAATCGGTCAAAGTGACCAACATGTCATCTAAGGTACACTTTCACCATGAAACCATCCCAGTGACTCTAAAGGACTTGATTTTATGGTAAATTACTAAAAATTCTTAGAGTATATTTTCAATGTGAAACTTTCTTGATAACCCTAAAAGATTCAAAGTACTTGACTCCAAGGATTCAAAGTCGGTCAAAGTGACCAACATGTCATCTAAGGTACACTTTCATCACGAAACCATCCTAGTGACTCTAAAGGACTTGATTTTATGGTAAATTACTAAAAATTCTTAGAGTATATTTTCAATGTGAAAGTTTCTTAATAACCCTAAAGGACTCGAAAACATTTTAAAAAAGCAAACCTATCCCTAATATGTACCTTTGACATGAAAGTATCCTAGTAATGATATAGGACTTGGTTCTAAGTTAAGTTACTAAAATACCTCTAAGGTGTACTTTCGACATCAAAGTATATTGGTAACCTCAAGGACTCAAAAATAATTAATAAAAAGATTAACATATTCCTAATATGTACATCCTACATGAAAGTAATCACCTAGGACTCGATTCTAAGGTGGATTACTAAAATATACCTAAGGTATACATTTGACATGAAAGTATTCGAATAACTTAGAGTCTAAAAATGATCTAAAATGATGATTATACCCTAAATGGGTACATTAGATATCAAATATGACCTAAAATGCAAATATTGATAACAGGTCTTTAAGCTTTCAAATGTATTTTGTACTCAAATAAAGAATTAAGAGAATACAAAAGGTCTTTTTCTACACCCATCGAAAGATCGAAGGAATGCGAGGAATATCTTTAAAATGTCCAAAACATCATGAGTAGGTGATTTTATGTAAGAAATGACCATTTAACCCTAAAGTGCAAGGCTTTACTAAATGGTCCTTAAACTTTTTTAACTTTACATAATGGTCCTTATGCGATATCAAATGCAAAATCAAGCATCAAATATATCCAAATCAATATAAAAATCATACCAACATTCATAAGAAAGGTTCAGCCAAGTATCTTTGGCCTAAGAACAATTTATTTCACCTTTTGCAAATAAATCCCTAAACTTTTTAAAATTTCAAAGTGACACTAAAAAGATTAAAAATGTATGATATGTATCTAATCATGCTAAAAATACATGGAAAACAACCCTAAAAGTTCTACCAAACATTTGGCTAAACATTAAAAATATCTAAACAAATTTTTTAATTTTGCAATTTAATCCCTGAGCTTTCCAAATTTATAAAAAAGCTTAAAAACAATCACAAATTCACAAATAAGCTCATGTTAAATTCGGCCAGGCATAAGAACATCTTTCCAAGACCTTTAAAAAATTGGAAAATTATTTTTTAGTTCCTTAAAAATTTTAAACATTACAAATTAGTCCAAAATATCATGAAATGAAGCATGAAAATTTGCTTAGAAATCATTATTATCAAATTTGGCCAACATCAGTGAATAAGAAAATAAATATTTTTACAGCATTATTTCATGAATATCAACTTATATCCTAATTTCTACCAAGCTCACATCATCATCATGCATAAAAATTCATGACATATGAACATATGAACAAACTTTAACAACAATCAATCAGGAGAATACCGAGGAAAATAGCAGAAAATCACAGTTATAACATCAAAACATTGTTTTCACAATCAAACAATTTTTTATAATAAAAACTAATCAAACAATTTTTTATAATAAAAACTAACTTTTTACCAATAAAAATCAAATACAACAATTAAATTAAGAAAAATTGATCATAGCCTTCAAACATGGCTTTTAACATGGATCAAAATCCATAAGCTTAAGTCATCAAGAAGCTCATTAAATAGAAGAATCATGCATCAGATGAAAATCTGCCTTCAAAAGCTTTAAAACTTGGAAATTTTAGTGTTTTTAAGGTTTTTTTTTTCTTATGAAAAACCAATAACCTTTTAAATGGAGTATCCTCCCTTTATTTATAAGGGCAAAGTTTAGCTAAGAGGGCTGAAAAATCTCCTTCGCTAAAAATCAATTTATTTTTTAATGATCTTTGTTAATTTTTTATGGGTATCTGTAAATTAAGATAAGTATGAATTGATTAATCTTATCATTTTATGTGAATCATCCTCTATGACTCGTCATCTCAATGATAATTAAGATAAAATAAACTAATGACATAGATATAAACAAACTAAATTGGTTAAGGGAAAATTGGAATTCAATGGAAACTAGCTTATAAAATTCTAAGATAAAAATAAAAGAAATAAAAAATAATATCAAAATTAATAAACATAAACAAAATTTTTGAAATGAAAGAAATAAATCACAATAATGAAAAAAATCTTGATTAAAAATCCCAAACTCGTTAAATTTTACGAGAAAAATCTTTACGAAAAAAATTAATATTTTAAAAAAAATGAAAAACAAAGAAAATAAATTAAAGTTTCAAAAACTGAATTAATACGAATTTAATGAAAGTATTTAGAGAATTTTAAAAATTCCAAACTTAGAAAAATTTTATCGAAAAAATTACATAGTAGAAAACTCCATACTTTAGAAATAAGAAATTCCAAAAATACCTTCAAATTTGAAAAAACTAATTGAATTCAAGATATTGTTCAAAATATTAATTATAAAAAATGAAAAAGATGAAAACATGAAATCCCAATAAATATTATTGGGAAAAGTTTCACGAGCACAACACTCGTGATAGTACGAAGAATTCAATTTTAGATAATACATTTGAGAACTTGAGACCTTATAGTATAAAATGCCAATGTGGATTTTTTTGAATACTTTTGATTTTTTGGGTTAAGTGTTGGTGTAGATACTACACGAGTATTGGAAAGAATATATGAAGGTTAACTCCCAAAATTTCATGAAAAAATCCCAAAAAATTGTTAAAAATTAGAAATTTAATCATGACATCATTTGTAAAAATAAAAATTTCAAAATTTAACAATAAAAATTTAAAAACTAGTTTTTCTTTAAAATATTCATTTTTTTTAAATTTATTCATTTTAACCTTATTTTTTCTGTCGCGTGCATGTGCGGCCATTTAGGTATGACCAAACAGTCTTGAAAATGCTTAACCCGTTTAGAGGAAATCAACCTCTACCAAGCCGACCACTAGGTTCTCATTCTTGGATATTTTGAACTATAAAAAAAATAGGTCCAGACAAAATGAAAAGTCTATACTAGGGTGAAGGCAAATAAAAACCAATGGGTCTAACAGATGCTTTTAGGTAAGCTAAGCTACATGAGCTTGTTTTAGAGATGGACAAAAAAGTTAAACCATCAATGAAGAGTAAGATGGGTTCCACTTGAGAACCTTACCTTAAACATACTATTGCCCAGAATATACATTTCCAAAACTTGTTAGTAGCCCTTAGACCACTAATAATAAGCAAGCTTTGACTAAGCATAAGAGAGCTAACAGCCAATGTTTTGAATGTAGGGATAAATTCATACATGAGCATATATGTAAGGTTAAGCAGCTCAATTTACTTACTGTTGAGGAGGCTTAGGAAGATAAAAGGTAGGCGATTATAGAAGAAACTAAAACAATAGAAGAACATACAACAGATATGGGTCCATATGATAATTATCTAGAGATTTCCATCAATAAGTTGACAGGTAATGCGGGCCATAGCATACTGAGGATCAAAGGCAGCATTCAAGGCAAACAACTAGGCATTCTTTAAATAATAAAGCATTCATAGCTTTTTCACTATTGAGTGAGCCAAAAAAAAGGGGGTGGAGTTAGTGCACATTAAGCTAACTATAAGGAGTTAGAATAGAGTACACAAGGTCTTTATTTTTTTTCATGATATTAGAGTTTTATCTCTAGGGTGAAATGATATGCCGATAGAAGTAGAATAGATGAAAAAGTTTGGCCCACTAGTCTTTGATTTTTAGCCAATTGTCTACAACTTTTAAAAAGATAGGGAGGAGATCACATTAAAGTTAAGAGTATATCTATTGCTCTTAGGGTCATATCTGGTGAAAAGTTGCTAAAAATGATAAATAAAGATATTGAGTTGGTAACGAAAATATATATTTTGACTATGGAGCATGAGAATTAAACAGTGCCACTTTAATTCGAGAATTACTAGCTGTTTATGCTGATATCTTTGAAGTATATCAGGGTTTACTACAAAGAGAAGCCATGACCATATTATACCATTTGAAACCCATGCTCAATCAGTTAATCTTAGGCCCTATAGGTTCCTTCATTTCTAAAAGTCAAAAATTAAGGAGTAAATATCATAGAAGCTAGCAGCCTCAGTTATTCGAACTAGTTGGAGCCTCTTTGCTTCTTCTTATTTACTAGCGAAAAAAAAAAGATGGAACTTAGAGGCTTTATGTAGATTATATGTAGCTTAATTCTATAATCATTAAAAAGAAGTTCCTTATTCTAGTTGTAGAGGATTTGTCGGATGAACTTAAAAGAGCTCAAATTTTCTCTAAAATTGATTTAAGATTGGGCTATTAGTAGATACGGGATGAGGAAGCTAACATCCCAAAAACTGAGTTTTATGCCTTTAAAGAGTCATTATGAGTTCAAGGTGATGCCCTTTGGACTCACAAATGCACTAGCTACATTTAAGTCCTTGATGAACAATATATTTTCTTCTTATTTCAGAAAGCTTGTTCTTATGTTTTGTTAATGATATATTGATTTATAATTTTAATAAAGAGCAATATATTCAACACTTACAAGTTGCATTTGAGATGTTATGAGCTCACAGTTTATATGCAAAAGGATTAAGTGTCTGTTTGGTCAGAGCCAAGTGGAATACTTAAACTATATCATTTTAGCTTAAAGAGTTGCCACTGACCCTACAAAAATAAAAGCTATGAAGAATTAGCCTCTGCCAAAGTCAATGAAGTCTCTTAGAGGTTTCTTGAGGCTAGATGGGTACTACAAGAAGTTATCAGAGATTATGGGGTTACTAGTAAGTCTTTTACTGATATGTTGAAGGGCAGTTTTGCATGGACATTAAAGGCTTTGTCTACTTTTGGATAATTGAAGGTTACTATGTGTCCAGCACTAGTGTTGGCTTTACTTGACTTTGGTAAGCCATTTTATCTAAAAACAAATGCTAATTCAAGTGGCATAAGGGCTATAATTACACAAGAAGGGAGGCCTATTACTTATCTTAGCAAAGCATTAGGACCTGGACATAGAGACTTGTCAATCTATGAGGAAAAATGTATGGCTATTTTGATGGCTGTAAAAAAATAGAGGCACTATTTAGAAGAAGGAATATTTTATATCAAAACTAATCATAAGGATCTTAAGTATTTGCCAAAGTAAAAGTTTGTCATTTCAATACAAAAGAAAGGTTTTACTAAACTATTGGGTTTAAACTGCACCATTTAGTATAAGAAGTGGAAGGCTAATATTGTAGCTGATGCTTTGTCCATATAATCGAAGGAAGAAAGTGATTGTTATGTGTTAAACTTCTATTAATCTCATTCCTAAATAGGTTAATAAAGTCAAGGGTAGTTACGAAGCTAATGAGTATGCTAAAGTCAGAATTACTTCATTAGCAATGGATACTTCTACATGTCCTTAGTTTTCTTAGAAAAATGGCATACTCAGGTATGAGGGAAAAGCATACATTGGTAGCCATGGTCTTACATGATTCTTTAAAAAGAGTATGCAAATACATAGGCCACCTATCATATATTAAAGTTGTACTTCTACTAGCCTTAAATGATGATGTAGGTGTAGGAATTTTTCTCTTAATGTGAGTTATGTCAAAGGAATAAAATAGAGCATTTTGTATATCCAGTACCATTACAAATGATTCCATTTCTTAGATAGAGTTAGGAGGTAGTGACTACGGATTTTATTGAAAGTCTTCCTCAATCACATTTGATGGTGGCCGATAAATTTACTAAGTATGGTAATTTTTTGCCTTCGCGTATCCTTATTCTATAGTTGAGATAGTTAAGTTGTACTTGAAGAAGGCTCATAGTTTACATCATTTACCTAAAGTTATTGAATGTCAAGAGCAATGTCTTTGTTGTATGTGTTTTCTTAGACCTAAGGCTTGGGTTAGTTGGTTGTTATTGGCTAAGTGGTGATAGAACACTAGTTTTCACAAAGCTTTGGGAATGTTTCCTTTTCAAGCTCCTTATAGGTATCATCCTCTTAGTTTTGGTTGTGATGCTAGTGCTGAAGTAAGGGTGGCCACTACTATGAATATGATTAAAGAGAATGAGAAATCAAGCAAGTTATTGGTTGAACAATTGGATAAGGCACAATAGAGAATGAAATTTTATGCTGACAAGATAAGATCACAAAGGAAGATTCTGGTGGGGGATAAGGTATATCTGAAGATTCAACCTTACAAGCAATCTACATTGGCCTTAAGAAAGAATCTTAAATTTTCCTTTAAGTATTTTGGGATGTAGTAGAGTTGGACTTATGGCTTATAAACTAAAGTTGCTAGATATAGTAAGGATACATCTTGTGTTCCATGTTAGCTTATTGAGAAAAAAGATTGGCTTTAAAGTTGTTCCTATCACTGACCTATCTATGGTGGTTGAACATAGGTAGCCTTTGGTTTATCCTACTGCTATTCTTGGTAAGAAGATTATGAAAAAGGGAGATCAGGCTATTACTCAACTGCTAGTTGAATGGTTTAACTTGATGCCTCATCATGCAACTTGGGAGGATTATACTATTCTTAAGTCTTAATTCCCTAACTTTAATCCATTAGGGATAAAAAAATTCTATAGGAAAGATAATATGACGACAACTGTTATATAAACTATGAAGAAGTAAGTTGCTATTGAGGACAGTAACCACTAACAAAAGATAGGTAACAAGAAGGGGTTAGTTGTAATTTAGCTAAAAGAGTAAGCTAGCAAGGCATCGGTAATGGTTTCATAAGGAAGTTGAATATAATTGAAAGTCTGTTATTGAGCTAAATTCCTATTGGTTATAGTAAAGATAGAGTTAGGTGTTGTTCCATTGAAGGAATATTTAGAGAGTATTGATGTAATTAAATAATTCATGGAATGAAATATCTACTTTTTCTCTCATTTTCTCTATTTCTTTTTCAATCTATTTCTTCTTTTTTGCATTATTAAGTTTCTTTGCCATCCCATAACTAAAATACCCCAAAAAATAAAAAGGTAACATAAATTAAAAGAATAAAGGCATACGACAAATATTGATGGGAACTTTAAGTTCAAGAAGATTAGGCGGTTAAAGAAAGATTTATCTTGCAACAATGCAAAGTTGACAGATTTCACCTTCCATAAATAACATTTGCTTCCTTTGCCTTTGTTATAATATATCAAGGTGTGAACCTCAATACATTAGAGTAGATAACATTTCTAATCATCGTAAGACCCAAGTCAACTAGAACGAATTGCTCATTTCAAGCTTCCATACTAAACTACAGACTGACTAGGTTCAAGAGCCGACACTGATTGTTTTGGCTAAAAGAATAATTTTATGATTTGTGTATCCCAAAAATATAGAATTGGGCTTGAGAGTTGGTTTGGTTATACCATAAGTAATTAATCTCTCATGATGCCTAATAATTGGTTATACCACAACTATCACCATATCTAAATTTGTTTTTCTCAATTTCAATCATATATGTTTAATCATAATCCCCCTTTTTATTCACCCAAAATCAAACAAATATCACAAAATATAAAATATGTATCCCAAAACTCTTATTAGGACAATTTCAAATTTACATTGCTTTGGAGTTAAAACATTTATAAAATAAAAGTTCCACAAGATACTTGACTCCAAAAATATTCACTAATTGACTTCATCTTCAATATTTTTTTTATCAAACTTAACTCCATTTAAAGAAATCAGAATAATAGTATACTTAGACTAAACTAAAGAAAATACAACTTTGAAATAAAATTAAAACTTGACTTTTATTTAATTCAATTTGGAAGCTTTACTATGAGCCATTAACGACCTTCCATAGACAATCCTAAACCTACTCACTCACTAAACATAACTCCTAAAATCAATTTCGAGGCATCCGAGTGCCTCAGAATAGTGGACATCAAACTTGAAGAGACTTGACCTTTCAAGCTCTCTAAATTTATACCAGGTTATTCCTAGCACGTAAAATCATTAAACCAAGTTCTATGAATGTTGACTCATTATAATCTAAAAATACTCAAAAAGACACCAGAAATCATTCTGGTAGTCATGTAAATTTTTTAATTGAATGATATTGCATCGCATAGTACATTTGACTAGCTTGCTTTTTGAATTTTCTTTTTGATTCGTTTAGAATCCCCACTAGACAAGGCATACATTCTTGAAAGCTTATTCACTCTACTTTTATGTAAAAATATGAGAAAAATACTGAAAAATGTTTATCATTATGAAAAATAGCTCATATTATTGATCAAGCACAAAAATAGAGCCATGTGGATAGCTCATGTTTTAAGATTTTTTTGTATTTGTTCAATCATGAGATTGAACATTTAAATAACCTATCATGTTGCCCAATCAATGAGGATTATAAGAAAAATATGAACAAAAATTTTTAAACTGTATAACCTAATCATAATATTTCTTTTTTATGAGACTATCGTGCTGGACTTCAATGGTAGCTCTAACACAACTTGTGACCATGAAGCCTTTTGCCGAATATTTATAACATGTTTTGGATGTTTGAACATCCAAAAAATACAAAGACTTCTAAGTGTCAATACCTAGAACTATGTTTTTTGACATTAGCAATTTGCTTCAGAGTCATGCAAATGTCCTTGCTTTTATTGCTTTTATTCATTGTTATTTGTTCTTAATAAGTAAGAGGTTCATTGCTTGTGTGTTGTAACAAGCAACTAATGTGACACCAAACAGCTAAATCTAACTCACCTAAATAGCATCTAATGACTCACATCAAGGCTCACCAAGTTTAGGCTCAACAAAAATATTTTTACATTTAGAAAATATTTTTAATTGCTCCCAATCAGTGTTAATTAAAGTTATTTTATTTAATATCCCTAAGTTGCTTATTAAAGAGCTTATTAAACACAAGCAAACCTTGACTTGTCTATCGATTAAATGAACCAAGTTTTGCCTTTGTAGTTTTTTTCTATGAAAATAGGATTTCTACCATTCTAAACACTCTAATATACATTTTGCCAAACATGTAGACTACTAATGTATAATTCTAATAATAATCATCCATAAAACATATTCCAAACACAAACTTACCATAGCCAAATTTAACTAAATCTAATCGTACTAATCTATTCATCAATCATCATTTAATAATCAAACACAAGAGAATAAGCTTGGTTTCAATTCAATTAACGTGATTATCAGTTAAGGCATGCTTTTAATCATTTAAGCTTAATAAGTGAACATTTAGCTTCTAATTTCATCAAATTTAGGTATAAATTTCAGCTTACTCAAGTTCAGTTCAACCTAATTCATCAAAATTATCAACATATCATCATTTAAGCATGAGAAAACCTAAGATTAAGAACATCTAAGCTTGGCCGAACCTAGCTACAACATTTTCTCTTGTTCAAACCATTTATTAAGTTCAACAACCTAGGATTTCAATATTAAACATCAAGATTTCCAGTTCTACTCACCTAGGTTTTAGTTTAAATTAAGTCAAACTAGCTCAAATTAGAGAGATTATGCAAAAATAAATCAATTAAGTTCAAGATCATATGAACATAAGCTAGTTGAACTATAAATCAAGCTTTTAAACAAGTTTGAACATCATATTAAGCTAGAAGATCATGATTTCATCATTTAAACTTTCTAGTTTCAGCTTAACATCGTTAGATTCAAGTTCAACAAAGATCAGATCATCAAAATCCTAATAAATTAGATTGGTCAAAACCTAGATATGAGATTTCATCTTGTTTAAACACTAAATATTGCTTCTTAATCATGATTCAAGCTATATTTCATCAATTAGTTCCCTAATCATGCTTAGAATTACATGAAATCATGTAAATCATAACTCATGTCAAGATCAAAGCATCATCTCATCAAAAAATCACAATGGCCAAAACTTAAGAACATGGAAACACTTTCACTAAAACTCATGTAAGCATAAATAAACATGAATCAATCATCAAAATCATGAAATTGAATTGAAATTAAAGAGAAAAGTAATAAACTATACCTACTCCAAGCTTGATCTTCCCCAAGAAATAATGAAAGCTTAAGATAAAAATGAATATCCTAAATTGTCCAAAAATTTATAAATATTTTAGAGTTATGAAAATCTGGATATACACCCTTATTTATAGGCCTCAATGTTGGTGATTTAAGTTTAAATCACTTTAAGGTGATGTTAGCTTAATTAGTAACCTCCTAACAAAATTAGGGGGAATGGCATTAATACCCTTAATGAATTGATTATCAAAATTCAAATATTTATTAGATGGTGAATTCAGTTAGGGCTTAATTCTATTTTAGTCTTATACAGATCTTTCTGCTGTTCAATTTGATCATGAGTTGTCTGTGCAAAAAATCAATTAAATGTTCTGTCTTGTAAAAAAATGTGTCCTGCTTATTTTTTCTGGAAAAAATCTAAACTTTTCTACCTAAACCTCTCGAATTAAGCCCTTGGGAAATCCTAACATTCTAAATTCCTAATGTCTTTTCATGACCTGGCCTTATTACACCTTTTTAACCTAAAGTCCGTGTTCAATTTTATTTTGGTGTAACCAATTTCAAAATTTGGGTTGTACAACTCTTCTAATTTCAAAATCTAACTCTAAGCTAAAAAGTTGACCTTTTATAGTTGACTTTGCCTATAGTTGACTTTTTTCACTGTTGACTTTTGATTTGAACTTCAAAAATAGGTTTTTTTTTTTTTAAATGTCATAAAAAATGCTCTTATTATCTTTAAAAACTCTTACTAGACAACTTTTGACATACTCTGATTTTCAGGACCTAGATCCCGATTTTCCAAATTCAAATCCTGCCCCTAAATCGAAAAATTAACTCAAACACCTTATTTATTAAACTAAGCCCATGGCAGCCAATTAGAACCTTAATATCCCTTTTTATCATTTATGACTCATCTTAGAGGATCTAAACCTAAAAAATCTCACTTACCCTCCAAAAAAAAAAAAAAGAGTCAATTAGAGGCCCGGACACAATTGGGTGTCTACAACTATCCCTATTTAGCTATTGCTAAGTACTTAAGAATAAAGAAAAGACTAAATAAACATGATTTTGTCTAGGACCTTATAAGCTAGTCTACAATTTTTTTTTTACATGCAATATCCTAACTTGTAAATCTAAATGCTAGGTATATCAATCCTCACTAATCTTTCACTTAATTAGTGAGATGCCAATTTTGCTAGTCTTCTACCTAACTAAATAGATTGGACTTAATAAGAAAATTAAAAATGTTAACTTTACTGGTCTTTTTCTTAACCAAATAAAGCAGACTGTCACACTACTTATTTCATTGTTTTCTACCTAACCAAATGAAGAAGACTTGAGTTGTTAGCTCTATAAGTCTTTCATATAACCAAATAGAGTGGATTCACACAAAATGTCTACTTTAACGGACTTACACATAGTCAAACAAAGAGGACTTTAGGTAAAAACTTGTTTCACCAATCTTCTGCTTAATCAAATAAAGAGGACAAAAAAAACTAACTTCATTGACCTTCTGCCTAATTAAATGAAGCATATGAAAGGACCATAAACTTTAGTAGTTTTATACTTAGCCAATTGAAGTTAACATAAGAAAATATCCATTCAATCTTCTGCTTAATTGAATGGAGCTGACTCAAAACCTACTTCATTGATCTTCCACATAGTCAAATGAAGAGGAGAACTAACTCTATTCGTCTTCTACCTAACCAAGTGAAGCTGACAAAAAAAACTCCATCAATCTTCCATATAATTAGATGAAATTAACTCAAACCTGACCACACCGGTCTTTCACATAACCAAGTGAAGTGGATAAAGAAAAATTCCTTTTCTATAGGGCATAACCTTCTTACAAGATGCCAATTTCACTGGTTTTCTACCTAACTAACTAGATTGGGCTTTTCTTTCTGTCTAGGCCAACTTCATTGGGCTAACAACATGGCTAATCATATTAGGCTTTTTTTTCTCTATGGGCTAACTTGACTGGGCTTGCACATGGCCAGCTACATTGGGATTATCTTTTTCTTTTATGGACCAACTTGATGGGCTTACACATGGCCAGCTAAGTCAGCTTATCCTAAGGCATAACCTTTCTGAGCAGGTGCAAATATTGGTTTTCCACTTAACTAATTAAATTGAGCTTTTCTTTTTTTTTTCCTCTCTGTATAGTAACTATATTAGGTTTAACTCACTAAGGTTGGAATGATATTACCTAATACAACATCCACTAAGGAACAATCCTTATTTCCAATGACATCATTAGAGACTTATTCCTTTTGAATTGTTCCTAAAATGCAATATGAATGCATATGCTTGATTTTCACTTTTATGTTAATATGTAATTAAAATAAAGGATTCATCTCAATGTCACCCATGATAGACTTTGCTTTGGCAAAGCACTTGTCATGACAAGTTTGCTTTCATTCATCTTTTTTAAATTCAATAATGGCTTCCATTATAATCTTTCCCTTCCATTTCTATCTTTCTTTCTTTTAAAGTATTTGATGCATATCCCTTTTAATTGGGTCACATCCTTTAAGCTCTATTATCATTCATACAACCCTTGACTTCTGTCACCATTTTCTTTTTTTTCATTCTTATGCTTCTTTTTTTGAAGCATTCAATCTCTTCACTTTGGTAATTTCAAACCTTAAATCACCAAAATTTTGAACAAATACCAATTTCCCAATAGAATATGGTCTTTCTTATCAAATTATCAAGGCATCCTATGTTTATTCCTTATTAATTCATTAATTATCATTAAACAAATCAAAGCAATGACACAATACAAGGATAAAGCAAGGAATAGATTTTATTATGAGTTTATTTCATCAATTAAAATGCTTGATAATCAACAACTAAAGTTTTTAACAATTCATAAAAAAAAAGGTTAGTGAATGCTTAACGAAGAGAGAAATTCAATGTATTGGCCTTTTAGCTAATAGGATTCCATATTTTTAAAGAATGAATTTGGTTCAACTCTTCGAGATACCATTTGATAAATCACTTCATTTAGTTGTAGCATTTCTTCTAAAAACTTGTTTAGACTATGTTGCATCTTTTTTTGGCTACAGACATTGTTCCAAACACAAATAAATAATTGCTTACAAATGAACCCAATCATTTAGGTTTTAGTGTAGAATCTTGCAAACCTAATACCTTTTGTCATTTGCCCCTCGCACAAATCCAATAATATTTGGCATTTGTCTTTTCACCTTGTATTAATACTTTTTTACACTATCAAAATTTGTTGGACTAGACAACTTATTTCCATCTATGTTCGTCAATATCAAAGCTCTTCCAGAGAAAGCTCTCTTCACCATGTAAGGTGCCTCCCATTTTGGAGTCCATTTGTCGTGAGCATCCTAGGATATTTAGGGATTGTTGTGTACCCTTAAGTTTATTTCTTTCTGAAAACATCTTGGTAATCCTGTGAGTGATTATGAAGATTTTACTATTTTGATCTAGACTACTTGCTTTCAAGTTTTCATCATAAAACTTAATTATTTCCTTTTCATTTCATTTTTTTTTTACTTTTTGCTTACTTTATCATGTTTTTAGGAATATTCAAAATTTGTTTAAAAAATAATTTCTTAAAGAATACATTTATCATCTCGAATAGCCATACCTAATTGAAATGAACTTTTCTAGGTACATAATGTAGGCTATGGTTTGGGGTTTAGAAAGAAGGAGATATATAAGCCTAAATCAAGTGTTTAACAATGAAAAGGTCAAGTATCATTTCTTTCTGTGAAGGCTTTCATCCCTTTTACCTTGGTTAGCCCACATTTTATCTTTGTTTCCTCATATATTTCCCTTTTTCATTTTTCTTTTGTTTTACTTCTTTTAAGCCTTTAAGTTTTTTGCTTTTACTTTTACTTTATCCTTTTCTTTTTTTTCTTCTTCTATTTTTTTGTAGCGAATCCTAGATCTTGGAAACTTAGTCTTCTTTAACTTTGTCCTAATTTGTTGGGTCTTTTTCAAGAACTATAGAATGGAATGTCTACCCTTATATTTTTCCAAAGAGATTTTCTTTTCCTATGCCAACAGTGTGAAGGGTGATCCTTGATCAAGGCATAGAAAAAGAAATAATTCATTAGGGGGTAAGCAAAGGAAACAATATCTATACTTGATAAAAGATAAAGAAATATAGCCATAGATCATCTCAACAGAACTAAATGAGTCAAAAAATAATTCTTCGACAAATAGTTTTTAAACAACCCTCAGTATCTAATTATATGATGTTGTATTAGCTCCGTTTTTCTATTCATCATTTTTTTATTCACATTGAAGACCATGCCTCAATTTTTTCAACTTTTGTTGCATAGTTTACATTCTAGTTTCAATAGAAGCTTGTGCACCACTATATCTGTATCTACTCTTGGCATATCTAGTATAACCAAACAAATACATCTTTAAATTCCTTCAAGAGGGTAATCAACTCTTCTTGAGTAGATATGGATATTGTAGTCCTAATTTTGGCTTCTTTTTTTTTATATTTTACAGTCCTTAAATTCATTATATCTAAAAATTCCTTATGAAGCATGGTTCGTCTCTCCTTTTGCTTCATTAATATTGCTAAATATGAAGATAAATCATAGTCTTTAAGTTTTCATTGGAATACACTTTGTCCTCTTGGAATGATTTATCAAAATTGACCGTTAAAGAGTTAACCATTCTCTTCATATCTCTTATGTTAAGATACCTAAGATATGTTTAAACATTGGAGCTTTAGGTGTATATATATCAAGACATTATAGAGCAACACATATTATGCCATCAAGAATATTGGTTTATTCAAGAAAAGATAATCAATTCAAGAAATAAAGCATTCATAATCAAATAAAAACACATAGATATGAAAACGCATCATGTTAGTCATTTATTTAATAATGGCCAGTAAACTAAGCTTAAGCAAAAACCTTTATATGTTATTGACATCAATATTTAGGGCGGAGGTCTTAATATTCATCAAAGATAAGGCCTACAATTTATAGAGATCTTGGTATCATTCTAAATTTGGTGATCATAGGAAAAGAGAATCCCCAGCTCCAAGATCTCTTACTATGTCATTAATAGAAATACTGAAATGCTCAAAAGCCTCCTTCAATAATACTAAAACATTTCCTATTTAGCCCCCTTTATTTGAGCTAAAATAACTGGTGGGACAAAATAAATCTGAAAGAGAAGTAGTATCCCTTCCATCCATTTTTAGCTCAACACCCATTATCCTAGACATTATTCTATCTTTAGCATTTTTAACTAACCCTTTTTTTTGTGCAACATATAGTTTATACCCTAACCCATTCTTTCCACTCAGATTGATCACCTTTAAAGCTGTGGTTATTCCCTGCTGATGCTTTCCCAATCTTTTGTCGACTTGGCAACATTTCTTAACAATTATTTTCAATCCCATTTTGGTACTCAGAGACTGACGGGGCTAAATAATTAATAATTCTTCCCTTATATATATGGGGCCTGAATAATTAGTAGTTCTTCCCTTATATATATGGCATGCACAAGCTCAAAAAATTGAATAGAAGGATCAGGAACCTCCTCATCATGATCTATGTAAGATGCATTAGTAGACATGACAACAATAATATCTTTTTTACCACCGATGATAAGCACTAAACCATCCACAATAAACTTTAATTTTTGGTGCAATGAGGAGCAAACTGCCCCTATGGAATGAATCCAGGGCCTATGCAATAGATATTTGTATGAAGGAGCAGTGTCAATGACCTGAAACTCCACTTCGTAAGTATACGGGCCAATTCTTAAAAGAATAATAATCATGCCAACCATTTCTCGCCTAGTTCCATGAAAGGAACGAACAATAATATGATTAGTCTTGATGTATTAATCATCAACTATCATTCTTTGCAGGGAGACTAAGGGTAATACTTCCAATGCAAAACCATTATCAATCAACACCTATGACAAAGTATATTCCTTATAGTTGACAGTGATATGAAGAGCCTTCACATTTTTCTCCCTTTTAAAGGGATTTCATATTCACTAAATGTTATAAAGTTGTCTGCTAACTCATTTTATCCATAGAAATATTATGCACTACATATGCCTGTTTTATGACCTCTAACAAAGCCTTGCTATAAGATTCTCAATTCAACAATAGAGATAGCATCGATATCTTAGCAGCTGCTTTTTCAACTTCTCCACGAAGCTATACTCACTATGCTTTCTAAACTTTAGGAACTCTTCAGCTTCTTTCTCACTCATTGGCTTTTTTATTTCCCTAAAAGCTGTCTCCAGTACCACTCTGGCCCATCACTAATCTCTTCAACAAACAGTGATTTTCCTTTTGCAATAGAGGGCAGAGCAAATCACCTCTCATTCTTAGTCATGTGACTAACTTTTGTTATAGCATCAATTTGAGTATTTAGTTCTTTTACTATTGTAATCTTGAATTCATACTTCCATAGAATTGTTTTATCACTTTGATATGGAAATAGTGCAAGGACCCTCGCAGAGTAGGAATGATAGTTGCAACACTAATAATAAAATCTTCACAATAAATAACCATTGGTCTACCATTTCCATATGGAACCATCATAAACCCCTTATTAATCATGTCTACTAATTTGAATATTGGCTCATGCTATTCCTCATAGGATTTTTGTCTCCTTCTTATCCATCAACTCTTAAACAACAATTTTAAAATCATCACACCATTGTAGCTTACGTTTATCTATACCATGGGATTTGTAATACTTTCCCAAACTATTCCTTGATTTCAACTTTCCTAGGATCACTTTAGCTTTCACCAAAACTTCTTAGACCATTTTTAGAGGAGTTTTCACCTTGTCTACACTCACTTTTACCCTATGTGTCTTTTCCACCATCACCACTTTCACCTCAGGCTCAACATGATTAGATAATGCATTTTCCACAAAATTAAAGCCTGATCTAGTTTCAAATGTAAAATTTTACTAAGTTCTTAGTGGCATTACCAACCAACCTTTTATAAAATGGAGCTATTAATGTGCTAATGAAAATAATCATCATCTCTTTTTCCGTTAAAAGAGAAATCACCTATGCAGCTTCTTCCCTTCACGTTTGAGCATACTGACTAAAATTCTTATTAGACTTCTTTTCCATGTTTTAAAATGATAACTAGTTGGGTGCCCAATCTATGACATGCTTGTATTATTCCAAGAAAGGTCAAGTCAAATTTGACCAAGTCTGAATCTCAGCTTTATCCAACCTAACATACACAATTATGCTATAGCACCGGTTAAACTATCCTGGAAGCAATTGCTCAAAAACTTTTCACTACTCCTGTACCTTGCTATTTTGTAGCAACATATCCTAATATGAGCAAACGAACATATAATACCATTATACTTTTTAAACTATAGTATCTTGAATTTCAGAGGAATGACCAACCTGGACACCAAACATAATTCTATTCATCTACCACTCTAAAATTATATATTCCTTTTATGGCTTTTAGTCTCTCTTTTATGACCTGCAATTGCACCTATTTCTTTTGCTTAGATCTTCTGTCATAAGCCTATCCAACTTAGCAGATTTATCAAGGTCAGGAACTAATTGGCCATAGTCAATTCCAAATTCAACCCCTTATCAATAATCACCTTGGCATTGCAACTTCAGGATGTCCATGCACCATAAGAGCGATTTCAATAGAGGGTAAAGTTTGAGAAACTTGAGCTGAAGGTACCATATTTTCTATCCATGCATCATTCATAGGCTTGGTAAACTTTCCCTTAAGGTTAGCATCTTTGGTCTAAGAACCCGTGCATTCAACTTGCTCCTTCTTTTAAGTAGCTAATGTCATTAACTCCATTATCTTAGCTAATTGTAACCTAAGCTCCTCTTGACCCTTCATCATCTTTTCTTGAGCTTCCTCCATCTTCTCCATCCTAGTTTCTGAATCATTCTCCATATTTCTAAGTTGGGATCAAGTGTTATATCTCCTCCAAACTGATATTTTTCACACTTTCCTATATTCATAATTTTTTCCCTTAAAGAGTACACCATATTTACAATTATGTACTGCGATTATTATGCATGCTATGATATGAATGCAAATGCACACATATATACAAAAAAAAAAGAGTTCCTAATGCAATGACATGAGTATTATGCAAACTTATCGAATGTATTGGCTGAGGCAACAGCTTTAATATAAACCAGCTTCCAAAATCTAGTTATTACATCTAGAAAATCTGTGTTCATATCTTGTTCATTTATAGAAAATAGTTAGAGTATATCAATATAAGAAGTTTGATAAACACTAGTTTTTCCATCTATTAGGATAATGCTCAACTTTTGCTTTTCTTTTTTGATAAGAACATTGAGGGCTGATAGAGATACATATTCCATCTTAATGTCGCTTTAAACTTAAAAGTAAGAAGAGCATAATCATTTTTCTTTTGGCTCACTAATAAGTTAGCCAAGAACTTGACTACCCCTTCTATACTCTTTTTGGTTCTATTTCTCCGCAAATCTAATTTTTTATTTAGTTTTGCCACTTTAGATTCCTATTTTTCGAATGACTTATCGAACTTGGGATTTTTTAAAGGAAGCCTAAGTCATTTATTGTTCTGATTCAGTTCCTCCATACCCTACTTGGCATCATCCTTGCTATTATAGAACTCATTCAATTGCCACTCACATATAGCTTGATCGTACTTTAATTACCTATTTTTAGTTTTTAACCAAGCGATCTTAAACTTAAATGCCATCCACTTTAACTTAAATTCTTTCTTTAATAGTTCAATCTTACATAATGACTCTCATACTAAAAGAGACATATCATTGTTGAAAGCAGAACAATATCATTGACCTACTTATCTCTCCAAACTTCATAGGCCAGAATCATATAATCCCGATATTAAGCCAACTACATGCAATATGTCTCTTTCTCTTCATCAGCCATGGCTCATATTGTCTTTATGCAGGTAGTTCTTCTATAGGCAAAATCAAACTCACCAAGATCATAAGTCAAAGGAATAAACTATCAAGACTTGAACTGCCTTTAAACTAGTAAAAGAGCATAGACACAACTTGAGATACCTAACAAGGGTACCCATTGTCAGTGTCTGCTTCAATATAGCATAAACTGAGAAAACATCCATGGGGCTCTCCATGTAACATCATTTTTCTTTAAGTTCTGGAATACCAACACCCACTGATCCTTGATATAATCCCTCGACCAATTCTTTCCAACGAACTTGATAATAAGTGGGAATAACCTAGCATACATTCGAATATCAACCTTTGCATCATTTTAGAAGTGCCTATGGACCATATTTGTGGCAACGATATGCATCTAAAAAATCTACTCCTAGGCATTCTCTTAGAAAAATTCAAAAACTGTATCATCTTATCTAAAATCACCATAATCGGGTTAATATTATACCTTAATCAATCAAAGAAATCAACTACCACTACATTAATATGCCCTTAAGTCATAGGGAATACAATTAATCCTTAAATGGCCAATGCAAATATATTTCTTTTTTTTTTTGGGTCTGTGTAATTATTCATCAAATCTCATAACCTATGCCATGATATGCAATCGTTCTAACCTTTTTTTTTCCATATATGCCCCAATTCGAGCCTTAGATGCTTTGATAATACTGACTATCTTTTCAGTGTTAGTGGATTGGACTTCTTATTGTACAACTGATCAAGAATGGTACATTCGATCTGCAACAAGGTAGTCTGCTCTTAATCATCAGGACCATATCCCTTTTATTAAAATTGAAGCACCAACCAATACTTCACTTTAGAGTATTTTTTCGCTACCGAAACCATACGTTCCCTCATATCAGATGACCTTTAGTATGGACATTGTCTCTTTTATACAAATAGAATTTGGATGCACTAACGATAAAGCCAAAATGCATGAAAATTAAACAATCAAGGCAAACTAAATCTTGGATTAGTTATATACAACATAATTTAAATATTTTAGATGGTCCAAAAAATTTCATTCTAGGGTTTTGCAATTTCTTGAAATCAAAGGGACATATTTATTTCGGTATTAAGGTACGTACCCTATAATCAAACTCTAAAAGACTAACCTTTCGATACATGGTTCTAATTTAGGGAATCGATTCCCTTTAGAACACTTTTCTAAACACCGAATTATAACGATGATTCTAGTGTCACATTAGCCATCAACCAATAGCATAATGGTACATTTAAATGTTCTTGACACTATAACATTCATGATGCAAAATTCTGAGGTGTCCATTCACCTTAGCTCAATTTTATTTTTTAGACACATTTTAGCCATTAACCTGATAGCCAAATGGTAAGTTATAATCAATGTAAATATAAACTCATATTGATAGGATGATAAATATCTAGAGTGATAAAGTTCATTCAACACAACTCAACATTTAAACTTGGAGAAAATAAAGCAATAAAAGGTTAGAAACATTTATTGATTGTACCTAAACTTGGGTACCTCTAAACTTTTGGTATGGTTAATTAAGTTCGCTCCTATGGCTTATGATATGCATGTTTAAGATGACCTCTAATGCATTCAGCCCCTAAATCATTCACATGTCTAGTAAGGATAGCTGAGGCACCTCAAACCTAGGCCTATCATAGGTTTGAAGGAACGAGTTTGAGTCAGGTGAGAACATTACTCATATTTATACTGATAAATCATGAAAAAAAAAGCAATGCACCTCGAAGGCTTTGGCTAACTAAATTGATTATTAATCAAACGATCGGTTAATAAACTTAGATATCCTAAAATAGATCTTATATCTCCTTCCGCACGATACCCGGTAAAGAGTCTAATACATATGCTAGTGAAGTGTGCATTGGGAAAAGCTCTAAACTTGGACCTCACTTCATCATCTGAGATATATATATATATATCAATCATTTTGCTTAGTCTTATAAGCAAGCACAATAGATTTTATTTAAGCATTGCAACAAGGTCAGTGCACATAATAATATCACAATATTCCATCAATATTCAAACTAGTCTGAGGCTTGACCTTTTAAGATATCCCCAACAAAGTAGCCAAAAAGCTGTTATCTAGATATAAACATCAATATATCAGAGTTATAAAATTAGGCTTCAGAGTCAATTACACTATATGTAATGACTCGATCCCTCTTGTGATGCCTAATAATTGGTACAACTAATCACACATATCTAAATCTATTTTTCTTGAGTTCAATCATATGTATTCAATCATAATCCCCCTTTTTATTCACCTAACATCAAAAAATATCACAAAATATAAAATATGTATCTCGAGATGCTTATTGGGAGTAGCTTGAATTTACAACTGATTAAGGGCTAAAATTATTTATAGAAGAAAAACTCTACAAGAAATGCTTGACTCCAAAAATATTCACTAATTGACTCCATCTTTAATATTTTTTTATCAAACTGAACTCCATTTAAAAGAAATAACAAAAATAGTACACTTAGATTAAATTAAAGAAAATTCAACTTTGAAACAAAATTAAAAATCGACTTTCATTTAATTTAACTTGGAAATTTCAATGTGAGCCACTAAGGACCTTTTGTAAGAGACTCCTGGACCTATTGACTTACTAAGCATGACTCCCAAAATCAATTTCGAGGCATATGAATGCCATAAAATAATGGGCACCAAACCTAAAGAGACTAAAAAACAAGGGATAGATTTGACCTTTCAAGCTTACCGAATTTATTTTAGATAATTCCTTTAAGAGAAAATCATAAAATCAAATTGTATGAATCTAAATCACTATACTTCAATTGAAAATACTCTAAAATGCCAAAAAATTGTTTGGTTATCATGTAAATTTTTTAATTGTATGCTACTACATCGCATAATATGTCCAACCAACTTGTTTTACAAGTTTTCTTTCTGATTCATTTAGAATACCCATCAGACAAGCCATAGATGCTTGGAAATCTTATTCACTCTAATTTTATCTAAATATATTATAAAAATACACAAATATGATTATCCTCATAAAAAACAGATCATATTACTAATTAGACATGGAAATAAAGCCATGTGAATAGCTTATGTTCCAGGATTTTTTTGTATTTTTCTAATCATAAAATTGAAAATGTCAATAGCCTATCATGTAGCCCAATCAATGAGGGTGATCACTGTGCTAAAGTCCACACCTTAATCAAAATATTTCTTTTCTATGAGATTACTGTACTAGACTGCAACAGTAACTTTAACATAACTTGTGATCATGAAGCTTTTTGTCAAATTTTTACATGTTTTTGGACATTGACAAAATGGGCTCTATGAATGTCCTATATGAGGAAACTACAAAGGCTTCTAATTGCCAATACCTAGAACTATGTTTTTGAAATTGATGATTTGCTTCAAACTCATACGAATGCCCCTGCTTTTATTGCTTTTATTCATTATTATTTGTTCTTAATAAGTAAGAGGTGCACTAATGCCACTCATTTGTACGTTGTAACCAGTAACTAAAGTGATACTAGAAACACAATTTGAATCACCTAAACATTACCTAATGACTCATATTAAGGCTCACCAAGTTTAGACTAAACAAAACATATTCTTACACTTAGAAAATATTTTTAATTGCTCCAATCAGCTTTAAATTAAGCAATTTTAATTAATATCCCCAAGTTACTCATTAAAGAGCTTATTAAACACAATTAAACTTTGACTTGCCTATTAATTGAGTGAACCAAGTTTTGCCTTTGGGGAATCCTTTTATGAAACAAGTTTTCTACCATTCTAAACACTCTAATATGTGTTTTATCAAACATGTAGAAAACTAACTGATAGTTCTAGCAATTAATCCATAAATCCTATTATAAACAAAAATTTACCATAGCCAAACCTAACTAAATATAATCATGCTCATCTACTCATTAATTCTTATCAAATTCTTGTCATTTAACAATCAAACACAAAAGAACAAGCTTCGATTCAATTTAATTAAAATGACTATCAATTAAGTCATGCTTGTAATTATTTAAGCTCAATAATTGAACATGGAAGCTCCTAATTTCATCAAATTAAGTGTCAATTTCAGCTTACCTAAGTATAGTTCAACTTGATTAATCAAGATTTATCAACATGCATCATATAAGCATGAAAAAAACCTAAGATTAAGAACATCTAAGGTTGGCTGAAGCTAGCTACAACATTTCCCCTTATTCAAACCATTTATTAAGTTCAAGAACCTAGGATTTCAACATTAAGCTTCAAGATTTCAAGTTCTAATAACATAGGCTTTAATTTAAATTAACTAAAACTAGCCTAAATTAGCAAGATTATGCAAAATTAAATTAATTAAGGTCAAGATCTTATGAATCTAAGCTAGTTGAACTAATCTAAGCAGGTTTAAACATCATATTAAGCTAGAGTATCATGATTTCACCATTAAAACTTTCTAATTTTAGCTCAACATCATTAAATTCTAGCTTATCTAATATGAAATCATCAAATCTACATAAATTAGGTTGGTCAAACCTAGATCTAGGAATTTTGCCTTGTTCGAACACTGCATACTACTTCTTAATCATGATTGAAGTATATTTCATCAATTAATCACTCAATCATGCTTAGAACAACATGAGATCATGTAAATCATAGCTCATATCTAGATCAAAGCATCATCTCATCAAACAATCATAATGGCTGAAACTTAAGAACAAGGAAACACTTTAGCTAAAACTTATGTAAGCATAGACAAGCATGAACCAATAATCAAAATCATGACATTGAATTGAAACTAAAAAGAAAAGTAAGAAATTATATCTACTCCAAGCTTGATATTCTTCTGAAAATGATGAGAGCTTGAGAGAAAAATAAATATTATAAATTTTCTAAATTTTATAAGTGTTTAAAATTTATGAAAACATGGATATTCAACCTTATTTATAGGCCTCACAGTTGATGATTTAAGCTTCAATCATCTTAAGGTGATGTTAGCTTATTCATTAACCTCCTAAAAAAATTAGAAAAAAATAACATTAATACCCTAAATGAATGGATGATCAAAATTCATATATTTGTCACTTGGTGAATTTAGTCAAGGCATATTCTATATTAGTCTTTTATAAATTTTTATGCCATTTAATGGATCACAATTTTTCTATGTAAAAATGCAATTGAATGTTCCATCCTATAACAAAAATGTGTCCTAATGATTTTCTCTGAAAAAATCTAAAATTTTCTATCTTGGACCTCTCAGATTAAGCCTTCGGGAATTCTTAACATTCTAAATTTCTAAGGTGCTTTCATGATCTGCTCTCGATTACACTGTCTTAACCTAAAGTTCATGTTCAATTTCATTTTGGTGTAATCAATTTCGAAATCTGAGTTGTACAACTCTTCCAATTTCAAAATCGAACTCTAGGCTAAAAAGTTGACTTTTTATAATTAATGTTGCCTATAGTTGACTTTTATCATGTTGTTGACTTTTGATTTGAACTTCTAAAACAAGTTTCTTTTTCACCCAAATGTTACAAAAAAATGCTATTATTACCTTAAAAGACTCCAACTAGTCAACTTTTCACATTCTTAAATTTTTAAGATCCAGGTCCTGGTTTTTCGAATTTGACATCTATCCGTAAATTGGACAATTAATCTCAGATGCCTTATTATGTTAAAATAAGCCCATGGAAACAAACCAAAACCTCAACTAGACCTTTCTATCATTTATGACTATCCGAAAGGATCTAGACTAAGAAAATTTCACTTAACCCTTAAAACCGAGAAAAAATCAATTAGAGGCTTGGACAAAATAAGGTGCTACAGCTTTTTTTGCTTAAACTCCACTAAACGACATATCATATCATCCAAAATGATAGGGTCTACTATAACAAATCCCATAATTTCTGCAAAAAAATCATAATGTTTCCAACAAAAAAATCATAAAATTCTACACTTTCTCTTTTGGATTTTTTTCTAGAGGTGTCATTGGTTAGGTAACCCCGCTTAAGCTTAAGGAATGCTTGATATTTCAGAAGGTTTGGGCAAAAATATTAGGCTAAAAAAATAGAGTCAGCCAAAGAATTAGGGTCGTTTAAAAAATGGGTTGGGCCTTGGCTCTCACTTTCAAGGCTCAAGCTCGATCCAACTTAACCCATTTTACAATTACATAATACATATTAATTTGGTATTTTTATCTATTAGGTAGTTTTTATGATATAGAATACATATATGAATATTATAGTGTAAACATTAAAAAATGTTAAAGTTATTTAAATTTTAAAACTTAATAAAAGAAAATATTAAATTACTAAAGATTAAATAAATATTAATATGTAAAATTTATATAAATTTATAATATTTTGATATTGACAAATTCTTGATAAATTTTGACAAAATTCGTACTATATATATGGTATAAATATAAATATCTTATCAAAATCTATCAAGAACCTGTCAAACACAACTTTTAATTGATAGTAAAGGGAGTGTTATAAATGGTATAGATTTTGGACTTTTGAGGTTGAGGAACTGAGAAAAGGCCAAGTCCATTAACAGAATTTTATTCGACTTTCCTACTAGTAAATATCAAACTTTGGGAAGAAAATATTTCGGTTTCCTTATAGACCCATCCTTGCACCACAAAAAACAAACCATTTGACTTTGATCTACCCATGAAATACACCACAAAGCAAGACAATTGCTAGGCAACGGGCATTTGTCCACTAAATTTTTTCAAGCTATGATTTAATTTGCCAGCTTCGTCATGATAATTCAAGTTCTGATGAGGTAAGATCTTATTTTTTAACATTACTAGTGATTGTAACAAATTTTTATCGGCATGTCCAGTTGATAGCATTACAATAAGAAAAATTACGTAAAAACATCTAACTATTACATCGTTTCATTTTTTTATTTAAAAAATTTGTTATCGTCGCATAGTTGAACATGATACATGCGCTTTTTTTGAATCATTCTACATCATATATTTTTTGTTGGAGATCAATATTTAATTAATTCATATAAAACTCTAACCACAATAATTATTGATAAGATATCATTTATTTAATAAATTTGTAATTGAAAGGCAGAGGGGATTATCGAATATTTTGTCTCTTAAAAAATTAACTTCGATGGAAAAAAAAAGTTACGTTGAAAAGTTTTACCATTTAAATATTACAATAAAAAAATATGTAATCTTTCAACATTATAAAAAGTAAATAAGTAAATAAATATAAAAATAATCTTGAGAATTAAATCATTTGAACAATTTCGAAAATCATTTAAATGTCTGTGGCGAAGCGCATCTTTGCTAGCTTTCTAGAATCGGTAAAGAATCAAGGAGAGTCATTAGGTCCCGAAGCTTTTCGAAGAAGAAAAAAGAAGAGCACGTGACTCAAGTGAAGAGCAAACAGCTGAGTAAAGAGGGAAGCCAGTGGGAGGAAATTTTTTTATAATCAGAAGTTTATGAAGGAGAGATTTGTTTTTGGACAAACATTATATCAAAAAATAATTAAATTATGACATAATATGAATATGTAAATATTTTAAAATTTATATAATATATTTTTATAAAATATATTTATTATATATACACGAATTTAAAAAAATATTAATTAGTATTTAAAGATTTTAGTTAATTAAGATGTAGTTAGTGTAATTAATGTATTATTTTCTCAATTCAATAAATGTAATTTATTAAATGTAAACAATATTTTTAAAATAATAAATAAATAAGAACTTATAATCACTAATATGCAGTTAATGCATCTTCCTAAAATTTCAAGTTGTAGCAGACGTCAGAATGAAATCGAAATAGGCGCTGCTAGGTTGCAATTGTAATTGCATGAAGCTTAAGGCTCAAGTCTATAAACGACTCAGTTCAGCCTCTTTGATTTGCCTTTGTAACGAGTAAACCAAAACAAATAGAGGTGGTAACCGAATTTGAACATTTTTGAA
>JBBYHO010000005.1:5804751-5817533 GCA_038382025.1 Adansonia gregorii
AATAGAAGTGCAAGGCCGTATATTAATTTAGCTTAAGTTTGTTTGTTATATCAAAACTAAATTCAAGGTTAACAATAATATTTATATAATATATATTATATAATAATATATAATAATATATAAAATATTTTTTAGTTTTATTATTTTTAATTAATAATTTAAATTTTAATATAATCTTTTATTTTTTATTATTTTATGCAGTAATTTACTATTTACTATTTAATTTTAAATTTTAAATATTATTATTTTTAAATAATAATTTAATATTTAATATAATTTGAAATTATTTTATAATTTAAGACATAATATTTTCTTATTTTTTGCATTTAAAATTTAATACGAAATATTTTTAATTTTTTATTATTTTTAAATAATATTATTAATATATATAATTTATATGTATTATATATTATACGTATAATATATATTAGCGTGGTCGGTTCTCTACCATTTGTTTTTCTTAAATAAAATAAAAAATAATTAAATTATTTTTTATATAATTTTAATAATTATTATTTTTAAAAATTATTTTTTAATTTTAGTTTTTTTTTTTTAAATTCTTCCAGTTTGATGTACCTATAAGCTCCTGTTAAATTTTCTCGATTTATTTTAATTTTTTTTTCTTTCTTTTTCACCATTTTCCCAACAATATTGACAGCGGACTGCATACGTTAATCACATGACGGAAACGCCCGTTTTATCTCGCAACCAACCCTCGTCACCTCACGTACGCGTTTAACTAACACGAGCCTATTGGTGGAACTAATTCCAATTGGCGTAAAAGACCCTTAAAATGCACCCGCGTGGCATTAATAGGGAGCGATTACGCTTCCGATCTTACGTGCGCGAGTGGGAATACGAAACTCTCGGCCTTTTGGCAGGCGCAAACATCTCTATAAAATCAGCCAACCCATTCACCAGGCTACAACAAAAAGGCCCCTTCTCTCTCTAGAATTTCCTGTTATTTTCCAGTCCTCTGTCTCTCTCTCTCTTCCGGCCTGTCTGAAATCCAAAAGAAAATCTCCTGATTTTTTTGCGATTTCCAATTATACCCCTGAAATCTCAAAGAGTCCGGCGATTAAATTCTTCTTTCGATCTCGATCTCGTTCCCGATCTTATCATTGCCGGTTTTTGGGCAAACGGGGATTGAAAAAGAAGAAAAGGGATAGAATCGGAAAAAGAGAGGAATTCGCATGAGCTGGTTGGGAAATCTGGGTTTTACTTCTTTGTGTTCGTTGAATTCTTCCAACCACTTCATAACGTGTCTTTTAATTTTCATTCTTCATTACTCCCCTCAATTGCCTCCTTCGTTGTTTAAATTCGACAAAAAACCCACTGAACCTTTATTATTATTTATTAGTAATTCTAATCATAATCCTCTCTTAAAGCTTTATCCAAATCTTGATCCCGTCTTATCGTCAACCCATGGAGTCTACAGCCAAGAGTAATCGCCAATTGAGCGGAGGTTCGTTGTTGCTTTTTCTTTTTATTTTCATTTTGTTTTGTCGGTGGTTTTATTTATTTATTTATTTATTTTAATTTTTTGTTTAGTTTAAAAGAGATGCAGCTTGTCTGACGCCGTGACTCATTTGACAACATGCGATGATATTAATAAATAATAAAGTGACTGATTGTTTAAACTCATATGAAATTATTTTCCTTATCCTTTTTTTTAAAGTAAAGTTATGATCGTCTCACATTATTTTAAGTAATTCTTACAGTTTTTTAATTATATTTGGCTAGTGTTTATGGTCCATGTACTGTTGTGAAAGGGGTATTTATTAAGTATAATAGTATATTATATTATATGGTAGGAGAATTAAAAGGTGGTGTTAGTGAACCACGTAAGCAAAGCAAAACAAAAGGAGAGAGATACCTCTCCACTGCTTGGGATCATGCTGATGAGATAAGGATCTCATTCTTTTTATTTTATTGTTTAGCATATTTTCGGCAAATTTTCATGATATTGGAAGTTTCGTTTGCTGTAATCTGATAATAATTTAGTACAAGAACTTTTTGGTTACTATTTGTCAAGGTCTTTGCTATTCAAATGGGGCGAGGGGGCAAGCAAGATCACCGTCTGTGATCGTGATTGGTGCTGGAATGGCCGGAATTGCCGCTGCACATGCTCTCCATGAAGCCTCATTTCAGGTAACGAAATCCTTTAAACTTGGGTCTTCTTTGAATCCTATGAAGCTTTTCTCTTTTAAATTACTATTATATTTATATATGCTGTATGTTAGTCAATTTGTCTATGAGCGAACTTTCTCTCTTCGTATAAATCATGTTGGTCCCCCCTTCAAGATTCGAACCGGATACTTGCGACTCGATAGATCAAATTCTATTCATTAGTTTCTCTTTGGAGAGTGGAGCTTTTATCTTTCAACTTTCTTTTATTATTGTTTCTTAAACTTTGACAGAGTTTGTTTGTGTATGTAGGTTATGGTGTTAGAATCCCGGGATAGAATTGGTGGTCGAGTTCACACTGATTACTCATTTGGTTTTCCTGTTGATCTTGGTGCTTCATGGTACACTTTCTTCTTTTCTGTTGTGGACATGCAAATCCTGTTCAGTTGTATGAATAAATTTCATCTAACAAAAAAATGGCTTCAGGTTGCATGGAGTTTCCAAAGAAAATCCCTTAGCACCATTGATCGGTAGACTTGGACTCCCACTTTACCGGACTAGTGGTGATAACTCTGTGCTGTATGACCACGACTTGGAGAGGTGAGCAGCAGTTATTCAAATGCCTAAATTTTGATTCTATACGGTGGACAGAAAATGTTCACTGCTAATTTTTTACCTTTTTTTATTCCATATGTTGGAACTTTTCATCTGTGATATAAGAAAAATTGGCTGTGTTTTATCTTGGGAGAAACAAGTTTTACTTGTTTTGTTTCCGTGATGACAGAGTGCATTTCCTTAAACTGTAAATGGTTGATTTTGTTGATAGTGCTTGCTTTTTTCTTCTTTGCAGCTATGCACTCTTTGATATGGATGGACATCAAGTTTCACAGGAGTTGGTGACCAAGGTTGGAGAAGCATTTGAGTGCATTTTGAAAGAGGCAAGTGTTGTTTATTATTTTATTAGTTTATGTCTCTTTAGTTGCGACCATTCTTTGAAAAACAGAACTTACAGTGCCTTTTTTTTCCTTAGAACTATGATGATGATGTTCTGTCTCAATCTGATTTGCTGTGTCACTTTTTGTTATTTGATCTCAGACAGATAAAGTGAGACAAGAGCACTCTGAAGACATGTCTGTAAGTCGCGCTTTCTCAATTGTTTTTGAAAGAAGACCAGAATTAAGGTCTAACCTAACATGACTCTCTTATTCAATATCTTTTTTCTTCATCCCGTATTTTTTTTTTTACTACTTTGAAGAAGTGAATTTTAAAAATCTCTTTGTTAATCTACAGGTTGGAAGGGCTTGCACATAAGGTACTTCAGTGGTACTTGTGCCGAATGGAAGGTTGGTTCGCTTCAGATGCTGATACCATCTCACTTAAAAACTGGGACCAGGCAGGTTTTTATACATAGAAATTTGAGGTTTTATATGAAATGTTTAGAGTTTTTCATGGTTCATTAACTTAGTTTCCTTTTACAAATTTATTCATTGAGGCACCGAAAACTAAATATATTGGAGATGTGTCTTCTTAGGCAGACAATAGGAACTCAAAATTGCAATGGAGGTCTAGAATGCTATTGAACTGTTGAATATATTGAGGGTTTGATGTCTTTGTACTCGATGAATGAAAATCTTTCAATCAAAATTGGGAATATATCCTAGTTTGGCTGACTTTAACCCCCATTGCTCCTCCTCTTACTCTGTTGCGAATTCATACTTGTTTCTGAATCATGTTCATTGTCAACATTGAAATAGTTTAGTCTTGCTCTGCAAGCAATAGTATATCTACATATGCAGTAAGGCTGCACAAATATTGGTCTTCTATGATTACCATTGGCATTCAAAGAAAATTAGTAAAATTTACATTAAGAAAGCTACTTGAAGCATAAATTTATAATTTTATTTTGCAAATTTAACATATCATGTTATTACCTTTGCCTAGGTACTCCTTTTAAGTTGCTTATTATGATTCTTCTCAGCTACAATGACTTCCTTTGTTTTGCTTCACGTCACCTATCTTAAGCACTTTCACATTCTTCTTACAACTTCTGCCTCTATTTTCTTATCTGTAGGAAGTGTTGTTACCTGGTGGTCACGGGCTCATGGTCAGGGGCTATCTTCCTGTCATAAACACTCTTGCCAAAGGTCTTGACATTCGCTTGAGCCACAGGTATTATAACTTGAATAATTAGTTCACCAATTTCTTTTGTCCTGTAGTGTGGATGAGTTTATCAACTAATGCCTATCTCTGTAATGTATTTGGTCCTAGGGTTACAAAAATAGTGAGGCGTTACAATGGAGTGAAGGTTACTGTGGAAGATGGAACTACTTTTGTGGCCGATGCTGTTATCATTGCTGTTCCTCTAGGAGTACTAAAAGCCAAGATCATCAAGTTTGAACCGAGGCTTCCAGAGTGGAAGGAAGCTGCCATTGATGAACTTGGAGTGGGGATTGAGAATAAAATAATATTGCACTTTGACAAGGTGTTTTGGCCTAATGTGGAGTTTTTGGGAGTTGTTGCAGAAACAACTTATGATTGCAGCTACTTTCTAAACCTTCATAAGGCTACAGGTCATTCTGTCCTTGTGTATATGCCTGCTGGGCAGCTGGCCAGAGACATTGAGAAAATGTCTGATGAAGCTGCTGCGGAGTTTGCTTTTATGCAACTGAGAAAGATCCTTCCAGAGGCATCTGCGCCGGTGAGTCAATTATTCAAAGATATATTTTGTTCTAAACTTTTAAGATGGGTTCTTGGGAATGCATAAACTCTGTTTATCTGTGTCAATTCATTGCTCCAACAATTATAAATGCTTTATGAAGTTTAATAAAAAAAAACTCTTACTTTGTGATAAGACTAAGTTTTTTCATAAACTTGCATAAACAGCCTGTTGCTTTGTTCTTTTTAAGCATAGAGACCAATGGAGTCATAATTGAATTTGTAAATTCAAGTATGGTGTAGTCAAATTACAATTTTATGTGGTACTTGTATCTGTAGAAGTTGCCAATAATTTTATTCAGATTCTGTGCTTCACTGTAGGCTTCCAATAGAACTAACTAAATATTTCTTGAACCCACAGATTCAGTACCTTGTTTCTCGATGGGGCACCGACATCAACACACTGGGCTCCTATAGCTATGATGCAGTAGGCAAGCCCCATGATCTGTATGAGAGGCTAAGGATTCCAGTGGATAACGTATTCTTTGCAGGGGAGGCGACAAGTATGAGCTACCCGGGGTCCATTCATGGTGCATTTTCTACTGGGCAGGTGGCTGCTGAGGACTGTAGGATGCGTGTACTGGAGCGATATGGAGAGTTGGACTTGTTCCAGCCAGTCATGGGCGAGGAAGCAGGATTGTCTGTTCCACTTTTAATCTCCCGTATGTAACTACCTGCCTGGCTCAGTATGCGTTGGTTCAAAAAGAATGTATTTGTAGATATGTTGGCGTCGGATCTGACTGACACATTGATTCCAATTTCATTGACGTTTCTGGGGAATTTGTGGAAGCCCCACTTTTCTCTGGGGAATAGCGAAGAGCATTGGTTTGATGTGTATAGTCGTCGCTGTGCAGCATAGCTATATAATATTAATGTCCGGACAAACGTATAACTAGTATAGTATGGTAATGTTAATCTATTCGAGTCTAGTAGTATTTAAATTTAAATCAAGAAAGTATAGTTGAGCCACGCGCAGGGCATGCCTCGTGCCTTTTCTTGAAAGTGAAAGTATGTGTTGGATATGAAACGTGCATCATCATCCACTACGTAAGTGGGAACGACACTGATAAAATGGTGATGTAATTTTAGTAAATAAAGAAACAACCGCTTTCTGTTCTATTTGTCCTGCTTTTTTATTTTTTTCTGTGTCTATTGTCCTGGCTTAGGTTAGGTAGGTAATTAGAGCAGGAGAGGGTGAGAAATCTTAAATGAAGTATTCGGAATCCTCTTTATGAAGTGTTGAAATATGTTACACATTTTTTATTCTGCTCTCACATTTGGATTTGGATTTGGATTGGGTTATGATATATCAAATATATATAAAAAAATTTTAAAATTGAGTATATTTATGTTAGATATATATCAATGTGTCTGATATTTGTTTGGCATTTGCTTTGGGTAGAATTGGTAAAGGAACAAGTAATTTAATGACAGTTAGCGGTAGAAATAGCTTAAGAGGAAAGGATAAGATTCCATGGTATTCAATTATTCTTCCAATCTAGGATAAGTTGTTCAGAACAATATCCTCTTTTACCTATTTGAAGCAAATTAAAATGAAGTTTAAGCGTTGTGGTAGAAGAATTGTGTTCATATCACGAGATTTTACATTTGTTGTTAGGATCATATTTATTCAAAAGGTCGTTTTAGAAATCGTTTAATGAAAATCGTGAGATTATCAAGGAACAGTTTTGAGGGTGTTCGTTCGGGTTGCCGGGAGCATGCTTGAAATAAATTTCTCAATAAGCTCCGTATTCCAAAGCCACAAGAATCACGTAAATAAAGAGTATTTAAATTTGGACAGGTGCCGGAGAGATTACGGGATCATATGACGCAAAATATTTTCGTGACTATCGTTAAACATGAAATGAAATATTTAATCTATGAGAATTTCATAACTTCATTTAGATTTTTTTGTTACTCTTATAGTTTGCCTATGTACCAGCTTTGCATCGGTTAATCTCACGATTATATATCCGCACTAAATGAATTTGAGATATTTAGTGTCGAAATTTTCATCTTCAAAATAAGTAAGGCAATGTTTCCACAGTATGATCGTTCATGAATTTTTCGTCAGTGTGCGGGGGAAATTGTATCCTTTTTTTGAAAAAAACAAAATCAACAATCCAAAATTTAAAATAAAAAATAATTTTTATATTCTGCTGACCTTTTAGGAACTACAAAAGGTTCTAAACAATGGATTTCAATGATTTAAAAAAAAAATTGTTTTTCATATTTACTGGGGAATCATAATTGAATATCATTAGACCAAGTTAACGTTATTAAAATTCCGATTCGTCCATAATTAATAGGAATCGAGTCATATGAGGTTCTGGGAGGTGTTAATCCTTCTCCATCGTAGTCAACTCTTGCCCCATTCTATTGTCCTTTGGTTTTAAAGGCAAGCCCTAGAGGTCTAATAGTGTTAAAGGCTTTTGAAACTCTAATAGATGACAACTCCCACCGAACTCAAACAATTTGGTGGCGACTCCTTTGCATAGTCATTTCGTAATGACTAGCAAACCTCGATAAATTTTTAAGTCTAAGATGCTTTGGGATTCGCATCCCACGAAATGCACATTGCAATGTATAAATCAAATTTTATTTTGTGCAATTTAAGATTAATAAGGAAAAAATAACTAAATATTCTTTTGCAAAAAAAAAAAAATTGAGTATCAAGATAGTTGAAGAAATTTTTGTTTTTTCTAGAAGGGAAAATATAAAAAAAAATATTTACACCAAAATTATAATAATAAATTTTTCCCTAATCTTTTTAGGGAATGTATCAATGTAATCGCATCTAATTTTTTTTGCCAATTTTTAGCTAACTCTACATATGACGAGTTTGAGTCTATAAAAAATGGATTCTCGTGTTTGAGTAATGTAATATAGTGCAAGATAGATTGATATGATTATAGTTTCAGTTTTTTATTATTGTTAAATTTCATTTGTTTTCCTCTTATTGATTTAGGGTGAGAATTTCATTGTTCAGAGATTTGGTTTACGTGGCGAAGGTGTGTGTATAAAGCTAACTCTAAAATAGGAGATAGTCTTTTTTTTTTTGAATTATTCATATATTTATAAGCAAAACATTCTAGTGTCAAATAATTCACCAAATATAGCACAAAGATTTTTCATTCTTGTAGAAAATATGAATAAATGGAAAACATAGGATTATTTGCTATGCTTTTAGACAAAATAAAACTACATTTGACTTTGTAAGCCTGGAGGAGATATCATGCAGTTATTATGAAACATAATGAAAGGTCCATCTACTCATTCGACAAAAAATAATTGGTCTTTAAATAGATAGTTGTTTAGTTTTTTATTATGAGGCCGACAAGTATTAGCTCAATTGGAACAAAGTTGTTGACAGAATCTTAAAATTTATGGGTCCAACAGAGGTTTACTGTGTAATATCCTCTTTAAGTTAATTAGTTAGATAGGGTTGGGGGATTATGAGTAGATTAAAAATATAAAAAGGATCATTATCTGATGCACATCCTGTGCTTATAAATGTTGGAGTGCAATATCTCTTAAGAGGCTACAGTTGTTAGTACTGCTTTATTTGGTTCATAGCCTTTTAATGACCATTTCCCTGCTTATTTGAACATGTCTAGGCATTTTCGTAAATTCCATGATCCATTCATATAGTTGTTGAATCTTAATATATTTTGCTTCCTTTATGTGATCCCCAGCCATAACAGGTCATTTTCAAAATTTTTTATTTACTCCCTTTATTTCTCTGCCCTTTATTGATATGATTGTTTGAACACATTTTATGCAAAAATATATGATCGTATTCATGGTTAGCACTTACTGGCATTATGATCATCCATAGTTATTGTGTTTTGCAAAACAACAAATTATGTACTTTTGTAGCAATAATGTATAACTTGGAAACCAATCCCTTGATAGCTTTGCCACATGCTGAATAGAAATATGCCAGTAAAATTTCCATTTCTATGCATCAATCCTAGCAAATGGAAAAAATTATTTTTGTCTTGTTATGGTTGGTGGTGTTCTTGAAGCAAACCAAGGGTGGGCATTGGAAGAGAAGGCACAGACTTTGTCTTCAACGGTTACCCCTGGGGCCTTTCCTATTAGGCCTAAGGTAAGAAAATTTAGTGTAGTCCAAGTGGCCAGTACATTTATCATCTTCATTTTTATATTTGAAGTGCAGCCATCTTTTTTTAGGTAATTCACAAAAAAATTTATCTTATGTTCTTCCTGGTTGCTGATAACATTAGCAGAGTGGAAATCAAAAAGAGATGCAAAATGGCAAAACCACTGCTTAGGAATAAATTTCAAAGTTAATACTGAACATCAAGACCTACAAGAAGATGAGATAACTAAATGGCAAAATGCTGCTGTTCAAGTGGGTTTGTTGGTTGGTCTACACCATCAAACTACTGTTTTTGTTTGATAACTAATTGTTATAGCAAGCAAAGCCTTATTTTATGCCTTAACATGGTTTTGGGATGGGCAAGGTTTATGCTATATTTCCTACGTGTAACTTTTCATTCTCCCTCCCCCCACACACATATTACACATTATTACTCTGCCAACAAATATATCCCAAGACATTGAATCTCCCTTTAAGTCATTGCACTATCCTAATTATTCCTTTAAACATGTCTCTATGGTCTAATGTCTTTAGAAGATTGTCCTTTAATAGTGTAGGTGACAAATTAGTGGATGGTAGTTCTTTAGTGCAAGGGAAAGGATAGGTAAGATAGAGGTCCTCTTGGCCTACCTAACGTTTGTGGTGTTTATAGTAGCATTCTTTGTGCAAATGCTGAATTTGTTGTTTTACATGAGAAATGTTGCTTTGCATTCGTCTATTGCAATGGCTGATTATGAAGCCAATGATTTGCCTCAAAGATTTGACTCATATATTGAGTTGAACTTAACAATAAATTGAGTTTTTATCAAAATAAAACTCAATTGAACTCAAATAGAGTCTTCAAACTTTGAGTTTTCAAATCAAACCATGCACAAACATGATAGTATATTAACAAAACTATGATAAATTATATCCAACATTTAGGTTACTTGTGTATTGTACAATTTTTTAGTCACTTTATGATTCTTTGACATGACACTTTAATTTCACTAGCAACGAGCTTAGATTTAATTGGTTTAACCAAAAAAGTATTTTTTATAGTAATGCAAAAATAATCGTACAAGAAAAATATAAATGCTTACTAAAAGTATTAAAAAAGAAAGTAATTTAAAAAGTTTTGAAAAAAAATCACTAATAAAAACAGTTCGACCCTTAATTTTTTTTCAACAATTTCAATTTTTTTCCGTAAACACCCAATTTGATGCGCATTTTCTAATTGTTGAGGTTATCTGTTTATGATTTAACCAACCGGTTTAATCTTATTTTTAAAACGCAACATGTTTCATGCATGGTTTTTGAACAAAGTAACACGCCACTTGGCTTGAAAAAGTGCAGACACATATAATGGCTTAGCATGTAAGTTTTATCGACTTGAAGAGCTAAATTGTTGTATGCTTGATGCAAGTTGATTCCATTTCAACCTTATTCATTTTTATATATTAACACATTTATTTGATTGAAAGAATGGTCATCTATACAATGAATACTCTTAAGTTTATAGTAGTTAATTTTTGGGAAGATTCAGTAATGTCTATTGCAAGATAATCCATAATAGCTTTGAAATAAGATTTTTTTTTTTTGGTAACTCGTTTTTATATAAAATTGAAGGTATATTTTTTTCAAAGTAGTTAAATTTGTACAGTGTTGCTCAATCAGTGTGGTAGAGAGAACATATAAGTTAAGAAACTAGAAAAATTCAACAATATCCTTATAAAATATTCAAGGAAGCGACACAAACAAAACAAAAACTAGCAAATGCAGTGGAGAATTTTTTTTCTTGGGTTTTTGGTTGGAGTTGTTTCAGTGGGTTTGAGACTTGAAATTTGGTTATAAGAAAAAGTACAGGGAACAAAAAATAAACTAAAATTCAGGTGCGTTTAAGTGACAAAATAGAAGTTTTGGAGTGTTTTTTTGTTAAAGTTAAGTTTCATGGTCTTACGATCTGATTTAGGAAAATATAATTGGGGATTTGAAATGTGGAGGTAGAGTTGTTTGTGATGAAATTTTGAGGCTAAAAGGATGTCGGTGGCTAGTGGTAGTAGGAGGGGACAGATGACGGCGACAGCGATGTTGTAGTCCAAGAATTTATGATGGTTTCTTTTTCGGAAGGAAACGAGGAGAAAGAAAATTTTAGGTCCCTTATAAAAAGAAGCAAAATTATAAATATTTTAGGGTTTTAATATACTTTTTAAGTATATTTAAATATAAAATATTTTTGAACATTATTTAAGGTTAAATTAAACTTAAAATATTATTTTCATATATTTTATAAAATATTTATAAAATTACTTTTAACCATATTTTGAAATTTAATTCTAGTCCTTGCATAGATACATGTTGTCAATGTGATTGATTGTATTTTAATCATGAAATACTTGTTAAAATGTTATTTGATGATCTTTAAGCATGCCTTAGTGATTGATGCCTTGTTTCTTGTGGAGTTCAAAATCAGAACATGTTTGTAAAAATGTGTCTTTGATACGTGCCTATGCTGATTCTATAAAATGAAGCCCTAAGGTGGCTGTGTTTAGTCCAAGTTATTGGACTAATCATGGCCCTTGATTATTAACAATTTGATGCTTTAATTTGGAGCAAAATCGAGCATTTTATGAATGGATTCATAGCCTAATGCGGGTAAATAAATTGATTTTTTTAACCCTCATAATATATAGTTTACAAAGTGTTTCATAAAATGCCTTAATGTAAGCCTAAGTATTGATATTTAGTGGCATGGATGATCGTTCACTTGAACACATTCCTCGACACTTTGAATGGATTTGTCATTTGACTGCCATGGACAATTAGTGCTGGACATTCATATGTTCGTGGCCCTAATTCGAGCGTAGGGATATTGAAAAAAATGAAAACAGTCTTGCTTTAGCATTGCCATAATCGTGTACTGTACTTAAAACTTATCTTTGAGCCTCAAATGCATTGGATTATCTTTTCAAAGAGCTCTTGTTTGTCTTGAAAGGAGCTCAGATGAGGGGCTTATATTTTTTTGAATACAGGGTGTTTGGAACCTTCAAGATTAATGATCAAACTTCAATACAGACCACTTTTGGCCCACCAAATATTTCTTTTGGATTTTTTAAAAATATTTTTCTTGAACACTACATGCAATTCCCTTTTCTAGAAAGATATCAATTGCGAGTTGACAAGTTTGAATTAGTCTAGGGTGATTTTTTTTAAGTTTACTGCACATGCTGTCAATGCTGAACCAAGTTTGGCTTCAAAATTTTTTTCTGCTAGAAGAAGATTTTCTAGATGTAGACACTCATTTTATCTAGGCCATCATCGAGGCATCAAAGGTCACTATTTAGGCATCACCAAGGCCATTTGGACAAGCATGAGTCAGTTATCCATCACTCCTAGCTTAGGTAAGGTTCTCGGAGAGCCAAAGCTACATAAGATTCACATTATAAGTGTGTATCTTATTTATCAATACAAGGTTTCTGCACCATCAAAATCTGAAATCTACTATTTGTATAGATAAAGGAAGCCATGTATCGATACATTTGCCCAATGTATCAATACATTAGCATTTGTATTGATACAAGTTATGTCATAGATAAAATCGCAAGTTCTAGCAAAAATATATCAACACATAAGTGGATGTATCGAGACAATCTTCAATGTATCGATATATCTAGGCAATTTGCTTTCTTTATCAATACAAAATGCTTTGTATTGATATAGACAGTCAAAATTTGCCCAGTTTATACCATTTTTACCTTTTCGCACTATAACATTAAAACACGAATTTATTATGACTTTGGCTCCAAAAATCATTCAATCTCATACATAACTTCCTAAA
>JBBYHO010000005.1:5873325-5896218 GCA_038382025.1 Adansonia gregorii
ATTTGATGCCACATCTTCGCATTTACCTTTGATATGATCCCTAGGCCTTCTTGACATCCTCAAAATACTTTTTCACCAGGCGACGATCATCGAATCCTCTCACATCCATGCTCTAGATTATTAAAAATTAGCCCGAACAAAATAAGGTGTCTATATTTGTCATCCACGAGGATACTCCCACCCTATTTTTTCGAAGGGATACTCCAACCCTATCTTTTAATTACAATTAATTTTTTTCTCCTGCTCGAACTTCTATAAATATGTCAAATAAATCTCATTTAACCAAGAAATCCAGATGCATCTTGAAAATGGTGATCCGATTATTCATAGATAATCGATGCCAATAGTGAGATAAATTCCAATAGTCCACCCATTTTCTTTATCATTGTATTGAACGATCCATATTATGTTATTTTATTTACTATCTTACTAACATGATTTCTTTGTGATGATTATTTGCATTCATGTGTTCAAAACATTTCCAAATAAAATTAAAGGTAATGTTCCACATGGGTATCTTTCTAGTGCCCAAAGTAGAACATCCCATTTTCAAAGTAAAATCCAGAGGTCATTTTTATCGAAAATCTCTATATTTCTCATCTCTCTGGGGCATATATAAGGTTAAATCTTTTTCATCAAAACCTGGATTATTTCTGTAAGATTCAACCATTAAAAGGGGTTATATCGAAATAATGATAAGTTAAGATCAAAAGAATTAAAACTGAGAAAGACATAGCTAGTAAGGTATCGATTTCAGGCGTCATGAAGAGGTTCATGCCTCTTCATGCTAACCAACTCCCAAACCCGAATGGTAAATCTTTGCATTATGTAGACCGTGGGATCAATGTTTTGAGTTTCATAACTCAAAACATAGGTTTCAGTAGGCATTCGATCATGCCTAGCCTGAAATGATCGGTGGCGACTCCAATCGTTGGCCATTTTGCGATGGTCATCCGAAACCAATAAGATAAGTGATTCATCTTAAGGTCCCTTTCGCTGTATCATAAGTCAAGAATCTGTACATTCTCGTTCTTATCTCATTATGAAAAAAAGTCTCGATTAAAAAGACATTTCCAAGTCGAAAAAATATTTTAAGTCGTGCCACCCATAGATCCACGAGGATCCACCTCGGGGTACGTTACGACAATCATAAACAAGAAATCACAAACAAAAGAACGTAAAAAGGAGGGATGATCGAAATGTATCTTATAATTGCCTTCGATCATTAAAGAATTACAGGGATGACAATTTCAGAGGTCGGTTTGGATTTGATGGTGATTTGAGGGTCAAAGATGATTTTAATCAAAGCAGTATGAGGCATTTGGAAAAGAGAAAATTTTAGATTTTTTCGAGGTAAAACGGGGTTGGAATATCCCCTCGAAGACATAGGGTTGGAGTATCCCTAAAGATAGAGTTTAGAAAATATTCAAAAATAAAGAGAATTTTTAATTTTTAATTAAAAACGAGGTTGGAGTATCCCAAAAAAAAAATTTTAATAGCTTCAAATAAGGCTTAATAATCTTAAAGGTAGATTCAAAAAGAAAATTTAAGTTTTAAGTTGAAAATGAGGATAAGGTATCACATCAGAGTAATAGAGTTACAGTATCTCCACTAGTGAAAATTTTAATATAAAGGAAAACATATACCTTGTATGAAGTCATTTTTGTATTTTAGCTTTGATCCAAGTCTAAAAGGCTTGTGCTATGGGGGAACCAATAAGGTGCATTTCGAGATGTTTGAATTTTTTATATGAGGAGATTCAAAAATTAAGTTAAAAAAAATAAGGGACAACATCATGTCATGTTCGTTCCTAAATTTATTTTGGGTGCATCCGAAGGCTTCAAGGGATAAACAAAGGACCGTTAGAAAGGTAACTTGATAAGGTTTAATGTAAAAAAATTTCAAAAATCCTAAAAAATTACTTCTTGGTGAGATTAATTTTTGAAATTAAGACTGTCTCAACACTGGCAGCATGTACAATTAAAATGGCATCATAGATTTTGAAAAATAATTCCAGGCTAATCTGAAATTGTTAGATCATGACCAATACCTTTCCGGAAAGGGAATTTTGTGTACTTTTTAAGAAAAATGTTTAAAATTTCATAAAAATCATTTGGTAGGCCAAAATGGCTCAAACAGAATATTACATGCCAGTTCTTGAGGTTCTGGACAGCAAAGGTTTGAAAAACCATAACTCCTTCCTCTGGGATGATCCAAGGGTAGACAAGACACCGTTAAAAAGGTAATTTGATGCCATTTACGAGAAAAATGTTAAAAAATTATGGTTCAAAAATGATTTTTAAATTTTAAACTACTAGGCTGCCATGATGTAAACAGGGGATTATTTGATTTTTCAGGTTCCTTAGGGTCGAATTCAAATTATAGACATTCGAACGTCCATAACATAGGGAAAAGAATGACACAGGCATCACGAGTAAATTGCATAATCCTGGAGTGGTTTGGGATGATGAAACAAGCTGTTGACCATGCCTGAAGGTGTTGAATTCGAGATCAACCCTAACTAAAAAAAGGTTTTTTTGCATGAAAAATAACATCTTTAAACTTGTGACACCATGAATCCAGAGCCAAAATATTTGTTTTATCCCCAAGATTGGAATACTAATTTCATGAAAACAATAAATCCATGCTATTCATCATTTATTAGAGGTAGCATGAACTTAACTTGGGAAGTTTTTTGAAAATTGGGTTTTTCAGGAAGAGGTAAGCATTTTAACGGAGATGCCATGAACAAAATACAATGCATACAACGACAAACATGCAAACATACAAAGATAACATTTTGACATGAAAATGGGTGACAAAAATGGAAGAAGATGACGATAAGGTGCATGGAGATGATACGAATATGCATAAACAAAAGAATGGATCTTGGAGTTGTCAAGGCAACAATTTTATTTTATGAGATTAAAACACAAGAAAATGTATGAATATACATAAGACATGTTAAGATAACCATTTAAATATGAGATGAATATGCGAATATGGAAGGAACATGGCAAGAAATGCATGAACAGAGGCTGTGTAATGATAAAAATGAAGTATGGCGAGTTTATATATCCAAACAACATCAAGGTTTCAAGAGGGTCATCAAGATCCTAAAACTACCACAACCAAGGCAACAACAATGCATGAGAGTCTAAGGAGGGTCATGGCAGCATGAAAGGCTCACTAAAATGAAGTGGATGATAAAAATAGAAAATGTATGGAGCAAGGTAGAAAATATACCAATAAAATCTTAAACTTTCATCCTTTCTTAAAGCAGTGATTTAAGCTTAGTTCATTCCCTCTTTTTGCTATTATTTAGCAAGAAAAGGATGAAAGGAAAAAGCTTTCTGGTAATATGGTTGCTAGTGGGATGTTTTGAAGGTGAAAGTATATGAACAATTGAGTTTTTGAAGGTTTTCTGGTGGTGGTTTTAGAGAGCTATAGGAATGTAAGATGGTTGAGGGTGAAAGGTAATGGTATAGTGTTTTTATTGAATATTTAGAATTAGGGATTGCTGAGGATTTTCAAGAATGGATCCGGTCTTTTTTTAGATTGATTGAAAGCTTTTGAAAAATGGCTGAAGGTTTTTTTTCTTTAAGGATAGCTAGAAGTCCCCTTTAAATTCACTGCTCAGCCAATGCCTTGAGGAGACAAAGTAAGGGCATTTTTAATCTTTCTTTCTTGCACCAGGGAACATCTCCAGCTACTATGCTTAACTGATTTTCTTTCTATTGGCTTTACCATGCTGAGCATGGAGGCAGAAAGGCTGTGACAGCGTATAGCTAAAGATATGCTTGCCATGCTTTTTTACAACAATATATTTTATGAAAATAACCCTTGTCATTGGTTATTTGGGCTTTCAAAATTGGTTTAATTCCGATCATAAGCCCATAGTTAAGGTTTGCAATGTTTTGTGATGGCTTCTTGATGCAAAAAACATGTTTGAATTAGATTTTGAAGGCTAATAAATAGTCTGAACTGGGCAAAAATACGTTGGTGTATCGATACAAAACATGTTGTAACGATACACAAAGTACTTTTTGCCCATAAGTGTTGATACAATGAATTGTGTATCAATACTAAATGCAAAAAATATTTCCAGCCTCAAGACTTAGAGGCCTGTATCAATACTTTATGGATTCGTATCGATACTTATGCTTGTGTATCGATGCATTTTGCCAAAAATCATAACTTTATCTACTACGAATGTCTATATCAATACAAACAGGCTAGGTATTGATACCACACCTTAGGTATCGATACCAAACCCTCTTGTATCAATATCACATGTGAAAATTTAAGTTTTTAGTAATGTAAAGGCCTCATGTTAATATTTATGCACTACCATAGCTTGTACATCCCTATGATTTCCCGAATTACCTTAACTTGGTCACGAATATGAGAAATTGATCCGTGGATTCATCTGAATAACCTTGGTGACATATGAAAAGAGGACTTTGATGTTTCATTTTTATATTTTCCTTTAATACAACCCATAGGTATTTCAGACCTTCCTAAAAAAATTTTCATCTGGTGCTGTGTTGCCTAATAATGCCTGGCAACATGGCACCTGATAGTTGTCCCCTAAATTCATTTTAATTTTTGATTTTATCATCCTTCAATTGACTCTTGGGGTGCCAAAAATAGGCCAGACAAAATAAGGTGTTAACAACGTAAGAATTCAGACTTAGGTAGATTTGGCTTGCGCTTTCCTTAATCAATAAAAGCATATGTCCGATTGGGCCTTAAACTGTCTCTCCTTTATGAACATGGAAAAGAAAGCCTCTAAGAGCTTGAGCAATATGCTCAAATGTGAAGAGAAGAAACAGCTCAAATTCACCCTCTTGTGATCGAGAAAGAGATTATAGCCACATTTATCAACACTTTATAAGCTCTCTACTACGAAAGATTAATGGGAAATGCCATGAAAAATTTTATCGATATGGTCATATCGAGTAAAATGATCGATAACGCTATCAAAAATGGTTGGATATCTATTGAAAAATCATCCAGGTCGGTCAAAAACTCAACAATTAAATGTAAGGAGAATGAGGTGAATGTTAGCGAAAGTCATGCAAGGTTTAATTAGAATCTGCACTAGGCATAAGGTATGTGCTTCCCTAACATGTGACACCTAAGTTTTAACCCTTAGTCATCGATGCCACAACTAGTCTATTTTGCTGAGATCATTTTGATAATCAACTTCACATTGAATCCTATTCAAAACATAGCCTAGAGTGAAAATCTCTCAATGCAAACACTGCAAAAGCTCTAAATAATCAATAAGCACCCCTAGAAAGGGAACACTTCGAACTGTTTCCTTCCTCTTACAAAGAGATTTACTCCTATCTATTAGCAAGTTAACTATTGGCCTCGATATTCATGAACCCAAGATCACTTTCGTACCCTAAATAGTATGATAAAAATGCCTATTATGAGTATCACAGCAAGGCATAAGGTCACTTTATTGATAATTACAACTTATTTAAGAGGGAAGTACATGGCTTGCTAAAAAAGAGGTGTGATTAAGGTCGAACAAAGGCTTGGATTTAACATTAAAGTTAGTCCACTTCCTAACCATGCAAGGCCAAAAATGAATATAGTGATCGAAATAAAAAGAGACTGGGTCAAAAAAGCATTAAAGAAGTCAAAACCTTAATAAGCAGGGTCTGGCAAGCTTTTGTGAAAGCTGACTAATGTTAGATGTTAAAAATCAGAGCATAAAAGCCACTGAACCATCCTACTGTCATTGTAACCAAGAGATATTCTTTAGCACTGTCCATTTTTTCTCGAAATGGTCTAAGAGATGATGAATCGATTCAAAATCAAGTTTTACGATGAATGGACTGAATCCATCAATACCATAAATAAGGAAAGATCTACCATCGATTAGGTTTCGAAGTATCTTTCTCTCATGAGTGTGTAGAAAAGAGCTAATAAAAGCTTAAGGGATTATGCCATAAAATGGACGAAAGAAACTGTCCAAATTCATCCTTGTTAACTAAAAAAATAATTGTTAGATTTATCAACATGTTACAGGTGCCTTACTATGAGAAGGTAGCTAAAGAGCTTTATAGATGTAGTCGTGTCATGTGGAATGATCAATGAAATTATGAAGAGAAGATCTGGTAAGGGAAATATTTTTAAAGCAAAAGGAAAAGTTGAAGCCAAATAATAACCAAAATTTAGTATTGGAGCCAGTTCATCTTAAATTCATGCTGAGTTAGATGTAAGTAAAATTGCTATTAAAGAAGACTAAGAGGTTACAAAAAACTTAGATAAGATCAGAACACCAATGAATATGGTCTAGCAAATCCTACTACAAGTTAGATTGATTAATAAGATCGAAAAGATGAAAGAGAAAGTCAATGACTTTTGTGATTTCCATACCGTCTATGGCCATACTCTTTAAACATACAAAAAGTTCCATGCTATGGTTCAAAGAATGATGAATAAAGGCAACATTGAATTCTATGTTAAAGAGTAAACCTCAAATACCCAGTTAGTAAATGCAGTACTATCTATCAATGCCACTAAGAGAAAAAAGAGTAATCCTCTTTATGGGGTTGGAAGGCCATTAGTCTTGTTTAACAATCGAGAGAGAGTCAAAACTACCTATGTTCAAGCTATGCCAAAGATGATAATTTAAATTCCATTTCCCTTCTTTTATAAAGATAACAAGGTTATTCCCTAGAACAATGAAAGCAAAACCTTAATCATCGATAAATCTAGTCAACAGGTAGCAAATTTTAACCTTTCATGAGTAACCCATCTAAATCGAAGTGGTAGATGTTATGCCTCAGTAGCATGAAAAGATAAAATTCAACAAAAGAATACCATCCTCGTTTCTTAAGCACTAAAGTCTACAACCAAAAACTCAGATCCACTGGCTGCCAAGAAGCTAATATGTGAGAAAAAGGTACAAAGTTCCTTAAGTTCATTAAGCACAATGAATACAGCATTGTAGATTAGTTGAACAAGCAGCCTGACAAGATATCTGTGCTATTGCTATTATTGAATTCTAAAGCTCATAGAAAAGCCCTCCTCAGGATCTTGAATAAGGAATATGTCCCTCTTGACTTCTTGATAGGTCAATTAGATACCTTAATAAGTAACATCAATGCTGGCAGCTATTATCTTTTAATAATGATGAAATCCCTTATGGAGGAAGGTAAAACTACAAAGCCCTTCACATCACTACATATTGCAAAAGCAGCACGTTGCTCAAGGTGCTCATTGATAATAGGTCAGCTCTAAATGTAATGCCCATATTATGCTTGAACAAGCTCTCTATTAACATATCTCATATCCAAAATAGTCATACAGTGGTGCGAGCATTCGATGGAACTTGCAAAAATACTGTGGGAAACATCGCTATTCCACTCCAAATTAGCCCATTCACTTATGTGTTAGATATTGCTCTATCATATAATTGCCTATTAGAAGGCCTTGGATTCACTTTGCAAGGGCAATACCGTTGTTGATACATCAAAAGTTGAAATTCATCATAAAAAAAGTTGTCAATATTAGAGGAGAAGAAGATATCATCATTATACCTCAATTGATCCCTATATATTAAACCAAAAGATATTGTCCTAGAATCTTTGTTTCAATCTTTTGAGTTTGTTAATGCCACTCATGTTAAGGAGGGATTGCCAATGCTTGAGCCTCACATATCAAAAATCACTCATATAGGTCTAAAGTTAACCATCAACAAAGTGCCCAGGCTAAAAAAGGGTTCAAAAAACACTTCTAAGGGATTACTCAAGCCTCGATAGTTATCAACCATATCGACAAAAAAAGGTTAGGATTCAAACCTACTACATAGTAGAAACGAACACAAGCTCAAAAGGATGGTGAGAAAAAGATGGCTTGTTTATCGAGATAAGATGTGGGAAATAAACTAATAAGGTTTCCACTAGTTCAAAAAAGTTTTTGTTTAGGAGGTCATATGAATATCGGCTCAATCAATGCTATGCTCATACTGAACAAGGCATTTAAAGATCTTTTTATCAATGCAATTGAGAGCCAGAGATGTCAACAATAATTTGAAAGACTGGTCTGTGCCCTCCACGATTTATTTAAAGTGCTTGGACTAAAACTGAGATTCATGTACTATTCGAGTATATTTCAAAGTAATGCTAAGAACTAAACCTACAAACTTTTGCCCAATAGCATTATAGGATCCTTTGTATAGGCATCCTTTTATTAAGTATTACTAATGAAAATGACCAAGCATTATGCATTTCATATTTTGTGTTCATTTTTATAGTTCTTACCAACTCCTCGACTTTTCTTTACTTATTTTTCTGCCTATATTATTCTTTTTCCATATTTTCAAGTACTCTAATGAAGATGACTCGAATATTCATACTGAAACTCTGGATATCTATTTTGAGTGACTAATCTACACTATGAGGTCGAGTTTGAGGGGGTTCTAAAAGAGACCTTAGAACTCTAAACTTGTTAAGACTAATTGAATGGGAAGAAAAACATATATTACCTCATGAAGAACCCATTGAAACTGTAAACCTTGGAATAAAAAAAGACTAGAAAGAAGCCTAAATTAAAACCTCTATAAAACCATTAACTCAAGCTAAACTAATAAGTCTCCTCTAAGAATATGGGGATGTGTTCACTTAGTCCTATTAGGACATGCCTAGATTAGACACCAACATTATGGTCCATAAATTTTCCCTTAAATATGAGTGTAAGCCATACAATAAAATACTAGAAGGATAAAACTTAAAATGCTTCTAAAGATCAAAAAAGAAGTCAAGAAACAATTTTAAGTAGGATTTCTCAAAGTAGCCAAATATCCTAAATAAGTAGCCAATATAATCCCAATGCCTAAGAAAGATGGTAAAGTGAAGATACGTGTAGATTATAGGGATCTAAACTGAACCAACCTAAAAGATATTTTTTTACCCTATATCGATACCTTAGTAGACAACACCACCAAAAATACACTATTTTTTTCTTGGACGAATTTTTGGATTACAACCAAATTAAAATAGCAGCTTAAGATACGAAAAAACCTATTTGTAGGCACTTTATGCTATAAAGTGATACCTTTCAGGTTTAAAAATGCTAAAGCAACCTACCAAAAGGTGATGGTAACATTGTTTCATGATCTCATGAAAAAAATAGAGGTCTATGTCGATGATATAATCACCAAGTTGCCAAATAATAGTGAACATGTGGCCAATTTATAGAAACTCTTTAAACGGCTTCACAAATACCAGCTTAAGTTAAATCCTGCAAAATGCACATCCAGTGTCACATCTGGCAAACTATTAGGCTTCATTATGAATGAAAACGGAATAGAAGTCAATCCCAACAAGGTCAAAGCCATTTAAAATTTATGGCCACCTCGAACTCAAAAAGAAGTAAAGAAGTTGAATTATATAGCTCGATTTTTATCTCAGCTAACTTATAAATGCAATTTAATCTTTTAGCTACCTTGTAAACAAACTCCCAAAGAATAGAATGAAGAATGACAATAAGCCTTTGATAAAGTCAAACACCACCTTACGATCCCTTTCGATACTCATGTCATAGGTACCAGGTCGACCTTTAATCTTGTACTTAATTAGTTTTTGACAAATCGATCGACCATGTATTAGGTCAACATGACGAGTTGGGTAAGAAGGAATAGATTATCTATTACTTAAGCAAGAAAATTCAAAGAATATTAAAATAACTATTTAGCAGTAGAAAAGTTATGTAGTGCTCTAGCTTAGATAGCCCAAAAGTTAAGGTAATATATGTTGTACCACACTATATGGCTAATCGCCAAGCCTGATACCATTAGGTATTTATGCGAAGTTCCCATCTTGTTAGGAAGATTAGCATAGTGGCAAGTCTTACTTTCTGAGTAGGCATATGTATGTGAACTAGAGAGCCATCAAGGGTAGCGTAATAGCAGATTTTTGGCAAGCTGAGCGACGTATGACTATCAGCCTTTAGATTTTGAATTTATGACAAAGGCTTGATGTACATATCCAAGGTAAAGAACACTATCAAGTCGAGTTCAGATTGGAAAATGTACTTTCATAGAGCTTCGAACACACTGAGGCATAGAATCAAGCCAATTCTTTTCTCACCTAATGGAAACCACTAGCTTTTCACTACAAGACTGAACTTCGACTACATTAACAATATAGCTAAATAAGAGGCTTGCATTATAGGAATCTAAGTAGCCATTGAAACAGGCATATGCATGAGACTTCAAGTAGCTTTTGAAAGAGTCATCTGAACACTACAAGTATTTAGAGATTCAGCCCTTTTAATCTACCAACTGAAAGAAGAATGGCAAACATGTGATGCTAAATCAATTCATTATGGGAGTCTAATCTCAAAATTAAAACAAAAGTTTGACGATATTAGCTTTCAATATTTACCTCAAGAAAAGAACCAAATTACTGACATCTTAGCCATCTTGTCATCCATGTTTAAAGTCAATCAAGAATCGAACATTGGTCCCATTCAATCCAGCACATTGTCCAAATGTCAAAAAGGATAAGGACAGCCTACCATGGTATCATGACATCCTTTAATATATCAAGGATCAGTAATACCAAATGCACTACCAAAACTGACAAGATAACCATCCAAAGGATAGCTACAAGCTTCATTTTTAATGTTGAAGTTTTATACAAGAAAGCTTAGGATCCGATACTACTTTAGTGCGTAAATGTCCTTAAAGCTAAAAGAATTCTTGAAGAAGTCAATGAAAGAATTTGCGATACGTATGCTAATGGACAATGAATGACGGAACAAGTTATGCGATCGAGCTATTATTTGTTAACTCTTGAAAAGGATTGCATTGACTATTTTCGGAAGTGCCATAAATGCCAAATCTATGTGAATAAAACCTATGTTCCACCGATACCTCTACATGTTATGACAACTCCATGGCCTTTTTTCATGTGAGGCATGGACATGATTGAATAGATTAACCCTAAGGTTTTTAATGGCACTGCATCATGTTGTTCACTGTCAATTATTTCACCAAGTGGGCAGAGGCAGCCTCATATGCCAATGTCACTACATCAATTGCATGCAAATTTGTGAATTGGGATATTATTTATAGATATGGCCTTGTCGAGCAGATCATTACTAATAATGCACAAAACCTGAAAAAAAATAATGCAAGCAATTTGCTTTTAGTTCAAGTTTTAACATCATAATTTTATCCCATACTATCGAAAATGAATGGAGAAATTGAAGCATACAATAAGAATATATAGAAGATAGTTAAAAATATGGTTGAGACTTACAAAGTTTGGCACAAAAAGTTACCTTTTGCATTACATGCCTATCGCACAGCAATACAAAATTCTACGAATGCTACCTCATTCTCCTTCGTCTACGACATGGAGGCTATCCTACCAATTGAGATTAAAATCCCTTCACTCAGAGTCTTGATGAAATCACAACTTGAAAGGGCTGAATGGGTCAAAAATCAATATGGACAGCACAATATCATCGAAAAAAGAATAAAGGCCATTTGTCACTGGCAAATGTATTCAAAGCGCATGGTGAAAACCCCTAACAAAAAGGTCCACTCTCATTAATTTAAAGAAGGTGACCTAGTACCCAAACAAATCCTTTTGATCCATAAAGATGCTCAAAGAAAATAGAGTTTGAATTGGGAAAGGTCGTATATGATATAGATGGCATAGACATTCCATCCAGAAATACTATGCCTAAAAAATAGTATAGGATGAAAATCTGAAAAAGCATTCTATCCTCCTTTTGTTTCCATTACTTCACAACCAAAACAAAAAAAAAAGGAAAAAAACAAATGAAACCTTAGATGAAAACCTAAAAGGGCATCCAAGGAAACAAACCAGCTTAAATTGAAAACCCGATAGAGTGGCTTAAATGACTAAACTCTCCTTTACCTGATTCAAATCAAGCCCAAACTATCATCATCGTAGACTAAAACCAACTTACCTTAAACTCATATCCCCGATCAAGATGCCAAATAATAACCTAATTCACCTATTCTATGCCAACCTACTCTACTGAATCTCATTCTTACCTACACCTAAAAAAGACAAACTACCTAACCTCGAGGCCTTTGTCCTACCATGAAGCAATTTGAAAAATCTTCTTGTGAGTCGACTAACACCAAAAAGATTAATAGCTTGAGAAAATTTTTCAAAGACATAAAATGGAAGACTCATGTCATTAGCACTAGGGGTTAAATAGCTAAGAAAAGCCCTTCAAACTCTCTTGTGTCTTAAAATCTTTTATGATCCCATAATTTGTTGTAACCTGTACTTTTTTCCTTTAAATGAAATATAATCACTTGATTTCTTACCAGGTCTTTGCATCCCATGCTGCATCATGTTTATAATTTAACTGATAATGTTTGATCAATGAATAGATTTAATAATAGGATTTTCTAGCATTGCTTGGAAGAATAAAACTTTACAATAATTTTGTTTCATGTCTAAAGACCAAGAATAAACCTTAGGGCCACAATTGGTCATGCCTTAAGACCATGTACCTTAAAAATAGGCTCAAAACTCTCCCCAATAAACCTAAGCCTAAAAGTAAAGGACCAAAATTCTTTTCAAACTGTTATTCGAATTACTGGCGTTCAAAATATTCCACCTAGACCACCAAAGACACCTTTTTTATCATAATTGGCAAAGAGGAATCGTTCACCTAACTTAATGCAACAAGAGTCCCTAAATCTAAGCATCTAAGCTCACTTAATCCCTTAATAATAACAGATCCCTCGTACTTTCTAAAAATGACTTTAACATTTAAAGCCTCTAGAAATCTAGAGCAAGATTAATGAACCCCAAGGCAAGAAGCTACCCTATCAAACTTGTAGAAGATCAGATGATCGAGAAGGCTAAAAAATTAATTGCTAAAAAATTTTTAAAAATGATTACTTTTACATCACTTGGGCATGTATCTATATCTTTATGCATCATTCAACAACAATTAACATTCTTCAGGTACGAACTCCTACTCCCAAAAAATCATAATTAAATAAAACTTCATGAATAAATTCCTGTTTTCAAAAAGCCTCAAAAGGTTTCAGGTATGAATCCTTTATCTCACGAATGCATAAATTGAAAAAGCAATTCAAGAAAGGTGCCCAAACTTATATCTTTTTAGTCCTAAAAAAGTAAAATGCCTTTTTTTCCTTTTTAAGTAGGATATCTTTTTTTCTTTTTAGTTTTCAAAGAGTAGGATGTCTTTTTTTCTTTTTAGTCCTCAAAGAGCAAGATTTTTTTCTTTTTTAGTCCTCAAAGAGCATGATGCTTAATTACCTTAATCCCTAAAGAGCACCTTAATCTTCAAGAAGGGAAATGCTTATTTACCTCAGTCCTCAAAAAATAAGATGCTTGCCTACCTTGATCCTCAAAGAGCAGAACGCTTACCTACCTTAGTCCTCAAAGAGCAGGACACTTACCTACCTCAGTCCTCAAAGAGCAGGACACTTACCTACCTCAGTCCTTAACGAGAAGTATGCCTATTTACCTCAGTCTTTAAAGCAGTATGCCTATTTACCTTAGACTTTAAAGAGCAGGATGCTTACCTCCTCAAAGAACAAAATGCTTACCTACCTTAATCTTTAAAGAAGAGGACATTTATGTATCTCAATCCACAATGAGCTGGACGCCTATCAAGTCTATCCTTAGAGAGCAAGATGCATATTAACCTCAATCCATAAAATGCTTGATGACTATCAAGTCAAAGCCCACACTAGCTAGCACCTGTTTAAGAGGTACCTAGCAGAGAGATCAAACTATATAAAATTCATTGAAATTCTCTTATCAATTGGGATTATTGCTTATATACTGGGCCAATCTCAACATAATACTAACTAGATCTATAATTTTCTGCAAGCATACAAAATCATCATTCTACCTGAACAAAATAGTATCTATTTGTATTACTTATTTTTTATGCTTGGCAACAACCAAAGAAAGGTAGTTGTAGACACTATTTTGTCTAGGCTAATTTTTGGCATTCTAGGATGCAATCAAAAAATAAAAATAGAAATCATTGTTGGTTACCATGTCACTAGGCACTATTAGGCAATCTTTGCTTATGATTGTAACAAACTCTCGGTCCCTTTTATGCGATCTTTGGTATGAGTGCAGACCTCAAAGTTTGTTTTTATAGGCTTCATAATCCTTAAAATATAAACTTCAACAGGTGACCAATCTCACTTGGCCACAATAGATTGGTGGTGACTCCAAATAAATGGTCATTTCATAACGATTATTTGGAGAAGTCAAGTGACCAATTCATCTCAACAACTCAGTCCTCAAGTGCAAAAAATAAAGAAGAATAATAATGATATGGCCCCAAATGAAAGAAAAATAATGACATAGGTATAAACAGAAACAAGAGGTATATTTGCCATTTTAAGTTGAGCTGGTCAGAATTCGTATTTTGGCCATGTTGCGACATTGGGAACATGTAAAATAAGTTTAAAAGATATTATTTTCCAAAGAAAAATGACTCTTTTCGTTGATTATATATATATATATATATTAAGCCTTGATCTTGAGTTTAACACCTTCATAGTGGCATGGTCAATAGGCTGTTTCATTGTCCCAAATTACTCTGGGATCATGGAATGAACTTTTGATGCCCATGTCATTCTTTTCCCCGTGTTGTGGATGCCTGAACGTCCATAAACCAAATTGGGACTCCAAGAAACTCGAAAAATCAAATAGTTCCCTATTTTCACTCTGATTGCGCCTTAGTGAGATTGAAAATTTATTTTTAGACCATAAATGGTTTATCTAGAATTTTTTTGATATTTTTCCCTTAAATGGCATCAAAATATCCTTCCAGGGGTTTCTTGTTTGCCCTAAGATCATTCAGGATGAATGAGTTATAATTTTCTGAACTTTTGTTGTCTAGAACCCTTGGGACAAGTGCATTACATTTAGTTTGGACCATTTTAGCCCATCAGATGATCTTTCTATATTATTTAAACATTTTTCCCAGAAAGTTCACAAAATTTTCTTTTCGAAAAGGTATTGTTTACAATTTAATGATTTTGAATGAGCTTGAAATGATTTTTCAAAGTTCATCATGCCCTTTCCTTTATACATGCTACCGGTGTCAAAACAAACCAAAATCCAAAAATTAATTCTACCTAGAAATTGATTTTCTAGGATTTTTAAAATATTTTTATATTAGTCCTCATTGAGTTACCTTTCCAACAATAACTTGCTAATCCCTTGAAGCCTTTGGATGAACCAAAAATAAATTTAGAAAAAGAGATAGCATGATGTGCTCCCTATTTTCTCTAGAATTAAAATTAACCTAGTCTCTTGAATCGCCATCATCAGGACGTTCAAATTTCTCAAAATGCATTTGATTGGCTTCCTTACTCTATAAGCCCTTTAGGCACAAATTAAGGCTTAAAACAAAATTATTTTATTCAAATCTTTAATTCTTTATTTTTAAAATATCTTTTCTTTTTAAAACACCAAAAATTTTGATCTTTAGGGGTACTTTAAACCCACTATTCTGAAGGAATACTCTAACCTCGTTTTTTACTAAAAAACTTGATTTTTCTCTTGGATTTATTTAAGATTCCTAATTATTTTCTTAAATAATCAAAAATTTTTATTCTTGGGGATATTCTAACCTTACCACTTTGAGGGGATACTTTAACCTCGTTTTTCGCTGAAAACTCAAATTTTCTCCTTCAGATTTATTCGAGATTCTTAATTATATTCTAAAATTATAAAAAATTTTCATTCTTGGGGATACTCCAAACCCAATACTCCTAGGGGATACTCCAACCCTGTTTTTTATCGAAAACTCAAATTCTCTTTCTGATTTATTTGAGATTCCTAATTATTTTCTTAAAATATCAAAATCTTTATCTTTAAGGATATTCCAATCCCCCCTTTATGAGGGATACTTGAACCTTACTGTTACCTCAAAATCCAAAATTTTTCTCTCTTTTGGATACCCTAAATTATTTTAATTAAAACCTTTTTTTGTCCCTCAAATTACCACTGAATCCAAAAATGTCTCCAAATTCTCATCCCGATTATTCTTTAATAATCAAAGACAATTATGAGATACATTATGATGGTCCCTTCTTTTTACATTTTTTGTTTGTGATTGTTTGCTTGTGAAGTAATTATATTATTTTTTGTCTTATTAATACACTTCCTTTTTGTAGTGATTGTCCTACATTCATATTTAAAATTTATTTTTTAAAAAATTTACAAGGTAATATTTCATGTCGATATCTCTCTAATGCCTAGTACAGAATATCTGGATTTTTTAAACTTTAATCTAGAAATTATTTTCATTGAAAATCCCTATACTCTTCATACCTTCGCTTAGCATAAGTAAAACAAAAATTCTCTCAAAACCTAGATTTACAAAATCCAAAAAAAGTTCATGCATTAAAGAGGATTATATCTAAATAATGACAAAATAGAACCAATTAAACTGAAACTAAAGTGAGATATAGTTATTGTTATCAATTTTAAGTGTCGTGAGGTGCTAATCCTTCCCCACACGTAGCCAACTCTCGAACCCAACCAAGGAATCTCTGGACCTTGTAGACCTTCATATCAATATTTGGAGTTTCATAACTTAGGATATTATTTTCAATAGGCATCTAATCATGCCTAGCTCGAAATGGTCGATGGTGACTCCAAATTTATGGTTACTTCATGGTAACTTTCCAAGGTTAGTTGGATGAACTCATCCGACAGTCTCTATCCCCTCCATATTAGCATGCCTAGTCCAAATCCCAACCAAGGGATAACTCAAAGGCTCTGACCAACCACCATATATCTTTCAAGTCAAGCATGCCCACTTCGGATCATTTGGAGAGGAAAAAAAAGGTATGTAGCGACAGGTACCTACATGCACAAATATGACTTTTACATAACTTTTGTTGTCTAAACCTCTTACTATGGCAAGGTATGATGGGGGATTGACCTGTGCTTGCTCAAATGACTTCGATGACATATCGAATAGTGGCCTTTGATGCCCTAAATATTGGCCCAGATAAAATACGATGTCTATATTGGGGATAAAAAGAAAGTAATAATTAGTTGTAAAAGTTTAAGAAAGTGGGTAGTTTTTTAACTATGTTAATTTAATGGTTTTTTTTTTGTTTTTAAAGAAAAAGAAAGTCCTTTTTCACCACTGTACATTGACTGAGTATAGAAAACCCCTGTATTGACACTTATATCCCTTGTAGTCTTATTCTGTTTATCACAAGCTAACTCTATTATATTTTCGTAAGAAATTACTATTATACTCTTTTATTTCCTTTATTTTTTACTTCATTTTCCTTTTTTCTTTTCTATCTTTAATTTCAAATCAAATTTTTTTCTTTTTCTCTTTCTAAGTTCAAACCCTCAAAAGTTTATATTTTCTTTTTCAATTTTTTGCAATTCTAAAGAGCTTAAATAACTAAAATGTGTTGATTCAGGTCATATATATTTCATTTAATTCATAACCACTTTTGATAGCTTAGGTAGTGTAAGAAAAGGTAATAGATTAAAATTATAATTTTTTTCTTATAAAATATATTGTGATTGTTTAGTTTAAGATAATCGGCTTTATATATTGGTCTAGATTAATATATTTCATTTCAAGGTTTTTTTTTTCTTGTTTCATCCTTCACTTAAATTTTTTGTGTTTTGAAGGGTTTAATAACTTCATCGCTTTAAGTTTTTAAAGTTACTTGTGAATTTTAGTTGGAATGATTTCATGAACTTAACAAGAGAAAAGAATCGTGTTAATAGGAAAGTAAGCAAGATTAGAATTAAGCATTTGTTTATGAATTTAAAGGAATTTGTGGGGTAAAATAATTAAGTTATAGAGTGTTTTTAAATGGGATTGGAATTTTGGATGATGGATTGTTTTCATCTTGGATTTAACTAAATTGGGTTTTGGTTATTTCTTGTAATTGATGAAGTTTTAATTTTTTTTAAGTTTGGGGTTTCAATGTAAAAAGAAGAAAAAAGTGAGTAGTTTTGGTCTAAAATTATCAACTAGGCAAAAAATCTAACCATATTGCTTGCTTTTATCTTAACAACAAAATCACTAGGGCTAAATGTCAGCAAAAAAAGCAGAGGAGTTAAGAATCACACAAGTCAAAGCACAAGGGTGACAATGAACTCTATCCTTTAAAAATTATTAAAATACATTTTTAATGCATTTTCATTTGTCTTTATTATTATATTAATTTCATATTAATGACTAAGTTGGTGTCTAATTAACTCATGACAACAACCCAATCAATCTCATCAACTTGTGACACCAACTTAGTCAATTCCTTATTAATAATATAAATAGTTATAGAAAAAGAGTGAATTATCTTCTTTTATCACTTTTCTATTTTTTGTAATTTTTGTTTTAACCATCAAATTAAAAAAAATGATATTTTTGATCATAAACATTTGTAACTATCGTTAAATTTCATCCCTAGATAAAAAATTGGCAATGGATCTTTTACTTAACATTCTGCCTTCAGGTTTTAGAGTTAAATGATAAAAATAATAATACTAGCAATTGCCATCAGTGATCAAAATATTATTCTTTTAACATTGAGTTTCTTAAACAAAAAGAAATTTTTAAAAAAATTGAGTGGTGAAGAGAGTAGTTTACTCAAAAATTATTTCTATTAATGTAATTATCATTCTTAAATTTGATAAAATAAATATATTTTATAAGATTTTTAAAAATAGTATTTTAACAAATCTCAGTTAATGTCCATGGGTTCAACGGCTAGTTGGTTAAGCTCAACTCAGTTTAAGCTTTGAATTCCAAATCCAATTCAATCAAGATATTATTTAATGAATTAAAACATTTACTTAATTTTAATTCTAAAATATATTGAAATTATTAAAACATAAGTATAAAAACTTTCTCATATTATAAAATTTGGAACAAAAAATTCATGTGACCATTTTTTTTAAAGTAATACATAAGCTCGACTAATGTCGTATCAGCGCATAACCATTATAACAGCTTTTGCTTTGTTAAAAGACTAAATCCGCTATTTAACAAAAATACATAGAGTGATAACACAAATTAACCTAAAAATATGAATAATATTTTTATCCAAACAGCTTCGAGATACAGCTATTACACTTATTATAGGTTAGAATCGCTACATCTATATAGCCAGGAGCATTTTCATCTGTAATTTTTTGAATCATGTTTCAACTTCACATAATATTTTAAAATATTTTACATAATTTTAAATATTAATTAATTAATTGTAATATAATTATTGTAGATAATATGATATTTATTTAACCATTCAGAAATCATATTCAGTACAATTTTGAATTCAATCAAACTCTATCTAATTACGGCTCTTTTCTGTTAATCTAAATTCAATCAAGCTCTATCTAATAACGGCTCTTCTCTATTCATATAAAATTTAAGTTTTTACGGATTTCTATTGAATCTTATCATCAATTTCAAATCGTTGTGCGCTTCAAATTCAAGTCATCATATAATCTGTAGGGTGTGCTTCAAATTTGGTCGAGCATGGATCATGGGCTGGGGTGTTTTCTGTTGGATTCGCTTTCGATTTGGATTTTTCAAATCAGTTTTTCAAGGTTCGGGTAAATCTTATCACATTTAATTTAATTGCTGCGTCTATATATATATATATACACGACGAGCGTATTTCAAGCAAATATCCCAAAACCGAAATGTTGGCCATTCAACTAACCTCTAAATTTTGATCTGTAACAAACATGATTTTATTTAGCTGTGAGCCTAGACAATGCAAAGAGTGCACCACTTTGCAATTTAGCAAATCAACTAAAAGTATATTAAGAAAATAAGACAGATAGCCCCTGGCAGTTCTCGAAAAAGCAAGATAGAATAACAGAGAAAGTGTGGTCAACAAATCCAGGTTTCTATTTGCACACTTGACCGTCTGACAATCACAACTAACAATTACATTCATCTTATGTTCACAGGATTTTTTTTTTTTTTTTTTGCAAAATACATATATCTAACACATATTTAACCATAAGTCTATAATAAGCATGAGAATACAATCCTTCAAATACATAAAATTTTCTATTTTTTATTTGCAAATTAAACATATCTGCATCAAATTCATCCTTGTCCAAAATTCATTCATCCAAATACGAATAGCTTACCAGGACACAACTGAACAAACCAATTTCAACAAAGATTTCAAGTTTCTACACCATGAGTGAATAAGCAAAGGATGCAATTTGCATTACTAAAAAAATCACAATGATAAAATAAAAAATAATAATAATAATAGCAACTTCAATGCCTCAAAAACTAGACGGAAGTTATACACTCTTGTGTTTGAAATTAAATTGTCAACTAGCAAACAACAAACATATACCAGTAGTAGCAGTGGTTGAAGTGAGATTCATGGGCAGAAAATTAACAAGCCAATCGAGTACCTATAAAAAAAAATGAACCCAAATACATTATTAATAATATAATAAAATCCTAACCTCTCCTCCTCCTAAATCATCAATTACGATCGCTTCCTACAGCAAAGATATACCACAGCGACAGCAATAGCCACAGCTGATGCTGCTGCCGCAAGCGGCGCCACATTCAACCCATTCAGCCCTTTCTCTTCACTACCAGCAGTATCAACAACCTCCCTGGCCTTCCCATTGACACCCTCAGCAGTCCTCTTCTCCACCTCCTCCTTCAATTCCAACATCTTCAACTTCAACCCCATCGCTCTCTCCTCGGATTCTCGTTTTTCTTCCTTACTTCTTTCCAATTCAACCCTCGTTCTGGCCACCTCTGCTTCCAGCTTCTCAACTTTCTTCTTGAAATCATCCACCTTTTCCCTCATTTCCTCTTCGATTCTAACTTTCTTACTCCTCTCCTCCGTTTCTCTCACTTCTAAAACCCCTAATTTCCTCTCCAACTCCCTCTCGTTCTTCTCGCTCTCAACTTTCTGTTTCTTCAACTCGGCGATTTCCTTGTCCAATCTCTCGATCACCAACCGTTTCTCTTCCAATCCTCTTTTTATCTCAACAACCTCCTTATTCGCTTCATCTACTTCACTCATCGAAGTTATCAGATCATGCTGAAGCCTCGAAACCTCTGCTTCAAGGTCAGCCGATCTCGCGGCGATCGATTCCAGAACCTTCTGATCTTCCTCCCACTGACCCATTTCTTTTTTCATCTCTTCTTGCTTGTTTTGTAGTTGATCAATTTCGAGGGTCAGTTTCTTGATCTTCTCCTTCAATTCTTTGTTCTCGTTGCTCAGGTTCAATTTCTCGCTCTCAAGCGCTTCGATTTTGCTACCCATTTCCGTTAGATTGGCTTCATCAGCGTCGTGGAAATTGTCCGCCGTCTGATTGTCCACTTCACCGTTGATGATCGTCGAATCTGCCATTCGTTTTAATCTCTATTTGGCTGCAAAGAAAATCGCAAAGATAAAAAAAGGGTTAGAGTTAGAGAGATAGGAAACCCTAAAGATTTTTTTTTTTGGGGCAAAGATAGAGAAATGAAAGGAGCTTTTTTTCCCACTTTTCCTCTTTTAATACTAATATTCAGTGAAAGCGTGAGGAAAAAATTAGAGAAAGAGAGACAAAAGAAGCTGCACCTTTGTTTAGCCAATGATTCGATTAGGGTTTTGCTTTTTTCTAAAAAATTATTATTATTATTATTATTATTCCACGTGGCTTGATAATTTGTTTCAAAATGAGAACATGAGATGGAGAGGAATAAAAAGAAAATTCTAGATTGGAGGAATCCGGCTCCAGGAGAAACGGACGGTTAAGAAAAAGGGAGGTGGCACTTGGCAGTTTGCAGTAGCAGTGATAAAATGTGAGGACTGAGGAGCACGTGTTTAAAAAGGTCAGTGTGGGACCTTTTAATCATAAAAATAAAAAAAATAAAAATCTTAGATTTATTTTGGGTTGGCTGTTTCGGCGAGGGTTTGGTCAAAGCCTGGGTTCGAAGATCAGCCTAGCTCGACTTGTCCCGGAAATAGGACCTAAGATCCATGTTTTCCTACTAAATAATTAAAAGCCTGGCTTAGTTCCTTACCTTTCTGTCATGTCATGCGTCGGTCAGGCTCAAAAGAGAGTTGATCATTGCGGGTAAGTTGTTTTAGGTTCGTTTGGATTTAATCGGTATCGTGATAAAATAAAATTAAGAAAATTTTAAAAAGTAAAATTAATAAATAATTAATAAATAATAATAATTTTTAAAATTATTATTAAAAAAATTAAAATTATTTTTTTATCTCATTTATATTTCTTCCTTTGCTGCTTTCGTTTCCATGTTGAAATAATTAAGGGATTGCCCATTGTGTAAGGAAACCGACATCCTATATAAATATATTATAAATTATGATGTATATTATAAATTATAATATATATTATATAAATTATTTATAAATTAAACATATTATTTAAAATTAATAATATTTTATATTAAATTTTAAATTATTATTTAAAATAATTATTATTTATAAATAATAAAAATAAATATATAAATATCAAACTATAACATAAAAAAATAAAAAAATAAAAATACTGAGTTGGGAACTGACCCCTCCAATATATATTACAAATGTAATACATAATATATGTAATATATAAATTATATATATTAAAAATACTATTTAAAAATAATAAAATATTAAAAATATTTTATATTAAATTTTAAATTTAAAAAATAAAAAATATATTAATCTTGAATTATAAAATAATCTCGAATTACTATTTAAAAATAATAAAAATAAAAATATTTTAAAATAAATCTCTGATTACTGTAAAAATAATAAAAATAAAATTATTTAATATATTATTATATAATGCATAATATATATTATATATAATATATTGTATATAATATTATATACATGTGGGGGAGAGG
>JBBYHO010000005.1:5916181-5931217 GCA_038382025.1 Adansonia gregorii
CCGGTACTTAAAGAAAACTGAAGAATCGAAGCAACATAGGTTGTTCATGCTTGCTGGTTGAGAAAGAGGAAGCAAAGACATCAGCGCTTTCCAGGTAAAACTAGCGTTCTGTCTTAGATGTATCATTTCATTTTCGCAATATATCCTTTCAGTTTTTCTGGCGTACTGCTGGCTTGTAGGAATTCTTCGTATGAAATGGGTATAGTTTCAAAATTTCCTTATGGAAATAGATGTACAAATTTTCAGAAACCAAAGCCACTACGTTGTATTTATTGTTTAGGTAAAAGTTTATCGGAAGGGCTGTATGATAATCAAAGATATCCATGTACTATAATCAAATTTTGGGAAACTAAAACCACTTCGTCGTATTTATTATTTAAGTAAAAGTTTATTTGAAATCCCTGTAAAAAGTGTGTTTAATGTAATTGCAGAAGGTGCAATAGCTGTCATGAATTTCTTTTATTATTTTACTTGACTTAATTTAAACATAGCAATTATAAACATAAATGAATTATTTAAAATAATTTATAACATTTTATGATTTTTATTTATAAAAGAAAAAAATATGTATTTATAAATTATAAATTAAATCTATATACATATAATTTATAATCATAAATTTAATCGTTTCAACTGCAAACCATTCACTCCAATTGAAGTGCATACCAACGACGGATTGACATTATATTATAGTGATAATCTTTATTTAAATCCCTATAAGTATCCCTAGTTTAATTTGGGCGGGGATTGAGTAAAATTCAAATATTAGTTGGATAATTATCGAATTCAGATATTATGGCAGATAATAGAGTACAAATATCTCATAAACAACAGGCACCCTATCTTTACCATCCCTACCTAGAATTAGTATGACTAAACATACCACGAGGCTATATCAAGCATAGAAGTTTTCATGATTGAAAAAATTAAATTTTTTATTTAAGTGTAAATCAAGCCCGACACAAATCAAACTCAAAAGCCCAAATTACAGTTAATAAATTAATAAAAAATAAAAAAATTATATTAATATTAATATATTTTTATAATTAAATATAATTAAAAATAATTTTATTATTAAATAATAAATCAAATAAAACACCGTTTAAAAAATTAAAAATATTAAAATTTAAATATCAAATCTCTTAAATATCTATTTTTATAGGTAACTAAACCAATAAACAAAACTAAAATCTGAATTCAAGTTATTGGTTTTTTTTTTTTTTTTAATGTGCCTCTACGAAGCCGTGGTGTAATGGCAACTTCAACTCCTTGGAAACATCAAGCACTTGACGAATAAGCAACAGAACCCAATTAATTACGAACAAACTAAATTAGACTCCCGGATTCCACACAGTTCTTGTACTAATAATCTATGTATGCATCGTATTTTTGTTCCCGTGTCAATCATGTAAATATAACATAATATAATAAATTATTAAAAATGTCAAAATCTTAAAAGACATACAATTTGTTTGTGCATTAGTATGATTACTTATACTGCCACATGAACATACAATCAAAGCCATTTACTACGATTGAAAGTCCAGGATCTCCAAATCATTGAAAACCCTAATGCCCCCATCCATTTCCTTTTTGTTGTTTGCCATCTTAGTAAACTTTTTAGCTTCTTTATTTGTCACAAAGGGTGTTCCTCTAATCCTGCTCTTGTCCGGAGTTATTCGACTCGGGGAGAATCTTCCTGTATTCTGCTAGCAGTTTCGGAATATCATCCATCCGTAGCTGAAAATAAGGGAACAAAGAAATTGAAAGAAATGTCGATACATGATGCAGTAATTATAAATGGGATAGAGGATGAAGGACAACACATATGATATGAGTGCAGTTAAGTTTAAAACAAGTAAGCGACGAAACATCATACTCAGGGTTAGCAATCTAATGATGCTTGGATATTTAAGGGCGTTTTGCTAATCTTGCTCTTGGCCAAGTATTTAAGGGTGTTCAGATATCGACCAAACACATGCTGATAGTCGAATGCTAACTTGGCATTCACAAACAAGTCAACCAATAGGAACATGTTCAGGGTTAGGCTAATTTTTTGACAGCAAAAAGTAATACCATGCTTGTGATCAATCAGCCATTCACATACTTTAAACCAAATATCCGGTAAATGCCAACAAATTTCAAGCTGTAACCATTGCATATAAAATGATAAAACTCTAAGCAGCTGAATAATGTTTTACTCGATAACAATCATTACGAACACAATTTTCTTTTCCTTTATTGTGCATAAAAAATAAAGCAGTTGAATATGGGAAGAATTAGCACAAAAAGGAGCCAAAAACAAGAACTAATGTACTGGATCTACATCTATGTGAATCATACCCGAGATACGTTTTGCATGTGATAAAACTTGTAAGCTTCTTTTCCCAATAACCAGGACTCGATGGACTGAAAATCAGATCCAGTATTTGCTCTGCCATGTGACAATCAGAAAATCACCAAGAAAAGGATTTGATACTTTGATCGTAAAGAAGAATAAAACGTATGACACTCGATAGAGATTTACACATATGTGTATTTCAATTTTTTTTTACTATAATAAACAAAAAAGAGTTAAAAGGATGAAAAGTAAATTAGCAATATTTTAACAAGGTGTAAAAAGTGGTAAAATGAAAAATCAGAGCAAAATTTTTTGCCCCATGGAGTTGAGCAGCTCTGAAAAATAAAATGATTAATACGCGTTAACTGAAAATTGTCCTCGTTCCTGAATTGCTCCTTTAATTTGAGTTTTCTTTTAAAATGAAGTAAACTTCAAATATATATTAAACTTTTTTTTTAATTGTGGCTCCAAATATTACCAAAGTTAATTACGATCCTTCTTTACCTTTCAATCTTTTGCATCACTGTTTTGATGGAAAAGAGAATTTTAAAAGTTTTTTCTTTTGCTCAGACAATGAGTTTAGTTGGGTTTCAGCTAAACTGACTGAAGTTACTCAGTTATAGGTAGTCCAGTTTCTTACTCCTATTTCAGTCAGTTTCAGTTTTTTTTTTTTTCTTTTTTTTTTTTAGTGTATCAGTTTTTTTTTTTTTTTTCAGTTATTACACTTTTTGTAACCAAACTGACTGAATGCTAACTAGTACTATCACAGTTAATGGTAGAGACGGTTCATTAATAGCATAAGAATGTAATTTCCAGATCAAGTGTTTTAGACTCTCATCCTATAAATCCCATTACACTCACACCATGAATCAAATCTGAGACCTTTAGGTTGGAATTTAATGTTCTTAAACACTGGGGTATCCCCCCAGGAAAATAATTTCCAGACTAATAAATGTACAACATTTTTGCTTCACATTGATGTTATCTCTACGTTTAAATGCAATTCTAAATACGTTTTTGCTGCATATATTGCTTTCCCTTTGGAATAGGCTTGGATCAATCCTATACATATACATCAGAGGAGTTTTAACAATTTTCTTGATTCATGCTAAAAAAGTCTCTTAGAACAGCCATGAAGACAAATAGAAATAATATTTATCTAAAGAATGACCATAGAAGGGATAAAAAAAAGAGTTGTTAACAAAAATCTAGATCTAAACTAGCATTATTCTACACCATGTTACTCGGACTCAGGTGTGAGCATGTGTCCGACAAGAGTATGTTCAAATTTTTTTCCAAGGTTTCCATGAATTTGGAGGGTCATTGACGGATCATATCTCCATACCAATGTCCGGATATGAGTTGGACACGGGTGTCAGACACAAATACTTCAAGAAAAATAAAGAGTTCAGAGCAACATAGACCCTGCACAGGTTTGGTGAGGAGTTTATTCTACATATTTATTCAGTTTATGCCTCTAATAATGTCTATTCTTTTGAATTGGACCTAGACCAAGCTTCTATCTAATATAGATCGAATTTCTATTAATGTCGATTTATTTAAATTGGATGTTTATAACACCTAAATTCCTAAATAATAATAATAATAATAATAATAATAATAATAATAATAATAATAAATGGGTACATCATGGAAGATTTCTTAAGAGATACCGCTAAGCATCTTGGCTTTATACTTCATTACCTTCACAACTTCAAAATTCCATTCATTTCACCATTACACCCGAGTTTAAAATCTTCTCCACACCAATCTTATGCAGTCTAACCATCTTTAGCCTCCCAACCTGTAATCTGTTTGCTCTTCTCTCTCGTTTGACATAACATTAGAGAAACGTAGCCCTTTTACCCTTCCAAGTGCTTTGCAGTTTCATAATTATCATCAATTTTCGATTTTATTCTATGCTATATGTTCTTGTCTATGATTTGAACACATTCTGACACCTATTAGTTGACAATATCCCCAAGATGAGTTGCATACTATCTGCAGTATAAAAGGCTGATAATATACATATATATGTTTGTGTATATATATATATATATATATATATATAAACTCGAGAAGACCAACCATTTAAAAAAAATCTAAAGCTTCAAACAAGTTGAGTTGAAATTTGAACTGGGACTTGGAGAAAAAAGCCAAAAAAAAAAAAAAAAAACAATGATTTTCTGCAGCAATCACTTACTTAAATGCTCATGGACATATAATTATGCAATCTTAAAGTCTTACAGATGATGACGTATAATCAGCCGTTGATAATCACGAAGCAAAGGTCCAAGCTCCTTCAGTGGTATTGAGCTTGGTGTAGATTTCCGCCAGTGATCACGAAGCATCTCGATTATCTGTTTATTCCACCATATGAGATATTATTAACAGAAAATGCCCAAAAGAGAAAACAATCAAATATTAACACATACCTGATTGAGCACCTGTTCATTATTAGAAACTCTCTCTCCAATCAACCTTGATCCTAGTTCAATGAATTCTTTGTCTTCAGACTCATCTATTATCTGAAGTGTCGGACCTGAGAGAGAAACTGAAATTCCTAATGTTCTTTGCAATTCTGCAATTGCATTGTTTTCTCTCTGGCCTTCCTGTGGAAGAAATGAAAATCATCAGATAGTGCCGAACTAGTGAGGGGTGGAGGGACATCAAAAGGAAATAACCCTAAAGGTGACCAGAAACATCAGCTTTGAATCAAACTTTGTTTAAAAGGACAATGAACAAGTCCATTGACTTTAGAAAAATGCAACTCAAGTTTAAAATAATAAAATATCAAGCTTACAACTTTCATTAACCATTAAATTGCCAATAAATTTCTTTAAAAGTATCGACCCTCAACGAAAAGTACCAGCAATATGTCCACAGTGATTCCTATAATGATTTCTCCTGAAAAGAGCTACATCATTCCAAAAGATCAATCTATTTAACTGTGAATATTTACTTTCTATACAAGATGATTTAATTGTGCATCCCAATCAAAACTATTATATACGTGAAGCAGGATAGGAGTTTAACACAACTTTGAAAGACAAGACTTTTCCAATTGAATCTTCAACAAGTTCAGGAAAGGGCCATGAGCTCGAAGCAGCCTTTTTTTTTTCCTTAAGACATAAAAAAATGGAGTGGAACATTGTTGGATGAGCTTGCATCAATACCTTGAAAGCAGATTGGATATTTTCCGCTGCCATGCCCTTACTATCAGGAACATTTTTTGGTGGGGATTCGATAAACCGCTTTGCAATTGGGTCCCCTATAAGGAGGAGAAAAAGCAAAAAAACATTTAAAAATGGTAAAATTATGAATGAAATTGGAGAAGCAATTTAAAGAAGCAAAGAGCAAATGCATGTAACAAAGAAATTAATGGCCACTTCTTTCAGTCACAGACAGTTTTCCACTCACAGGAATCAGGTTACAAACAGCTCCTGTCACTTAACAATAGTCAAACGACACACAATTATACGAGTTGAAAGCGAATTTAATACCTTCAGGAACCAACCACCATATATCCCCATACGTCAATTTGCCATCAAATCCGCCAAATAATAGATAGCGAGAACCTATATGAGTCAGAGAATGGTATGCCCGAGCAGCAGGGGGTTCATTTCCAATAGGTAGGCGCTTCCACTGAGCCGACACTAGTTTTGGGGCAACCAAACCGTAGTCAGAACCACATAAAGTACATAAATCACTAGGCATGAGGAAGGACAAGGCTTAAAATTTCATTAAAAAAATACGGAATTAAATAGAACAGGCAATTGTCGAACATATCAGCATAACAATCATAACAATCATAACAATGAGAATTGAAGCAACTGATGCAGTGTTGGTGCCACATAATATATTAAAATAGGATTCGATAGACATTCTTCTAATAAAGGATGCAAGGCTATAAATCTTGTTTTGTAGACTAAAGTTACGGAAAGCTGTGATAGCAAGCAAAAACATTTTTGCATCCAAATTCAATATATCACACTCAAAGTCTTTATAACTTTTACCAACTTGTCACAACACACAGATTAGAAGAACCCAGAAAGAATGAGGAAAACTACCAAGATCAAGGTGCAACATGCAATGAGTTGGCGAAAACCAAAAAAGTACTCACTTCTGTCCAAGACAATACAATCATTGTAATAAATGTCGTAACGACTCAACCAACCGCCAGTTCCATGTCCTCCAAATAACAAGAGCTGCACTGAAGGGGAAAAACATAAGCCAGAATGTAAAAGAAGGGAACTTTGGCGTTAGAACTAGAATAATGATAGTACTAACAACAATGACAAAGACACTCCATCCTTTTGCTTCTGTCCTCCGAAACTTTGAAGATGCATGCAGATAACATCAATATTAAACATAAAATCTTTCTGAAAAGGGAAATTTACTAAGATAGCATGGAAGGAGGATTAAGATTCCAAAAGAGTAATTTGTGATCTTATTAGGAAAGCAATTTCCAAACTTGTATATGAAGAGACAGTAAGGATCACATATTATGCCCCTCAGTAAGCTCAATAAAGGTCAGTTTCTAGTTTCGATTCATTTCCTCTTTGGTCTTGCAATCCCTCCCTTGAAATAGTTATTCTCCATTACATTACATCTTCTCTTGGAAGCATTTGCATATCATTTCTTCACATGCCCAAATCACCTAGAACATGTTTCTCTGATTTTGCCCTCAATGGTGCAACCCATATCTTTTTCTTCATGTAGTGATTCCTAGCTCTATTTTTCTTTATAGGCCCACACATCCACCATTACACTCTCATCTGAACCACTCATTTTTTGTGATACTCCGATGCCAAATGTTCAGTCTGAAACGACGCTACTGAATAGAGAGGTCCAATGATGTCATCTCTTGCAGTTATAAAGATTCAGCAACCATTCAAAAAGGCTTCCCTATGCCAAAATTAAGGAATAATGTAAAGTTGATGCAAGCAATGTAAATTAAGGTAGATACTTGAGGTTGAGGGAAATAATAAAAAGTAAAAGCATTCCTATTTATTCAATAATTTAGTCATAAATTATGGTAAAAATTTATTTTTTCCCATATGTTTTATTACTAAATAAGAGTGGTGGAGGGTCATAAATTAACAATGTTACGAGAAAATAAGTTTTAGCCAACACCACAAATAAATTTTACAGGGAAGCTAGTTTGCATCTTCAGCACTTTTTTTTAGCTCTGCAATGTTTAGATACATAGCTAAATCAGTGAGAGATTTAGAGATGACATTACATAGTGCCCTCCAGATGTGACAGTATGTCCACAACGGGGAGAAGGCGCTTGACCTGGAAGCTTCAATTGGGTCCATCCAGGTGTTTCATTCTCTTCCTTCCACAAGAAAGGCAACATAAATCAACTTAATAATTCATTAAGGCAATGTAAAAACCAAAAATAATATTTATTCTAAATGCAACAAACAGAAGCCACAACAGCAACATCATTTACATATATCAGAGACACGTAAATGTCGAAATAAAGTAAAAGGAAGGTAGGATGTCTCAAATAAAAATCTTGAATTAAAAAAAAGGAAAATAATTTAATTAGTAATTAAGAAATAGATTCATTTTTTATAACTATCCAAGGAAAAAACAATTACGTGAAAAATATATCATTCATGCTACCATCGACATGGAAGGGAAGGCTGCAAGTATCCATACAATCAATTTCAGGATTCATGTTATTGTGCCATTAAGTATCATAAAACCACTAGCTAAGTGAATTATATACAGGGCAATCATACCAATACCAATAAGTAGGAAACATCTTCTGTAAAAGCTAAAAAGCAAACATCTTTTAAATTGAACTCAGCACAAGAGGTATCAAAGGATAGAGACAGCAATTATACAGATACCAATAAGTACGAAACACTTCTATATTTTAAAAACCAATTCCAAGAATATATAAGAATCAGTAAGGAAATTACTAAATTCAATCACTTTATTAAAGACATAAAGATATTTCCACAACTAAGATGGAAAAAAATTTTGAATAGAAACCTTCTTCAATAAGACCCTTCAAAGCCCATAAATCACTCATGATTGGCCCGCCACCACCTGTTAAAGTTTAGAAAGTGCTCATCTCAGCTTAATTAAAAAAAACCAGAATATCTTTGATGAAATAAAATTATTGCCAGTTATGGAACTTTATAATTTTAACCACTAACGACTTAAGTATGAACTTAATTAACATTTTAAGATAGACAAGGTTCACCATATACGCACTATGCATACAAAGATTCAGCATCCAAACAAATTAGCTTAGTTGGAATCAATGAAATTATAATTTATCCATGCAAAAGAAAGAATTCCAAACGTACAAATCCTTGTGCCTCTACATCAAAGCAAGGGCTGTTGACTTTGGTCCAAGTACACAAAGGAGTAGCAGACTAAACACACACCAGAAAACCAACATCAACAATGTTTCAACAAAATGTTCCACTTGGAAGATCTAAAATATTCATTTGCATTTAGAAGTCAAATCATTTCAATTTAGTAACCACCAAATGTCTTGTTAATATCAAATTGAATAAACATGTGATTGATGTAATATTAACAAAATATCGAATATATCTTAGAGTTGTAACTTGTTAGTTAATGCTCATCTTGAAAACCATGTACCATTGGTATATGACCGTTATGAGACACTGCACTAAACCAGGACAAAATCAAGACAATGAACTTGCAAATCATGAGTGTGCAGCTTTATAACTCCCCCACATATGGTTGAGAGCTTGTACATCACAAGTGCCACCCAGATGGAGGAGGTTTGTAACAATTTGACAGCCATCACTGACCACACCACAAGAATTTCAAGGACATGAAACAAATTTTTCATTTTTCTTATTTTCTAAGAATTCAGCTTGTTCAAACAGAGCATGCTCCTAATAAACCCTAACACTATCAAAGATATTTATCATCAAGAAGACATAAAAAGCCATCTTGTTTCTAACATAAACAATAATTTACCAATTATTACTCTATAAATAATGTAATCCTCTAGATGGTCCAAAGATTAAGGACTAAGAATGGAAACTCAGTAACAATGGGGCTGCTATGTGACACTTCACCTCTGCCACCAAAGACAAGCAACCGTTTCTCAACCATAGTAGCTGTGTGGCCACATCTAGGAGGCGGTAGTGATCCAGCGACCGACAGCTCCATCCACTCAAGTGATACTGTTCAAGAACATCATCTTGTTACTTAGAATGTCATTTAATCAGTGTGGCTAAGTAACATAATTAAGAAAGGAGAACAAATAAAACCCCAGAGCAAAGAAGTTACTTGTGTCCAAGACATATACATCTGACAACCACTTTTTACCATCCCAACCACCATACCTGCACTCAATTCACTACTGCTTGAAAAAATATATTATACACAAACAAACCATCTACTTGATTGAGAATCCAAGATACCATACATAACAATTTTTTGATTTCCGATAGCTGAAGCAGCAGAGAAATCCCGTGCTGAAGGAAGGTCTCCAAAACTAGTTAACTCTGTCCATTGCCATATATCTGGAATGAATATATTCAATTATCCAAACACGTGAAAAATGATGTTATAAAGGCTCACACTACAAGATAGCAAAAACAGAATTTTACCAGTGTCTAGGACCCAAAAGTCGCCTAACCTGGATATTAACATCATAATCAATAGCAGGTGACTAGAAATGATTTGAGTAATAAAACAAAGAGATTTGTATGGACACTTGATGCTTACAAACCTTCTGTTACCAGAACGGCCACCAAAGATGAACATATGACAATCAATTGCAACAGCAACATGAAATGCTCGTGGGCTCGGACCAACTTCTCCATCTGAGCCATTTCCAGTGCACTCTGGCTGAAACCATAGTTTGTTCTCTAAAGCAAATAAGAGGAGAAAAAAGAGAGTACAAGTCAGAAGTTGCACGCAGCCCCTTAAGATTTATGGAAGTGATTGGCACGTATATAGGATCTACTTATTACGTCATCCAAAACAGCACAGTACAAGAACAAAAAAAACTATCAAAACAATACAATAATCATTCTTAAAGAGTGCCAAGCATATTAAAGCACAAAAACCAATTACTACAAATCTCACAATTCTCTTAGACTTGGCTGCATTTAACAAACAACTTACTTTACACCTAATGGTACGATGAATATTGTTCAAGCATCCTTACTCCTAGCTGCACCAGCATACTGCTTCTTTTTCCAATCAATCCAGCCATGTTAAATGATACATTCCAAGTTGATCTGAACAATAAATCTCTCAAATAATTTCCTCTGGCATAAGTAAGCATTCATCTAAGCTCAAACTCCAAAATCATCAATTGCCCAATCATTGTTAAAGGAATCAAGAAACTATTTCCATAAATGTATAGAGAAGCCACAACCCCAAAAGAGATGATACCTGAAGGCAATTAACATGACAACCCCATTTTAGGAATCTCTCCTGTTAGCCTGCATATCTCTAATGACCACCTAAGAAACGATTGTCAGGAATAAATTACTAAGATAAAAGAAGTTATACCAATCCCCAATGTAATTTTACCCTCAAAACTTCCCCAATAGCAGCAATTGTGAAAACACCAATTTTGAGGGAATGTAACTCATAGTATCATCTCCCCCGACCCAACAAATTGAACACCTCAATATAAGAGATCTAAATAGCCCTAATTGGTTAGACCCAAGCAGCCACAAAGACCCAGCTTGAGTGAACAAAATCTCACTCTATTAGGCTTTGCTCCAATTCTCAATCCTTCTAAACCCAAGCACTCCTTTCCTAGCTAAAAGGACACAAGGTAGCTCCAACTTCTTCATCAATAGTAACTTTACAAGGGTAAGCATTAATTTCTTCTCAAAGTGCATAATCATTCTCTTTGGCAATTACTGCATGCATTATGAACCAAAACGATTCACTGAATAGTTGCATCAGCTGATAAGGAATTAAACCACTTTAAGCAATCCAAAAACGAAACATAAATCAATCCTTTCACCACACTATGGAATGCAAATAGGTATTCGCTTTCATGCAGTTGAAAAAACGAAACATGAAATCACACAAATTTGCTATAGATTCTAATGAGCTAAACAATGCATTTTCTAATGCCTCAATCAAAGCTAAGGTAACAACTCAGTTGAGAGAAACAGTGAAAACCCAGAACAACCAAGAAGCAAAATTAAAAAAAAAAAAAAACCCAGAGTACCAATGTCAAAAACAGCGATGTCACTCAGGAATTTCTTGTCGACAAGGCCACCAAAAACAACGATCTTGGATTTTCCGATGGGAACAGTGGTGTGACCACTGAGAAACCATGCAAGAACCAGTCAAGATAAATCTTCAATAACATAAGTAATTGGCAAACACATGGATTTAGCTTTACCTTCGAGGCTGGGGAAGCGCTCCCGAGAAATCAGAAGCAGAAGCTCGAACCCAGTAATGCATTTGTTTAATTAATTATTATTTCTCTCTCTCTTCTTTTTTTTTCTTCCAAAGAATTTTACTTCTCACTTCTCACCAACAGCTACCGAAGATTTAAGAACACCATTAGCGATCCGGGTTTGATCTAAACGAATTAAAGGAATTGATCTAAGTTGGATTGACTTTTAAGCTTTCTTCGATTAAAAAAAATGGATGTAAGAGAAGAAAATAATACAAACTACAATTTTTCTGGTTAGGGTTAATTAAGTTAGTCACTGTGTATTATATATTTTTCTAATTAGATATTTGAAAAAAAATTTAATCTAAATAGATTCTTATACTATTTTCCGTCCACAAATATTTACACCATTAAATAAATGAGGAACCACTAAATTTGTCACTATATTATAAATAAATATAAAAATTTATTACTGTATTTTATATCAATATTTAATTAAATTATAATAGTAAATTTATAATTAATTCAATCAAATAAATTTTATCTTAATTAAATTTGACATTAAATTTTTATTTTTAATCAAATTTTAGTACTTAATTTTGATTTTATATAATGTTAAGATAAAATTTAATTAAAAAATTTGTTCTAAATATTTTACTTTAATGAAGATTTAATAAATTAATTAATAAAAGATGATAAAAAATAAGTTTTAAAATTTATTTTAAGACAAATTTTAATTACAAAATTTATTTTAAATATTTTATTTTAATAAATTAATTAATAAAAGATGATAAAAAATAAGTTTTAACTTTTATAAAATAAAAATTTTATATTAATTTTTTAATTTTCATAAATTAATTTTACTTCATATCTTTAAAAATAAAATTGTAGTGGTAAAATTCAATCAAAGATTAAAGTTTATTGGTAAAATTTAATCAAATAATAGTATAGTGGTAAATTTGTCATAATCTCAAAATTACAATGGCAAATATCAATTAAAATAAAGTATAGTGGTAAATTTCAATATGCATCTATAGTATAGTGATAAATTTACTCATTAACCCTTAAATAAATATTGATATGACATTTAACATTCAGTTCAATTGTGACATATAGCATTTTATAAAAATAGTGAAGTTACTTTTGTTTTGTATCACGATTCCATTTAATGTTAAATACTATGTTCACATTTACTTAACGACATTAATGTGAAATACCTATGTGTGATAAAAATCATAGTATAAATATTTATTTGGGTCAAAAAAAATTTCAAGTTAATACATAGGCCATTTGTGCTATTAACTCTTCTAGTTAATATAAAAAAAACTTTTCAAATGTTAATTTAAATATTATACTTACTATCTGTAAAAAATTTAAAGCGGATATGGCTATTAACTCTTAAATATTTATTATTCAAATCTATATTATTTTTGCAGATAATAGACTCAGATTTATTTTCAAAATATAGAAATTTATATTAATAGAAAGATTTGAATCTTGACATCTAATATTAATTTTTTTATTGAATTTCAATTTTTAACAAATTCAAATATCTGACGGATAAAATTATTTAATTCAAATTCTAATTCGAATGATAATGTGCTTAATTTGCAGAATGAGCAGATTCAGATTTTGAAGCATTTATGCTCATTCATATTTGAGTATCACAAAAAAAAAAAATTAAATATCTTATCCACTTCCTTTCCTATTAACGTTTAGAAGATGCTCGACGGATAATTGTTCAATTTCTTATGTATGTAATCCCTTCGCAAATTCTTTTAGCAAAGAAAAGAAGAAACCCGCTTTGTGTTTAATGTTGATAATGTATTCCTTATAGAAAGCATGCTATTTTTGGTGAGACCTTGAATTTTCATGATTTCTTTGAGAACCATCATCCTCTTATCATTCCCATTAGCCTTTTTCTTGAAAAACGCAAGAATATCCTTAATCTGCTCCATAGCTTCTTGGTATGCAATCTCGAACTTACTCATGTCTTCGACCAGCTCAGCAAAGCCATCAATGTTACGAGAGTTCTTTCTACTTGTCGCAAATTTATTTATTTTTTTGGTTGGGGCGACAGCTAATTGATAAATTGAAGCCTCTATTTTCTCACTCTAATTAGCTTCCCTTCTCTCTCATGACCAGTATTAGGTGCATAAACAAACTCTTCTTCTTTACCTTCAATTTCCTCCAGTACATTAACTGGGCTCTTAGCTTTCTCTTTTGTTGCTATGACTTTTCCAAAAATAGTTACGAAGTCATCAGAATATGGAAAAAGATTTGTTTCTCAATCCACCACTATTGGATGACTCTAAACAAACGTCAAACACCAAAATAATACATGGTTAATACAAGTATTCATAACCTAACAAGAAAAAAGTAAGAATTGAAAGAAATGTTAGCTACTTATTAGCTTAACCCAATCATCAAATACATCTTACGGTGCAATGAAACATTTGTATTCTACATTCCATCCAAATTCATTCCCATCGCTAATCATGTCAAAGATGGCATTGTATGCCTCCTCAATTACTTTGACTCTAGACTCGATAAATGCTTGGCTTTGACTCCTATTAGGAAGTAGGTAAATAACGAAAGTTAAAATTAATGTTTAAAACCTATATCGTGCAGTAATTCATAAAGAACTTCGGATAAAAAAAAAAAAAATTGCTATCAAAATTCAGGTTGACACATTTGTCATTGCTTGTTTAGTTAAAGGAAATTTGAAAGTCAAGAACTCAACTTATTAGCGACGGGCATATTATATTTTAATATGTAAATCAAACGTGAAAAGATTCACTAGTTAAAGACATCACTAAGAAAATATAAATATGGTACAAGTGATTGGCTGTGTGATTTCGGTTGAGTTTAGCTTTGATGGTGCTTAAAGGGAATCTAGCAAAAAGATGTTGCTGTGGGGTGAGAAAAAGACAGGCTAGCCCTAGCAGTAGCACATCCAAGGGTTCCTCCACCTATTTTAATTTTTTTATTCATTTTTACATTTTAAAATTATCAATTTGTTCACTTTATACATATTTTTTGTGTATTTTTATTTTATCTTTATAATTTTTTATTTTTTTTAAATAATTGCTGTAACGGCCTTAATATAATGTATAAAACATATATCTTTTTCACATCATTTTACATGAATCCTGCCTCAACTAATGTTTCTTTGATCATATTTTGCTAGCTTTTGATTAAATGCAAACATCAATGACAGTAAAAATCATGAAACCCAAAAACAAAGTCATCAAACGCAGTTAAACACAGTGGAAAGCGAAGAGAAGAACAAAGGCTTACCAAAATAGCAAAATCC
>JBBYHO010000005.1:5943465-5964514 GCA_038382025.1 Adansonia gregorii
TTTTTTTTGGGAGTTTCTTTATTTAGAGATTATAATGAATTTTAATTTGAATATATGTACATGGAAATACTTGAGGAAATTTAGATTGGCCCTTTTGTTTTAATAAAAATCAAAAGCTACTTTTTTATAATTTAATAATTGTTGGTTCGACATAATCTTAATATTCTATGATCGAATTTGAGTAGGTTTATTTGAGCTGGGTATGTTTCATGAGATTGCATATATATATATACATATATGTACATATATGTGTATAAATATATATATATGTATATATATATATATATACATGTATGCATATATATATATATGTGTTTAAAAATATATGTATTTACATGTATGTGTATATATATATATATATATATATATATACTAGGAATATAGCTTGGTATGCTGGGGGCTTGACTTGTTAATTATTTTAGTTTTAATTTTAAATGACATAAATAAAATTAATTAATTAATTAATTATTATAAGTAATATTTTTTTATAAAAGAAACATTTTTCTTAAATATTTTTAAATTTTTAAAATCTTAAACATTAGAAATAAAACACATTTTTAAATTCAATAAAATACATAGTAGTAATTATTATTGTTTATTTATTTGAAGTAAATGAGTTTATGAAACTTCTCAATTTATAATATAGTTATTTAGATATGAAATACAATGTTTAAAATTTAAATATTTTCGGGAATAATGTTAATTTTGCTACCATAAAAAACTATTTAATGAAATTTCTCATCTTGTCAATACCTTCGTCCACGGCATATAGATATGATTTTGTTTATAAAAGCAAAAATCAAAAATATATGTATATCTGTCTTTAAGTTCTTTGAAGGTTATAAAGTCCATGTATATGTATATATGTCCACAATTGATTTGATTTTCTCTATGCCATATTCTCTCCAAAAGTATTTCCTCCCACTTTAATGACTTCATTCACTCTTATATTTTGAGTTTTGAAATCCAATAGCTTCCATGTATTCATCCACTAATCTATTATATTTATTCATCCAACATAAATTAAAAGTTTTATTTTAAATAATATATATATATATGGAGAATTAAATGTGATATAATAACATTATGTTAAAAAAAAATATCATTCCCTAGTTATCTTTTTAAAAATTTGGAACCCCCCAATTTACATTTTGTTTGTTTCTTTGGGTGACTTTGCAAATATTCCATTCCATCATTTTTAAAAAATTCTATCAATCATGGTAGAGACAAAATCAAGAATGAAAGGAGAAATATTGTAAAAACCCAATTGGTATGTGCACAACTCAAAATATTAATACATACAAAAAGAAAAGGAAAAAAAAAAACTAAAAGCTGAAATTGTCGTTCAATAAGAAAAGTAAAAAAAAAAAAAAATTAATCAAAGAATTAAATTGAAATTTTTAAAAAATATAGATTAAAATTTGTTACCAAAGCATTAGATTATGGAAAAAAGGAAAAAAAAAGGTTATTAAAGTGAAAAGTATACTGACACCTAAACAAAGTGAATTATTAAAAAAAAAATCAAAAGGGGATCGGATGAATATTTATTGAGTTTAATCAAAAGTAACATATGAAAGGTAAGTGACGTAATATTTACGAATGAATGGTTACTAATCATAGCTAAAGAATTTTTGAAAGCACATTAAAAAAAAGGTGAATTTTGTGTAGAAAATAACGTAAAAAATTATTGTGTTGATTAATGTGTTTAATGATCATTAATAATAAAAAGAATTGGAAAATAAATGTAATGATTTAAATTTTAATTAGATAGTAATTTTTGAAGTGATATAATGCTCTATCTACTATGTATACATAAATATAAAAGATAAAATGAAAAGAAAAATTATTTTGACCTTGAAGGCTATGGACAAAAAAAAACCCTTAAATATTAATTATGCCCCTGTTAACTCTTCAGAGGAGCTAAAAATGTATTATAATATATTGATAAATGTCAAATGCTTTTACAATTTTGAACTTTGGCAATTTGCCTTCAATTGACGAAATAATGAAGTTGATGAATTATTATTCATTGTCAATTAAAGTTAAAATTTAATTCTAGTGCTAGGTAAGAAGGATATTGATTCGTAGCTACTAGTCTTGTCTTATGAATTACGATTTACTTAGCAACTAACGTTGTTATCATTTAATTTTCTTTTTTTCAGTATCATTGCACGTTATATAGAAAAATTTACTTGTTTATTTTTGACAGATAATTTGGATGTGAGTAATCCCTTAAAATTTGATGATCCTTTCAATTACGAGGGTTTTCTAGTGATTTGCCATTGTGGTAGAAAAAGTTTCTAGACAAACATCGTGAAAGAATTCAAATGTGGCTCATAGATTTTAGGGATGCAGAAATTATATGGTTTGAATCCTGTGTGTTGTTTCATTTAGTTATTTAACAATATCTTTGATCTATGAATGGTTTTACTGCATGATATTTTGATTATTTGCAAGATGATGGTTGTCAATTTTTTTCATTGGCATGATAATCCTATTGGCAATGTACGAGCAAGAGAAGTAATAATAAATCCAAGAGATTGATACAAAGCAATTGCAAGAGAAAATATAGACTTAAAAGGTGAAAGTAGAGTAATGAGGCAAATATAATTGAAGTTGTTAGCTAATGAAGATTTATAAGATGAAATTGGTGCTCTGAAAACCAAAATAGAAGTGCTATAATAGAAGTTGAAGTTGCAATAGAAGGTTGGAGATAAAAAAGCTAAAGGGAAGTGTTGATGTAACAATAGAGATGCTGTTAGGGATCCTACAAAATAGTAAAGATGAGATAGGCTCGAGGTTTGACTCTGGAGGTATACTCTAATGCTTAAGTCAACAAAAGAGTCATGAATGAAGAATAAAGAAAAAATGAAGTAATTATGATGGCTCATACCTCAAAAGTGTTTGTTCTTACCTCTATATATAGGCGTTGATAGAAGTTCTACCTAAACGAGAACTCTAGGCAGGTAGAGATTTGATGGTAATCAAACTTACTTGATTGTGTATAGGTTGGAGTTACCCAACTATTCTCAATGCTTATCTCCTCAAAGAGATCATGCTTAGTGACTAGGTGATGAAAGGATATAGCAATTGCCCTTTAAGGATATAGGCGGTTATAAAGTGACCATTCACAGAGCAAAATAAAGTTGATTAGGAAAATGGTGATATGAAAGTATCAAGTCGCCTTCAGGTCGCCTCAATAATGTCTAGCAAAAATGAGTTTAATGGTCACTTTTTGTGATTTGGAATTTAAATTCTATATCTGACAAGCAAATCAGAGTATTAAATATGGTAGGTGCATGATTCCAATAGGAAAATTACATGTTGCCTTAGTCTACGAACTGTGTACAATGATTCCCGAAACATAAAAGTTTCTCTATAAATAGCTTTCATATCATTTGACCTATACACTAGTGAAAATCAAATCCCTTACTTTCTTTTCATCTATATTGCGTGGAAGGCTGGGTTATGGGTTTCCACCATTTGTTCTTTGCCAATCTTTGATGCACCATAATTTCCTGTGAAAGTGTATTTCAGCCACTACTTGTGTAGTCGTTTTGGTTTGGATAAGAGTTTATCTGTTCTATTATTGCATTTTGTAGTAGGATTTTTAATTTACTTTGGGTTAGTCATATGGTCCTATGAAAAACCAAATTCTTGTTGAAATCAGTAAAAAAAAATTTAGAGGTGAATGGTAGCGAAGTTGTAAGGTAATTGTTTGTGATGGAGAACATAAACGTTAATAAAAAGAAGTGATCGACCATTTATTGTGGTTGAGGAAAAAGCAGATGCCCCAATGGAAAGGGTAAGTCCCAAAAGGTGGAATAAGCACAAGAGGAAGGCGAAAATAGAGGGCAAGATCAAAGTTCTATGAATAGGGACCAAAGTGGGGAAAGTGAGGGAGCACCAATGGATGTGGTGCAAATAGTTACCAGTATGGAAGATGCATTTGAGGGCATGATAATATGGCGATCGTAAGAGAGAATCAATAGAATGAGGATTCAACTTTAGGTGATTCGAGATCTCAAACCTTATATTTGGGTAACCCATTATGAGAGTCGGAAGCATTGTGCTTTTTACTTGCACATTTTCAGAGGGGCTTCCATCTTCTTTTGGAACTATTCTTTTCCGAGGTGCTAAATTGGTATGGATTATCACCAAACCAGCTGATACCAAATGCATGGATAATGCTACTAACGTATTTTATCATCTACAAATAAAAAAGGTTAGGTTCCATCAATCGAGATGATGCGACACTTGTTCTCTTTGAAAAGACAAGATAAGTGCTGATATTATTTACAATTCACTACTAAGAAGATGATAATCAATATTCCATCCAATATCCATGTTGTAAATAAGCAAGTTTATTAGTGTACAAGCGGTCCAATATAAAGTGAGGCTTCCCAGTCGAATGGAATTCATGCTCACTTATGAGTAACTCGAAGGTCGAGCTAAGTGAAATTAAGCTGGAACAGAAAGAATTTTTCTGTAGTTGCTAGTTCAAATGTAGGGACTACTTAATTGCCAAAAAGATCTAGGAGTATTGTCTGGGCATTAATCTTGCTAATCTACCAGTAGAGAATGTTTGTCTCGTCAAATATAAGAGTCAGATACGCTTACAAACATATGGTAAGAGTGCATATGCCTTTTTTTAACTCAATCTCTTTTTGTAGAGCCCCAGTCTACATTTAGATTGCCCTAGCATATGGCTGGTACTTTTGGATCGCCCTAGCATACAATAGATAATACTGGGTTGCCTGATCATGGAGAGAAAGGTCTAAGTGGATTAAACATCAATCAGCACTCGATTTTTGTAGAAAAGATTATGGATACATTAGATGGGGCATCTGTTGCTATTGTTATGAAGGGTATATATTGATAATATTTGCTATTAGAAACTTAGTATTCTCTAATTTAATTATATTTGTAGGTATGGATCCTGCCACTCATGTTACATTGGTTGCTCGCGAAGCTAGTTAAACAACTGCCTTCAAAGCAAAATGAAAAGCGAAAAAAAAAGTAAGAAACAACTAAGGTAAGCTGCCTGAACGAAAGTGGGTTCCCTTCAAGCCACTTGTTATCTGCTCGACTAAAGCTGAGATAATTTCTCTTAGAGGCTCCTTTAACATGAAGGCTACAATTGTCACAACTTGTTGGGTACAGGTTTCAGTTGCTGAGTTTTTTATTGGTCGTATGTCCACAAGTATTTTGCCTTATAAGCCTAGTATGTCTTCAATTGGGGCAAGTAGATCCATTCCAGGGCATATCAGCATACATCTTTGAGGGCACAATCTTAAGTTGAGTGCTAGGTTACTAAGTGATGGAGAAGTCACCCGTAGTAGGGTAACAAAGTAGTTTGTCCTGCAGACATAGAATTTTTAGCCAATATAATCGACTCTGGCTTGCATAATAGAGGTGAATTTTTATTTATTTCATAATAGCTTTTCTGTTTATGTTCATTTCTAATTCGTATACATGCAAGCTCTACATAGTCAAGTGGCATTCATTCATCAAATGTGGAATATCACTACTACACATGAAAATGTATGAAAGGAAACAACGATGAACAAGGTTAGGGTGAGCATGCTTCAGACGTAGGTTGATGAGTTGACCCTGGAGAAAGAGACTTCTGATGAGTGTGCCAGAAAAGCTGAAGAAGAGATAACAAAGGTAAAAGTTGACTCCAAGGAAATAAAGGCCAAGCTTGAATCAGTGAATGTTGAAATTAAAAAGTTGTCTAAGGAATTAAAGAAGTCTCGAAAGGCTTATTCAATGTGTGATTTTGAGTTGATATCTGCCACGTCCAGGATTCTAAGCTTGAGATGCAACTGGTGGGTGCAAAATCCTATATTTAGAGTGAACTTAATTCATAAAGGGATACTTTTCTAGACCAAATGCTTGCTTGTAGGAATAAATATAGGTGGAGCACCTTGTATGAAGTTTAACTTTTTTGGGGACTATGGGACTTAAGAAACATCAGATTCTCACAGCTTATCACCTCTTTTTCAGATTTTGACGTTTTGATGCCATCTCAAAAGCAAGCCAAGGAGATGTGCGCCAAAGATTCAACATTTATTACTTCTCTTCAAGAGGAAAGAACTAATTATGAAGAGTCAGGTGAGGAAAAGGATGAGGAAATTAAGCAACTTAGCAAATGAGTAGATTAAGCCCCTTCTAGTTAGGGCGCCCTTGCTTTTTTCTTTTTTTTAATTTTGTAATTTTTTTGGAAATAATAAAAGTTTCTTTATAATTTTGCATAAACTTTACTTGACTATAATGTAGGCCTTTGATAGCTTTGTGCTATTTAAATTGATTGTGCAAGGTTTTTATATTGCCTTAGGTAGATCGTGTAAAGTTTTGTCAGCTTGTAATGGCTTTGTATTGCCTTTGTTAGGGCGTGTGAGGTCCTGTTGGCTTTGTTAGCTTTATGTTGCCTTTGAGTAATGTTTCTTTTCATTTAGACCATATAAGTCTTGTTTTCCCTATATTAGCCTTTAGTGGTTTAAGGAGACCGTAGGGTGTTTGTATGGCGAGTAGACACTTATTTGCAGAATCTTGAAAAATTTATTATATGAAACTTATACATGATATTTTTTGAGATGGATAGCATTCCATGTGTTAGGTAAATGCTTCCCTATCATGTCCATTAATCTATAGGCTTCAAAACCTATCACTTTTGCAATTTGGCAAGGTCTTTCCCAATTTAGGGATCACTTTTTCCTTTCACCTATTGGTCTGATTGCCTCATAGTTTTTTAAGATTTCATATTTACATGGGTTTTTTTTGTTAGTTTTATTTTTTTTTTTACTAATATGGAAGATGAAGGAAAATATAGTGGATTGTTAAGCCTTTCCTATGCATTTTTGTAGTCTGTTAGTAGTTATGGTCTTATATTATGTTTTGCTGGTTGAATTAGACCGAAATAGATTTCATTAACATTTATGCAGTTTGTTAGTAGCAATGTGAACATTTTTAATGACTTTTAGTTTAATTATTCAAAATCTTTCTTGCTTGTAATATGATTTCGCTTATAAAAATACATTAGGCAATCTCTATTTTTGAATCTAGGCAATTTGTTTATAAAGAAAAATAGTTTAAAGTTAGAATTTTTGGACATGCATCAAAAATACAAAGAAAGATATATGAAATATCTTATACTCAATTCAATGGCATTTAATAAACAATTAGCATATATGATCAACTGACTTCAGGATTTAGGGTTCATCTTGTTTTAAGATTTTAGGTGTTTTAAGGTTTTTAATTTTTAGTTTTCAGGGACTAATTCAAGTTTGCTTTATAGTTTTTTGGATTTGGGAACGAGATTTTAGGATTTTTGTTGGGATTTACAGTTCAATGATGGATTTGGTTCTTTAAGGTAATTTTTTTCTTTATTTTTTCATTTTTTTATTGTTCAATAAGTTTTTTTGCTAAATCATTTAAAATTTTTAGTTTTAATGTTTTTTTTTTAATTTTTTTAGCATGGCTTTATTTTTTAAGGGATATAAACTTTTATCACTATTTTTTTAATTCACATCATAATTTTAATTGAGGTTATGTGTCACATTAGTATTTTAAAATTTTCCCTTCACATCTGTTACAAGCATTACTATTTTGCTTCACTTTTAAATGTATAGGGACTAATTTGCCTAGTTTTTTAATACATGGACTAAATTGTATAAGGTTACATAGTAAAGGGACTCCATGGTTACTTTAACCTATTTTTTCTTTGGCAAAGATTTTTAAAGATCTAACAACTATTGTTCAATTTTGATTTTTCTATTTATATAATATCACATTTTTTTTTGTTAATTTGCTTGACAAAATATCAAATATTTGAATTGGAGTTTTTTTTGGCTTTTTTAAGTTAAAATTTCTTTACAAGTAATCTTAAATTCACTGGTCATTGATGTTTATTGGTCTTAGATTCCTTTGGAGATGTATGCAAACTTTTTTGTGATTATCTTGACCATCTTTCTTTCTCTTTAATTAAATCACCTTCAAGTTTGTTTTTCCATTTTAGTTTTTGAGTAAAATAAAATAAAATTGCAATGCCCTTTTTGGAATGTTACTAATTCTTTTACATGGATTCTTGTGTCTGACTGTATCTATAGAAGGATAGGATACAAAATATATATCCGCTACTTCATCATAAAAGTCGACATAGTTTTGATGGTAATTGCAGTTGGAAGAGAAAAAGGATGATGACAAACAAAGTTTTGTCCATTATTTTTGTGGTTAAATCCATTTATACACGTGCTTATTCCTTTTCAACTTTTCTCTTTTAATCTTTGTATCATGAATACTCAATTTTTGTTGAACAAAACCATTAATCCTTTGAATTATTTAAATTGAAACAAAGTAGTAATTAAAGAAAATGGAATGCAAAAAAGGCAAAAATATGCTAACTAATATTGGTGTCTAGACTTTTAAAGAATTTCAACCATGCTCGTAAACAGAAGAAGTAATTTTAATCAAATTGAAATTAAAAACATAGCATAAAAGAAACAAACAAAGCCAAATTCCTTACAAGATCAACTTGTGTGTTTGAAACCAATCAACCTGTAAAAAAAACCATAAAGAAAAAAATTAAAATTTGGGATGCCGAAAACCCTGAATCAAAATTCATATTTATTCTTGCAAACTGAGCCTGATTATCGCAAACTAAAGCTATACAAGAGCTCAACCTCTAACAATGATATATAAAGTGATTAGAGAAATTTACAATATTGGAACTATGTTTAGTTAAGAGCTAAGCTAGCAGCCTTAGTTTCCACAAAACCACACCTTTATAGTTCGTACCTTCAAGGTCAAATATGAAAAGAAAAGAAAATTGTTTTACTTTAGGAACTTATGTCCTACCTTTACTTTCTAGCTTAAGTTTGTAATTGAAAGAGTGTTGCTTTATTCTATTATTATCTAAAAACATCATTTTGATTTCATACATCTATGAATGATTGATTTCAAATTTAGGTTCAAAGTCAATAATGGTCTTGTCATTCTAAATGACATACAATATGGCTAGCTAACCTACAATGCATTATATATCTTAGTATAAAAAATGCCAATGCTTAAGATTGATGTTAAGAAAACTAAAAATAGTGATCCATTTGATTATGAATTATATGGACATATCAATGTTGTCTTATTATAAGATAACCAGGACTTTTTTTATTGGAAAGAGTGAAAGAACCACTATTTTGTTGGTTTTAATACATTCACGTGTATGTAGGCTTTTAAATGTAACTACCAGAAAAGATTATTTTTAATTCTTAACCTTTGTAGCCATCTCATTTTGTCTGGGCCATCAACCAAGGCATTAAGGGTCATTATTCAGGGCATTGTTGAGGCTATTTGGATAAGCATGAGTTAGCCATCCATCATTCCTAGCTAAGGTGAGGTGCATGGAGAGCCAATGGTGTGTAAAATCCACATTTCCATGAGTAAGTATTGATACATGTCCCTTATGTATCGATACAAGGCTTTCACATTATCAAAATATCAAAACTTATTGTTTGTACCAATACAAGAAGCCATGTACCACCATATTTTTCCAAGGAATCGATACATTGGCATTTGTATCGATACGGAGCTATGTCCAAGCTAAAATTACGAGTTTTAGCCAAAATTTATCAATACACAAGTAAAGCCTTCATGGTATCGATAAAATCTTCAATGTATCGATACATTTGGTCAAAATTTGTTCTACGTATCAATACAAAACTCCTTGTATCGATACACATAGAAAATTTGCCTAGTTCGTGCCACTTTCACTTTTTTGCATCATGACATTAAAACATGAAATTGGTCATAATTTTGACCATAAAAATCATTGAACTTTAAACGTTGGGTCATAACATTTTGAATGGTCCATTAAGCTTGTTGCAAAAGCATTTCATGCTATAATATGGATTAATGAAGGGCAAGCCAGACCTTACTCACTATTTCATCTCATGCATGATCTTTCCTTATTATTAAGGTTGTAAATCAACCGATAAAATCTTGAAAGGTTGCTCCTTGGTACAATGGTTTACCATGTTGTACACCATAAATATCATAAATTTGCCATATTTGCTAGGTTTTTGATGGCTGCAATTATCCTATATAAGATACATAAAGTGTTCAATTAAAAGAAAACTGGACACATTTTTTATATTAGCCTTCGCCTTTTAAAAAATACCATTACCATATCTCTTCCCTAACCCCTTTTAAAACCCTTCATTGCCTTTATATTTCTTCTCAAAACTCTCCTCTATTGATATTACAACCATTACGTTTATTTTTGGCCACCTTTTCTTGCTAATTCATAGCAAAGAAGGGAAGAAAATGAACTATAAGTGTAAAAACTTTTCTACTTAACATCACCAACAAGGTTTTCAACCTTTTAGGTATATTTCATACTTTTTCTCCATTTATTTACTTGCCTTTTTACATTTCGTCATTGTAGTGAGCCTTAATATGACCATAACCTTATCCTAGGATGTTCATGTATCTTGTGGCCTTAGTTGTGGTAGACTTAGGGCTTTTGGTGCTTTATTGATCCTTTCACCATGTTTCTTTATGCTTATGTGCTTGATTCATCTTAAAAACATGTTTTAATGCTATCTTGAAATTCTAATGAGCTTTTTTTTTGTCTAAGCATGTCCACATCATTTCCATGGCATGATTCTTCATTTCATTCATGAAGTTAACATCTCCATGCATTTTTTGTCCATTTTTTACATTTTTGTTATCATTTTCAAGTCTAAATGCCATCTTTGCTTATTTAAGCAGGTATTCTATCTTTATTGTCATGAATATCATATTTAGTTCATCACACGTTTGACAAAATGCTTATTTGATGCCTATCGAAAATTTATTTTCCAAAACCCCCAAGTTAAGGCTTTGTTAACTTCAATAAATGGAGATTAACATGGACTTAAGATTTTCTATGTATTAGTCCTCCAATCTTAGGGAAAAATCAAGCTTTTCAATGTTGGATTTAAGATTAAATAAGGTTAAATACTCTAATTTTCAAATAAAATGTCTTTTTTTTTTTTTACTTGTCCTAAATTTTGGTGCCTTGATATTGTGGTGTAATACCTCTTGCCAATGACATGGTTAATGGGTTGTTCCATCGTCCCAAATTACTTTGGGATTGTGTGAATGAGCTTGGGAAGCCACTATCATTGATCCTTTCTATTGTCACGAAAGTTTGAGCATCCTTAACACGAGTCTAGTTCTAAGAAACCTAAAAAAACCAAAAACTTCCCTTGTTTCATGCTGTAGTACTACAATCATGACTTGAAAAATAATTTTCAAACCTTAAACAAATTTTCAAAAAGTTTCTAATATTTTTCACTTAAAGGTCATCAAATTACCATTCCAACGATATCTCGTTTGCCTTCAGACCATTCTAGATGAATGAGTCATGATTTTTTGAACCAAAATTGTTTAAAACCCCTAAAATTAGCAATTTGCATTCTATCTAGGTCATTTTAGCCCATTAGTTGATTCTTTTGGATTTTTTATGAATATTTTTCCTGAAAAGTTCATAAACTTCTCTTTCTACAAAGGTTTTGTTTATGATTTAACGATTTTGATGGAGTCAAAAATGATTGTTTAAAGCCTACTGCGCCATTTCTTTTACACATGCCGCCAGCGCAACCAATTCCTAAGCCCAACCATCAAATTTTTGCCAAGCAGACCATAAAATTGATGTTTCAAGTTTCATAACTTGGAGTATTGGTTTCGATAGGCATTCGTTCACTCCTAGCCCAAATGATCAATAGCGACTCCAAGTGTTAGCTACTTCGTGGTGTTCAGGCAAAATGGCTAGACAAGCGTTTCGTCTAATCATCCCCGTCGTATGTTACAAAAGAAGAGCCTTGATTGAAAGGACACTACCTTCTTAAGAATTTTATCATTTCCCTCATATATTTTAAGTCGTGCATGTTTCCCACTCTATGAGGATCTTTTGGGCATGTTGCGATAACATTTATTAATAATCATTCGAGATTAGGTTATGTGTACCTAATAAGGTACAAGTCCGAAGCCTTTGAGAAGTCTAAAGAGTTTGGGGCTAAAATAAATAAGTAAACTAGTAAGGAAATTCTAACTTTAAGATATGATTGAAGAAGAAAATATCTAAGACAAAAATTCTTGGATCATCTGACAGAAAATGGCATTATGTTGCAAAGCGATTAGCAATAACTAAATGGAGCCAAAATTAAGAAACAGATAAATAAAGTAAATAGCAAATGATTGACACAATATAAAACAAACAATCAAATAAAGAAATTAGCAATAAAAAACTAATTAAATCAGGCAAAATTAAGAAAATAAAATAATAAATAAAGTTAATTTAGTAAAATAAAATCAATTCAATAAAAAGAAAAAAAAAAGAATTAGCCGTAAGTGGGTAGATGGCATTTTAACCAAACTACCATGATAATAAAACAAGTTACTAAATTACTTTTTTTCAAAATTATTATCAAAATATTTCTATTTTTACTACATGGCATTTTTTTATTTTTTCAATCCACAATAGAGACGCCAACATGGTTGGGGCCTTCAAGTTATGTTTTTTTTCTTTTTCCTTTTTGGCCTATTCATTTGTCTTTTTTTTATCCAGTAAATGTATCTCATTAAAAATATAAAATTATTTCATAAATATTACATATTTTCACATATAAAATTTTAAACTTATATAAAAATTTTTAAGACATAAAAATATAAAATGTAAAAAGTTTCACTAAGTACATTTTTATTCATTTTTACTAAATAATAAATTACCAAACATGTTCTGTGGAATTGCTGTACACCAAATTGCTAGAGAGATGTAGAAGTCTTTTTTTACCAATAAATTTTTTTAGATTAAGAAAATGTTGTATATTTTATTTATATTTAAATTTCTACAGATACCCTTAATGCATATTTTAAACAAATTAAATTAAAAAATTAAAAATTAAAAATGAATCTATAGGGTATATACTTTCAGATATATATCAAAATTATTATATAAAAAATGTTATAAAATTTATTTTATTAAAATATACATTATAATTTTTAATGTATATTTTAGTAAAAACAAATATGTATTTAATATTGATTTTTTAATACGTTAAAAATTATAACGTGTTTAATATTATAAAATTTTTTAAATATATATGAAGGTATGTACTTGCAAAACATTAAGATATACCTTCTAAATTTATTTTTAATTTGTTTAATTTTTGTTTAATTTTTTAAAAATATACCCTTCCGGGTGAGCATAAAAAATTAAAAATAAATAAATATACAATAGTTTCTTAATCTAAAAAAATAGTTGGCAAGAAAGACTTCTAGATCTCTTCAGCAACGTGATGTATAATTTAATAATAAAATAAACATATTTTATCTTATAATTTTTTTAATATATTAAAAATTGTAACGTATATTTTAATATTCTTTTACCAATAAATCAATTTTATTGAGGAGCTTAAAGCACGGATATAAAAGAACCCCAAGATCGACTACATAAATGACCCAAACTTCCCACAGACTAAATCGAACACGTTTGCTGGTAACCAATCCCAAGGTTGAACAATATAATTTGAACACGTATACCACTTCATTTTGCTCTATGGACCCTGAAGATAACGTAACATAAGATTGAGTGGAAGAATATACAAGATGTCAATCCTCATAATTAATAGCTACCAAAAACATTTGGTCACTGTTATGAGTTGAAATGGCGAACACTTGAATGGAAGAACAGCACGTCGCAGCATTTATGCCTCAACATCTCACTTGTATCTTCTCTGTCACCATCCATTCGTAGATCGGTACCCGTCCATTCCTTACGGCAACTATTGTAACCCGCGACTTCTCGACCTCTATCGACCATGATGATAATCCTGCAAGAAAACATAAGTACACTAGTGATGGAAACACTCCCTAAATCTAGCTGTCTCTATGTCAAACCAGCCGAGGGCTCCAAATCAGAACCGCGCCTTAAAAGCATCCATTCGATTACCCATTGTCGGGCCAGTGAATCCGCAAAAGAATTAGCCTCCTTACATCAGTGCACAAAGCAAATATCAGCAATCAACTTGCAGATTATATCAATTTCATGAAAAAATTTTTAAAAACCTCCAAGCCCTTTCTTCTACAACGTTGCACCATGCCACAACCACTGTAGAATCATTTTCCACTATCAACTTTAAAAAAGTGTATCTCAAGGTTTGACTCCACCATCAATAAAGCTTCACATATAGCATTAAGCTCGGCTTCATTAACTTCCATGGTGCACATTGAACAGAAAAAATGGCCATAATGTGACCTTGACCATTTCGAAGAACTGCAACCCTCTTCTCTTGATCATCTTCCTTGGACCTACAGCCAAACCCGGATCACGAATGATAGCCAACATAGATCTAACATCATTCGGCCATTTCGCCTTATAACACCGAGCAAACATGCTTTTAACCACAAATAATACATCCGTATTACTCAATACCTTCCCTTGGAAGACAATATCATTCCTTGATAGCCATATCAACCAAACTACTGCAGCAAACATCATAGACCACACCTTAACGTTTAAACCTTTGGGTCTTATCCCCACCCATGCCTAATATTACCTGATATGACTATTTTTAAATCCTACTAAGCACAAACCGAACACTAATTGATCCAAACTTTCTCTCAGCCCCCAAGTAAATGATTCATTGTTTCATTCATGCACGTGCACAATGAACACCTCTTTCTTCCCTCCAGAATATAGCATTAAGCAAGATAATAAAACACTGACAACCTTCTATGAAACACCGTCACAAACAGAATTCCACTTTATGAGGTACCAACCGTCGCCACACAATTCGACCCTCATATCTAGGCCCTAAACTGTCGAACCCGACCCCTTGTCGAAACGACTTGGTCCTATACCTGCCATCAAGACAAGGCTTCCAAAGATCCTATCATTCGCATCACTGTTACCTTGTTAGTCGAAAATGCTTGTAAAATATTATCCCATTAGGATTGTTCTGTGATGATAGGAAAGTCTATGAGCTCAACACCAGCCCATGAAGAACCAGCTAAGAGTAATTTTATTTTGATGAAAGTTGATGACCGAGCATTAGCAGAAGGTTCATCAGAACAGCTGCAAGAAGGGAGCACCAGAATATGAGCTGCAGACCGTTAGAAGAAGCTGTGCTGGCAAGGAATCCTTAACTACCTGTACTATGGGGAATTTGTTGGAAATTCTACTTTCAGCTCTTTAAATATTATTGGTCCATATGTAATTAGAACCGTTAAGAGAATTTAGCACACAAGTGCTTATATATATATTAGCTGATGTATTTAAATAAATTTTACGAAATGAAAGTTATCAAATTCCTCTCCTATTCCTTTCTTCTCTTTCTGGTCTCATATTCCTTCTACAATTTAAGTTATCTGTTGCATGTTCCCAACCGAACACTTTTTTTCTCAACAAAATAATATTCCACTCCTTTTTACCCGCCACCCACCTACCAAACCTATTAACCCATGCCCTCTTTTTGAAAGAGAGTGCAAAAACGCGAGGTAATAACCTGCAAAGAGGAGCGTCATCTGCCTATGCCTTTTCCCAAAACAAGATTCTATCACCCCTACCAACGGCAAACCCCAGATTAGATGACTGCATTCGCATTGTTGAGAATATCAATGTTTCCTTTCCATAACCGCTATACCTTACTGCCAGTATGTCACAAAGGAAACAAACTATTACCCTCCAACCCATACCTTATGCAAATCACCTCTTTCCATTTACTACTGGCTTCCACAGAAAAACAAAACAACCATTTATTCAAAAGAGCCCGCTTTTGCAAATCATCGTGCATAATCCCCAACCCACCTATGTTTCTGCTTTGATACACCCTTTCCCAGCTAATCAAACATAACTTACGCCTATTACTTTTTCCAACCAATAAAAAATCCCGCTGCAATCTTTCGAGCCTTTTAATAACAGCAAACGGTGCTCTAAACAATGACAGAAAATATAAGGGCATACTTCCCATAACCGATCTTATCAATGTAATTTAAACCACTATATTCCAAGCGAAAACCCGCGTCATATTGGCTCTAAGTTGCGTACCGAAATATTGTAGAGGTAAATGAGCTCCCTGGCAATTTAGCATTTGGCCTCAGTACTGAAGATCTTCGCCATCCACATTTATACCAATTCAACAGCTTATATTGAAATTAACTTTCAGTCTTGACATAATCAAAAAGCATCCCAAAATTCTCTTCATGTTCTTTACGACGATCCCACGACTTCGCAAAAAATAATCGTGTCGTCAGCAAATTGTAAATGTGATATCTTTACCCCCTCCTTACTTATTATAGCACTGGTAAAGTAATTGAAACTACTAGTCTTGACCAATAAAACAATAAGACATTCGACCAAAATATTAAAAAGAAAAAGAGACAATGGACAACCTTGTCTCAAATCTCTCTACAGAACAAATTGACCTATAGGAGACCCATTAACTAAGAGCGAAAGTAGAACGTCTGACACAACCAAGTATCTATCCCTTCCATTTTCTCCTAAACCCCATCCTTTCTATCGCATTATCAAGAAAGTTACATCTCATACAGTCATAAGCTTTTGTGAAATCATATTTTAATAGACAAGCTTTTTGTTTAGATCTCTTTACCCAATCAATCACCTCTTTTGCCACCAGAATACTATCTAAAATCTACCTTCCCGCGATAAACACAAATTGGAATGAACCTATAATATCAGCCATCACACCTTTCAATCTATTAGCCAAGACAATTTATATATTTATATCATATTCGCATATTTGATCATGTTATTTAAAATTTTTTATATTTATATTAATTTTATTATGTTTATAATTTATATTATATAAATATTAAAAATATATTTATATCGTATCATATCATTTTTTTTAATTTTATACATAAAATATTTATATAATTATATATTATGACCAAACCTGTGACTATTTTGTACAAAAAAACCTACCAAGCAGATAGGTTTGAAATCTAACACAACTCCTCGAGATTACAGTTTTGGTTTCAACGCAGTGAAAGATGTGCTTCCACATTTTGACATTACACCTGTCTTTAAAACTTCTGCACAAAATCTAATATGTCTGATTTAAATGACTCCCACTTCCTTTTAATAAAACCCATGTTGAACCAATCTGACCTTGGAGCTTTAGCACCCTTACAACATTCCCTGCTTTTCGCACCGCCTCTTCAGTCACGTCTATCTCCAACATTTGCTGTTGTGAATCCGAGAGCTTACGGAACGAGCATGCTGGCATGGTCATGCATAAATCAGACTGATTCTAAGCAAAGTGATTCAAAAAATGATCAAATGCAACCTTTTGCACCTCCGAAACTTCTGAAAATACCTATCCATTATGTTGAAGCTTCTCCACACTATTATGCTTCTCTCTAATCTTAGTTGATTTATGAAAGAATTCAGTGTTACGATCCCCACATTGTAACCAACTTAACCTGGATTTCTACCTCCGCTGCAACTCCATACGAAGAAGATTCCATAGCATAGTATCGAGAAGAGCTGTACTTATCCTATCATTCTCCGTAAACACACCTTGAATCCATTTGAGTTCGATTTCACCCAATTCTTTCTTGATAACCATAATTCGATCCTTAATATTATTATCCTCATGCTTGTACCAAGCTTTTATAAAACCTTTCAACTACTTAAATTTTCCCACGTGTTATTGGCTTTTGAATTGTTCCAAGCCCCTATAATTTTACTATCGATGCTCTCTTCCATAAAGTGGTGATCACAAAAGCGGAACAGAATCAGCCCAAATTTTGCACTTTTAGACAATAAACAAATAGCATTATGACGTTGAAAGTATGATTCAAAATTGAATTAATGTTTGACTAGTTCGTTGAGTTTGTTAGTTTTGTCTTTAGTTTTCAACATGTTTTTTGTTTCAGTGTTTTATGCTTGCCATATGTTTGAGGAAATGTTTCTTAGACGTAGGCTCTTAATTTTTAACTTATAGGTGAGTATTTTTAGCTTTGTCAGCCACAAAAAAGTCTATATAAAGCACTTTTAGTTCTGAATAAAATGTAGAGCAGTAATTTTTTTTTGTTACTCTTTACTTTTGTCTTTCTCCACTAAACTAAATTAAAAATTACTGCAGTTTTTTTCATCTCCTTTCATTTTTTTGTACTCTGTGACTGTATTGGTCTTCTAAATTCCCAACAAAATTGGTATCCAAGCCAGGTTTACCATGGTAACAAATAAGAATTCTGTTAGGATGTCTCAACCCATGATTCATATCTTCAAAAGAGAGAATTATAAGTTCTGGAGCATTAAAATTAAGACCTTGTTTAAGTCTCAAGTTTTGTGGGACTTGGTGGAGTAAGGGTTTGCTGACCCAGATGAAGAAGGGACGTTGAAAGAGAACAAAAAGAAGGACTCCAAGGCATTGTTCTTCATTCAACAAGCTGTCCATGAGTCTATATTCTCTCGAATTGCTGTTGCAACTATATCAAAGGAAGCTTGGTTAATTTTGCAAAAAGAGTTCCAAGGGTCATCAAAAGTAATTGTTATTAAACTTCAGACTTTTTGACGTGAATTTGAAACCTTGTTCATGAATAATAGTGAATCCATCCAAGATTTTTTATCAAAAGTGTCTGGAATTGTGAGTCAAATAAGGTCTTTGGGAGAGAAAATTAGTGATCAAACCATTGTTGCAAAAGTTTTAAGGAGTTTAACTCTGAAGTTTGATCATGTTGTTGCTACAATTGAAGAATCTAAAGACATGTTTGTGTTTTCCTTTAATGATCTAATGGGTTCTTTGCAAGCACATGAGATAAGATTGAACTGGTCTTGTGACAAGAGTGAAGACAAGGCTTTTCAGGTGAAAGGGGAGTTATAGGCCAGTCAAAGAAAGGCGCTGGAAGAGGTTAAAGGAAGAATGGACATTATGGCAAAAGTGGTTTTCACGGCAAAGGCAACAAGCCTTCTAAAAAGTAAACTGATTCTCAGTATTTTGAGGAGCAGAAAAACTATAAGAATGTCTAATGTCCTTATTGCAAATAGTATAGACATATTAAGGCAAATTGTTGGAGAAGGGAAAGGCAAGCAAGCTATGTACAAGAGGACAAGGAGGGAAGTTTGTTTATGGCTCGATATGGTGATTCAAGCATTGCATTTGGTGTTTGGTTACTTAATAGCGGCTGTTCTAATCATATGACTGGGATAAAATCCTTGTTTCATGAGCTTGATGAGTTACACTAGTTGACGGGGAGACTTGGTGATGACAAGCCAATTCGAGTTGAAGGCAAAGGAACAATAGCTTTAGGGACTAATTATGGTAAAGTGAAATTTCTTCATGATGTTTTCTTTGTTCCTAGCTTGTCACATAACTTGCTTAAGTGTTGGGCAATTGATGTTTAGTGGTTATTAAATTTTGTTTGATGGTGATGCATGTGTTATCAGAGATAAAAAATCTGGTCAAGTTGTTGTCAATGTGTCTATGGAAGAAAACAAGATGTTCTCTCTTGAAGTCTCTAGTGTTAATCATCATACTCTTGTTGCTAATAAGAAAAGTGAGTATGATGTGTGGCACTTGAAGTATGGGCATTTAAATGTAAAAGGTTTGAAGTTGCTAAGTATAAAAGAAATGGTGCATGAGCTCCCTAAAATTGAATCACTTGAGTTATGTGAGGGCTGCATATATGGTAAACAAAGTAAGTTTCCATTTCCTATAGGTAAGTCTTAGAGGGAATCTAAAGTACCAAAATTAGTGCATGCTGACTTATGTGGGCCTATAAGAACTAAATCTGTTAATGGTAGTCAGTATTTTTTTTACATTTTACTGATGATTACAGTCGCATGAGTTGGGTTTATTTTTAGCAACTCTAGTCTAAAACTTTTGACAACTTCAAAAAGTTTAAGGCTTTTGCTGAAAAGCAAAGTGAGACACCAATAAAGGCACTTCGAATGGACTGAGGAGTTGAATTTTTATCTAACCAATTTTCTTTGTTTTGTGAAGAAAATGGTATTAGTAGGAAATTAGTAGCACCTTACACACCTGAGTAAAATAGCGTGGTGTAATGAAAGAATCGCATTGTTGTGGAAATGGTATGAAGGATGTTGAAAACTAAAGGTCTTTCAAATGGTTTTTGGCAGAAAGAGTAGCTATTGTAGTCTATCTTTTGAATTTATCACCAACAAGAGCAGTCCTAAATTAGATTCCTTATGAAGCTTGGTATGGTTTCAAGCCTTAGGTAAGCTATTTACTGTTTTTGGTAGTATTGCTTATGCTTTGGTTAGTTCTGAAAATCGTCGCAAACTTGATGAAAAGTGAAGAAAATGCATTTTTGTTGGCTATTGTACACAATCCAAAGCATGTAGGTTGTATAACCCTATGAATAGCAAAGTCATTGTTAGTAGGAATGTGGTGTTTGACGAAGAAGCAAGTTGGAACTGGAACAACAAAAGAGAGGTAGTAAAAACTAATATTTTAGTAGACCTTGAGGCTTCAAGTGAAGCCCACAATGGGGTTCTAGCAATCATATTTGATTCTCCTGAGTAATCAACACCAACAAACAGCCCACATAAGCTATCCAACAGCTATCTACATAACCAACTTCAGAAAGTTCTTCAGAAGAATCTCCTCCAATGAAGTTCAAATCCCTAAGAGAGATATATGCCAACATACACGTTTTTTTTGTTACTAAACCAACTAGTTTTGAAGAAACATCTGTAAAAGAAGAATGGATTAAAGCAATGAAAGAAGAGTTGAATGCCATCAATAGAAATCAAACTTGAGAGTTTATGGATTTACCTTAAGGAAAAAGTGCTATTAGGCTAAAGTGGATTTTCAAAACAAAGTACCATGCTGATAGGAGCATTGAAAGGCATAAGGCAAGGCTTCTTGCAAAGGGATATGCACAGACCTATGGCATAGACTATGAAGATAGGTCCTCCCTTGTTGCAAGGTTTGAAACAGTGAGAACTTTCTTAGCTTGTGTTGCTCACATGAAATTGTCTGTGTATCAATTTGATATCAAATTTGCCTTCTTGAAT
>JBBYHO010000005.1:6017091-6032125 GCA_038382025.1 Adansonia gregorii
TTGAATAGATTAAATATTTACCAAACTCAATGCCTTTGTCCACTTTTTTGTCCTATTCCTTGGAAGTTCTCCGGTAATTTTTTTTAGTATGACTTGGGTTAAATATGTATGCGTTTCCAAGATAAGCACTTACAGGATAAAGTGTTTAAAGATTATAATAGTTAACGGATTAAAAGATTAAATAAAAATAATTTAGGTTAAAAATAATAGTTCTCTTTAAAATAAAGTTTATTTCATCTAAGATATTAGTCAAAATATTTTAGAAATTTTTTTGAATTTTTTTCTCATTTTCCATGTCCGCAAAAAATAATTTTGGTGTATATAATAATATACTATCTATTTACAAAAAAATTTTGGTCTCTTTTTTTATGTCAACAAAACAAATTAAGGTTTTAAATCTTTTGTTTGTATTTAACGTACCACACTAGTAATGGTCAGAATTTAATTTGTCATTTCATTATTTTAACTGAAAATCTCAATACTTTTAATAATTTTACTTTTTCACTCTAACGTCAAAAGTATAAAAATTAAATTACATAGATTTGGAATACTGGAACTAATTTACACTTTTTTTATAACGCAAGAATTCCACGTCAATATGACACATCATTGAACAAACGTTTACAATCATTAGCCAATTTATCATTTAGTAACATTTTTAAAAGTACAAAAATTAAAATATTAAATATAATATTACAGAAAATAAATTGCTCCATCACCTATAATATATGGATTGGACAAGGACTTTAAACTTGATTTGAGTTTAGAAATAATTTGATCATACTCTATTTTTTTTAATAAAAGCTCACTAAGATTCTCTGTATTATAATAAATAAAATATTTTAGTCTCTGTATTATTAAATCTAGTATTTTAGTCTTATATTTGTACAATTGTATCAAATAACAAAAAATGGTTAATTATGTTTAAAAAATCATTTAAGTATTGATAAAATGCTCAAATAGCATGTGATGTGAAATTTTAAATTTTATATAAAAATAGTTTTGGGTTTAGATTTGGATTATTTTTTGTATAAAATTTAAAATTTTATATTTTATGATAAATCAACATTTTATCGATATTCAAAAAAAATTTTTAATACTGTTAATTACTTTGTTATTTGCTATAATTTTAAAGAAAGAAATATTAAAATATTAAATTTAATTGTATAGAGACTCTTAATAAATTTTTTTTTTTGAGTTTTGGCTTTATTTTTTAACTTTTTTAAAAAATTCTTTTAGCTAATTAAAGATACGAGGAAAGTATGATTTATTGGATCGACCTTTCTTACTAAACTTTCAAGGAACTAGTACAACAACTCACCGTCATAGCATCGACTCCAATTAGAGATAAATTTTGGGGTTTGAGCTTTTTTTGCCTTACTGGAAATTTTCCAAGCCACCTACCGCCAGCCCCAAGCTAAACTAGTTTATCTATTTTAATTGCTTTTTCTTTTCTAACAACTACCGCCTAAAAGAAATTTAGTGACCAATTTAAATGAATGGTTGTTTTTATCGTAATATTTATTATAATTAATTATAATAATATTCATAATATCTATTATTATATTAAATATATAACAATTGAAAGCATTTTTATTACTGCAATTTAAATCTACTGTTAAAAGTTTTCATGGATATATTTTTTTTTCTTTTCCTTCATTACCAGCGCATTGTTGCCATCAATTATTTATTGCCTCAGCTTCTAGTCCAGACCTATCTCTGTGTTCTCACTTGTCACTAGATTGGTGACAGTCTTAAAACTAAGCTTCAATAATCAAAACACAGCGAGCCGCACCAACCATTATAAAGCTGCCTTCGGCTTTTTCCGAACAGGGATTCGGGAAAAATGGAAAGCCAAATCCAGAGAAAACCCAAGATTCTATGCCTCCATGGGTTTAGGACAAGCGCTGAAATTCTCAAGAAACAGGTTCTTCGATGGCCTGCAACCGTGCTTGACAAGCTGGATCTTGTTTTCCTTGATGGCCCATATCCTGCCCAAGGGAAGTCCGATGTTGAAGGCATTTTCGATCCTCCTTACTATGAATGGTTCCAAGCCAACCAGGTATGCTTGATTTTTTCCATAAATGTACAGTTCAAGCTAATTTTTTTATAAGCTTGTAATTTGAATCTTTTTGTCTATGCAAGCAGGATTTCACCGAGTATGCAAATTTTGAACAATGCCTTGCTTTTATTGAAGATTATATGGTAAAGAATGGCCCATTTGATGGTTTTCTGGGCTTCTCTCAGGTGGAATGTTGCTCAAATATTACGAAAAATTCTCAAAAATTCAAATCTTGTGCAAAAAGGATGCATCTGAAAAATATAGTTTTATGCTGAATCACAGGGAGCAATTTTGTCAGCTGCCTTTCCTGGAATGCAGAGAGATGGTGTAGCCCTTACCAGAGTTCCAAAAATCAAGTTTCTTATAATAATATCAGGAGCCAAGTTTGGAGGGTCAAAGTTCGCCCATCATAAACTAACTTCGAATGCATTTTCATTGCCTCTAGAATGCCCTTCTCTCCACATCATAGGTATTTTAATACCATTCCAATGACTTGGTGACTGCTCAAATCTCTCAATTCCATTCAATTTATTGATGAAAATACCGCAAATTTAAATCAATTTTCTTTTAAGGGGCAAATTTAAATCAATTTTCTGTTAAGGGCTAGGATAAATTTCTCTCTACTCCTCTTGGAGATATAGGATTAATGTATCCTACCTATACTTTATATGCTCCCATCACAATCTTTCTCATCATTTTTACCTAACCTACCTTTAGGCTGTTCTACATGGAGTCAAGTTGATCTAAACTGCTTACTCTACTTGTTAGAGTGCTTAACTGAAATTGGATGATCGAGGGTTAACTTTGATATCAAATGTCACAGGACTATTATCTATTTCTCAAAAGATATACATAATGAAATATGCAGATTATCTATTTATATACTGAAAGATTTTTTTTTTCTTATTCGATGTGAGAGTAATACACTCTACTCATTTCTTTAGAGTGTTTGACATGATACATGATGAGATATGCATATTATCTATTTATATGCTGAAAGTTATTTTTTTTATTCGATGTGAGAGTAATACACTCTATTTATTTTTTTAGAGCGTTTGACATGATAACTACCTAATCTCCCTTGGCTCGTTTGGCATGAGGTCATTGGCCCACCTTGCCTACCCTGAGGCATTTGGCGTGGAATGGGGCAATCAAAGATTGATTCTCGGCACATGTGGACATTATCCTCTCCTTGTGAAGCCAGCTTACACTTATATAACTCATGACATAGAATTGATGCATCTGGCCTATCCTTTGGGTGCTAGGTGTGACACAATCATCAAGCAATGCAAAATACTGACTAAAACATTGGGGCTTGCAGGTTCAATGGACTTCATGAAGCTGGAATCAACTGCTCTTCTGGAATCTTTTGTGGATCCTTTGGTGATCAATCATCCCAAAGGGCATACTATTCCAAAACTAGGTGTTTGAAATTTTTGCAGAAAAGAATGTTGTAATAAGGTTTCTCCCCCCCCCCCCCGAATTGCTGTTCCTAGTTCTAGTTTTTAATTCTTTTTTCCCATTTTTCGCAGACGAAAAAAGTACTGAGCTGATCCTTGGGTTCATGGAGAAGATTCAGAACACCTTGCCAACAGATGAGGAGCAGATCTGCTTAAATGCTGAACCCTAACTAGTTTATTTCAAATAATATGATTTGGGTTTATGCCGTGTTATTAAATCAAATCACCAGGCATGTTCATGATGAAACAATGTCAAGCGAGTGGTTAAAAAGAGTTGAAATTCTGATGGACTTAAGTTTTTAATGCTCTTTTCTTCCATTGTTTTCATTTTTTTTCAAAGCTTGTTAGTGGATAATTTAGCTTAACCCACTGTAGTTAGGGGTTCCAAATTTCGGACATGAATAATTTGCTTGGAATTTGCCTAATTTGCCTAGTTGGCTTGTGCATCCAATTTTTAAAAAAATGACATTTGGGTGCAAAAAATTTGACCCTGGATTCATATCAACACCATTAATGGCTTAAATCTAATTGTGCGAACAATTTTATTTGATTCTGCAAAAATATATAAAAAAAAGTTAAAAGTATGAACAAATTTGACTTTCACAAATTGAACTACATGAATCAATATGAACATTGACTCAACTATTACAACTACTAAATCTTAACTTAGACCTTACAAAATTTGCAAAAAAAATCAATGGTATATAGCTAATAAAGTGTCAATATTGTGCATACGAACAAGGCATTATATACCAGTCTAGCTCCCATATTTTTGGTTGGGTCATCATTCCTAGATCTCTGCAACCAGTAACATTTAACTGAACTCCTCAATAATCTGTGCTACTTGCCAGTTCATATCTCAGCTGCAATATCAGGAGCTAAGTTTGTAGGATTGAAGTTTGGCTGGCCTAAATTGGCTTGTAAATGCATATTCAACTCCCATTCAGTGCCTCACATCTCTCCATTTTATTGGTAAGTTTTTTAAGTACCCCAACATTCCAAGCTTTTATTGGTTTTCTCTAGTACAAATTTGGCAGCCTAAGTTGTTTTAGATATAGATGGTATTTATTAAACCTAAAGTTAGCAAGAAAAAGCTGCTAATCATAAAACCAGTAAAGATCACAAGCAAGTATAGAAAAACTACTTTCTGATATCCGGACTTAATATTTTTTTAAAAATATTTTATATGATATTTTGATATATTTTGGAACATAAGTGTGAGTTTTAATCTTTTAAATATATGAAAACCTTTAAAACATTTGAGAATGCTCAAATAAAAAATATATCTAAGTTTGACATTCAACCAAGGGGACACATTGTTCCAAGACTTGGTTAGCATTCTTTTCTTCCCCAAAATTTACATATATTTTTCCTATTAGAGAAGCAATAGTCTTTCTATGGATCAAAATAAATTAATAATATAGTGAATCAAACCATACTCTCATTTTCACCCATTTTTTCAATAATGGAACAGATGATAAAGGCCAAGAGATGGTGCTTAAGTTCATCGAGAAAATTCATACAATATCTCAAGATGCAACTTGTAAAAATTAGACCTGTCAAATTTTAGATTAGACATAATATAAGATCATGAACACGACATGTTTAATAAACATGAAAACCGTATAATAACACAATATAACTATCGTTTATTAAATATATCATGCTCATGTTTAGAATTTTTATAAATTTCATAATCTGTGTTGTGTTTATGTTCATATGATTGATATAAAAAACACAATAGATATAAATGAATGATCAAATCTAATAAAAATGCTTGTATTCCATACACTGATCCTTGACTCAAAAGAAATCATAAAAGAACGCCAAGGAAAAAAAAACTGAAACAACTAAGGCTTAAATTGGACCACCAATCCTTAACTCAATGTGATCGGCTAAAATTCACTTGAAGCAGAATCACAACTTTAATATGTAAATGTAAACATTCCAGGCCCAACAGAACTCAGTTATGGCAATCTCCGCTGGTTCAGGGCATGAAGATACAGTATTTCATATAGATGACTCCAACCCCTCAGCTTAAACAAATTAAGAATGCTGGGAAAAGAATTTTTAAACCCATTTAAGATTATATAATTAATATAATTTAAGATATGTGCTGATGCTGAATTTGTTTGATCTTTTTCTTTTAAGAGTTAAATTTTCATTCGACTTTTATATTTTATTTTCAGTTTGATACTGAGAGAATATTGTCAACTTAGTATCTAAATTTGTATTTGGTTTGCATGCTAGCTTGTGGACTAATCTCGTTAATCAAATAATAACGTAACAGTCAACAATCAATAAAAAATTAACATATAATAAAATATTACGTCAGTTATATCAACTAGCACGGAGAAATAAATTCTAAAAAAATTTAAATTTTTTATTTTTATGATGACGTGACATTGATGACATAACATTTTTATTACATATTACTATTGACTATCAGATAGCTTTGAACTAATTGTGTTAGTTTAAAATGCGAATATGCATAACATAATGAAAATATGAGTATCAAATTGATTTTTTTTATAAGTACCCATTGAAAATGGAGCTAAAATATAAGGTCAATTGACTATTTAATCCTTCTTTTAATTACCCTGTAATGTTGGTAACTTTTGGAGACAACAAAACTTCCCGAAAGGAAAATGGGATTTTAAAAGCCCTCTTTGATCAGCTAATTGATTAAACCAGATTGCAGGCCCTTACCCTCCATATATGTATATGTAGGTGTGGCTCTAATGAAAGTTCCTAAGATAAAAGCTTGGGAGATTGAGATTTGGAGCTAGATAAGTTTGAACCCTTGAAGCTTGGCCGCCTTAAATTGGCTGTTAATGCAAAATGCATCTCCAATTCAGTGGCCACCTTCCATTTTATTGGTGAGTTTGAGGACTCCATACTTCAAGTGAAAGCAATTCACCATTTTTAAAATAGAAATAATAATTTGGATGGTTTTGAAAATCCAATGTATATGTGAAAGTATTTTAAAGGTGCAGTTAAACTAATAAAAAATTGTACAATAGATTTTAGATAATTTGAATCATTGAGTATTACTCAAATTATATCGGACTGTATGTGCACTAAAAGTTAAGCCTTTTGTTTATAGAAGCACCAACACTTCTGCTCGTACAAGTGAACTCCGTTGAAAATGCTCCGATATAAGATACTTCCACAGCTAAACTTGCTAAGCCAATAGAATTGGATATTAAAAGAAAATGGAACTTCGTTTAATTTTCTCTCAAACCCTTATTTAAAATACAAAAAAATTATATATTAATTATTGAATTAAATTTTTGAAAGCATTTTTGAACTTAGACGTAATATTAAATTAATTGAGTCAACTCATATGATCCTTAAATAGTCTCCTCTCATTTTAACTTAGAATATAAAATCATAATATTTCAAGTTTTAGTAGACGTTGGCTAATAACACTTTTACTTACTATATCATGCACAAACAAAAAAATAACATATTCAAAATCATTAACAAAAAAGAAAGCAGGGCAAACATTACTAGTAATACGTAGTAAACTGAAAATTCAATATTACATTCAGTATCGAACTTAAAATTAAAAGAGGTTCAATTTAAATACAAAACGATAAAAATTTTAATATTTAAAAGAGTTAAGATAATACAATTTTAATAATATATACAATTCAAAGATTAAACTTTCAAAGTCCTATATATATTTAGAAGTTTAGGTTCAAATTTTATGATATTTGAGTAAGACTGATTACTTTTACACACACACACATATATATATATATATATATACACATGTATATATAAATTCAAAATTAGATGTACAACGAAAGCAAATTCTATTGTAATTCTTTCAAAACCAAAATATTCTTTATTGGTCAATAATCTCCAAAACTAATAGGAGGAAAAGTCAATTACAACAAATTACTCTATCAATGTGGCTAATGCATTCGTAAGTAATGATTTATCAGGATCCAATACAAGACCTGCCCGACATTTTGAAATTTAATTTTCTTCATAAACAACGGGCAGACGCGCCACTTTACGCGAAGCCCTTTTTTTTAATCGAATGTTATAGAAAAGTGGAACAATAGAAGACGGTGGCCGAGCCGAAGTCTAGCTCAACGCGATCTCAGGCCCAAAAACCGAATCCGAAAAAGGACCCGAAAGACTTGGATTCCTGCAATGGATGAGGAGGGTTTTGTTGTGGTTCCAAATACAGAGCCTGAGAAAAAGGAAGAAAAAGAGACTGAGAATCCACAGGAGAGTCAGGTTCAAAGCGAGCAATCACCAAACAGGACACCATCCGGGTCGAGGAAATCGGTTCATTGGAGCCCCGAATTGGTGAATCAATCGCCTGCTACGGACCACAGCGCCACCATGTCCGCTCTTAATGGATCCAGTCCTTACATTACTCACGCTCCTGCTCCGGAATCTTCTTCGACCTCCTTCAAAGGCAAGCCGTTTCCCATTTAATTCTAATATTATCTTTTAGTTGAAAAAATAAACTATTTAATTATTTGTTTTTGAAATTGGAAACAGAGAAAATGGATACAGTGAGGGATGTCTTAGGGAGATGGACGAGGAAAGTGGGAGAAGCGACAAGGAAAGCCGAGGATCTGGCGGGGAACACGTGGCAACACTGTGTGCTTTTTCCTTTTTTTTTTAAAACCCTTCAATTGCCTTTTAATCTTGTTTTATATTTAGTTTTGGTATATTTTCCTGTTGATTTGATTTGCATTTGGTTGAATTGAATTCAATTGCATTGGATTGGATTGTGTTTGACAGCTTCTAGGATTGAAATTGATTTTGGGTTAGTTTGTGATGAGACAAAACTACGGTTTTTTCTGTTTGTTTCGGTGGTTGCTATGGTTATTTAGTAATTGAAAATTGAAAATCTCAGATATTGAATTAGGAGTAAATATTTCGAATTAGGTTAAGGCAGCTCAAGTGTGGCGTTGTTTCTCAAGGTTGGTGTTTCCTATTGCTCATTTCTTCTAATAGTAATCTAGGATATTTGGGAAGCAGTTTTCTTCACTTCAGAAATGGTTGGACAATTTCAGACAATTCACAATTGTGATGAGGGAGAGGGAAAGGGTGTGAGGTGCTTTTGTTGTCAAACACTAAGGCGCAAGGCTAAGGTGCGCCTAGGTGCACACCTTGACAACACTGGACAATTATGATTAGGGAAATGGGGAGGAGTGTATGACCTTCATTCTTTCTTTCTCATTTTTACATGCTTTTAGCTTTTTTTTTTTAGGGAAATTCAGTATTGATATAGTGAAACGTTTGCTGGATCTAACATTGGTGTTGCAATTATTACTTGGGAAAAAGTTGAAAAAGATGGATGATTTAAGGTCAAGACATCAGGTTTCCTCAATTTGCTTGCTCAGATCTTATAAATCTTGCTCAACAAATGAGATGCACTTGCATTTTATCAAACAAAGGACTCAAGCTAATAAAATATTTGACAAAGCAAGACGTAGCTTATCTACAGTCTTGTAAGGAGGTAATTTAGGGTGAGAGAACCTGGTGAAGCTGCTTGCAGAGCAGCTAAACTTTAAAAGTGCATTGGTCTTAGATTGGCTCAGTAAAGAGTGGGGTGACAAAGCTTTGGTTTCCAGAGATTGCAATGTTAGACAGCTTCCATATGTCCCACTGGGTGGCAATAGCTTTCTAGCCTGTTTTCTCAGTGTACTCATTCTCCTCTGTTGGACCTCTGGTTAGAAGCAAGCTAGACATTCCTTTATTCTATATTTGACGGTGTAGCTAATTATAGCCTTATGTATATATATGTATACACCAAATTATTTTCAGTTTAATCTTTTTAATTTTCTAAAATCCTGTGTAATCATCTCATTCGTCCCTAGGGATGCTCAACTTTTACCCATATGTTAATTATGATGCACCATACATTCTTGATTCTGTTTAACGAATTTAATTATTGTTATCCAAACAATATTTGCTACTTTGATTGTTGATTACAACTCTTGCACTATTAATATGCCCTAAACATTACTCGTGTCATCTGGGGAATTTTACTGAAGTATATATTTGCTATTTTATTTATCTAACATTAGAATTCTCCCCCATTCACCATTGCTTTGAGTACATTTATACTTCAATTGTGCATCATCTCATTCATACCATGTTCCCTGAACAGTTGGTAACCCAAATTGTGACATTCCTTCTGCACTTGTGGCCATCTCTAACTCCTTAGTTGCTACATTCCCTTAGCCTTTTTTTAGGACATTATATTATCTCAACTTAGTCATACATCAAATGACCATAAAAATGATGATCTTATGTATACTTTGTCTTGCTCTGGACCCTTTTCTATTGGTCTTGTATGGCAGCTTCATTTACAATAAAAAACTGTTGCTTTTCTTTTGATAAATGAAAAAAAAAAAAGCTTTTGCTTGGACACAGGAAGGATATTTTTTGTGCTTTAAGTTTTATAAAACGAAGAGCTATGGAAAACTATGTTAGCATGTGTTAACTAGAATAATATGTTATTTCTGATTTTTTTTTTTAGTCCGTGAGCCCGGTTACCACCCATTGCCTCTTCCCTCTTGCTTCTCAAGCCTTTCAGATACATAAAATTACTGAAATACTTTTTCCTTTTTTTCTTAAATCAGTAAAAACAAGCCCCAGTTTTGCTGAGGCTGCCTTGGGAAGAATTGCTCAGGGAACAAAGTTTTTAGCAGATGGTGGCTATGAGAAGATTTTTAGACAAACTTTTGAAACAGTTCCTGAAGAGCAACTTGAAAATTCATTCGCATGTTACTTATCCACATCAGCTGGTCCTGTCATGGGAGTTTTATTTGTATCTACAGAAAAGCTTGCGTATTGCAGTGACAGTCCTCTTTCTTATAAGAATGGGAGCCAGACTGAATGGAGTTACTATAAGGTTATGTTTCCATTAGCCTTACATGCTTGCATTTGGAAAAGATTGGTAGTTTTGATATCTTTTTTCCACTGCACTCTGGTTTCGAAGTTACATCTCTTCAATAACTTTATGCATAAAAATATTTGGGTTCCAGTTTATGGTATAGGAAGTTACTTTTTTTTGTTTTGATAAAAGGTATAGCAAGTTACTGAGTTATGGTTCTTGACATTCTTGTCTCTGCTTAAACAGGTAGTTATCCCATTGCATCAACTTCAAGCAGTTAATCCTTCAACAAGCAGAGTCAATCCTTCTGAAAAGTAAATCCAAATTATCTCTGTTGATAGTCATGAATTTTGGTTTATGGGCTTCTTAAACTACGACGGTGCTGTTAAATGCCTGCTGGATGCTTTGCAAATCCATAGCTTACAATCTGTGTGATACCTTTTCTATCTGGCATAACCTTCAGTTGGTCGTCAAATGTTTTATCACACGCAAGCATTTTACACTGCTGCTTGGAGGCATTTGATAATGCATGCTCCGTTGGAAGCCCTTCACTATTCTACGGAAATGAAAAATTAGGTAACTGTAGAGTTCATATATCAATATCAAACGACACTTAGAAGAAAACAATATAATGGATCTGCCCTATTTTCAACTCACGTGATTGTAAAATCACTTGCTATAATCCATTCAGTAACTTGGTATCATACTGGAACGATTCTATGAGAGTAGCTGTTGATTTTGCCATTCCTTCTCTAATTGGTTTCCCTTATCTTTTACTAGTCAAGTTGTTTACCATTTTTTTGCTGCCTATAACTGCTTTGTTGAATAGGTTTCGATTAACAAGGTGGAGACTGAATCTTTGAAATCTGACATTACGATGACGGGTATGCGTGTTTGGTTTTTTGCCATGTAGTTGAGTATCTGCATTCCACTTTCTACTATGATTTAGAGAATCTGCTACATGATCATACTTGGTTTTGAGCTGAAAAAGTTGGGTCCTTGGGCTTTGAATCCACAGTTCTAGGACCAATTTTTTTGGTGGTAGTTGCTGGATTGAATTTCTTATAATGAAACCTTGTGATAATTTAATTGATTAATCTTGGAAGAAAGGGACCTCATGAATGATAAATGCTGGGCTGTTTTCGTAGGCTTGGGTTAGATGCAGGTCAGGATGTTTTAATTTTTCATTTAAATTCGACTTTAACTTAACTTAACTTATAAGCTTGAATTATTATTTAAAAAATTAAAAAATAATTTTTATTATTAAATTATATAACTTTATTAATTAAACAATAACTGGGCTTGATGCCCAAAAAAAAAGTAATACTCAAGCTTGACCATTTCATGCCAGGCTTCTTGGGCTAAACTGATTGTCCAGCCTCTAAATAAGTCTAGCACAAGGTCAATGATACTAACAACACCTCGATTTATAACTCCCTCATCTTATAAATTTCAGGTCTACTTCTCCATTTCTATTATAACTTTTCAATATATATTTAATCATCATATACAACTTTCAGGATTCGTGGGTGAACAAAAAAAAAGTATGGACAAAATCCAAACCCTTATATATCAAACTTTAAACCAACAAATTCCAAATATAAATGTGCAAATAACAATCCTTTGCACCACCCTTTGCTTTGGAAGTTAAAAAGAAAAAGAACAAAAAAAGGGTGAAGTCTTTGTTTGCAAAAACATTGTTACATTTTGGTAAACTCAAAGTACTTGCTGAGAATGTCAGTAATTGAAAACTAAGCAATGTTTTAGATGATTTGTTGTCGCATGAAATATCAATGACTATAAGAATAAATTGGCCTTTTACGAACCAACTAAATAAGTGGATTGCGATTGTGACCCTAATCACAAAGACAATTATTAAGCTGATGACTATGGAAAATGGATCACCGTCCTTTGGTTTCCATAGCATTTTGGCCTTATTGAATTATTAATTTAAGAATTTTTTTACATTAAATGCATTATTTTTACTAAAAAATAATTTATTAATTGTATTTTTTCTATAAATATTACCTTTAAAGTTTTAAAATTGCCTGCTTTTTTTTTTTTTTTACGTTTGGAGAAAACAGTATTGAACTTGGACACTATATACACATATATAAATACAATATGTTTAATAAATACAAAAAAATATAATAAATATAAGCCGACATATTTAAATACAACTAAAATTTGGTACACCCATAATGTGGGTTTGTTTTTTATTTTTTAAATTTAAAGAGATAAGTTCTTTGGGTAGTTTTTCTTGCAAAAGTTAGTAGTTTTTTTTTTTTACAAATTTTTAAATATTAAAAAAATATAAATACCTTTTCTTATTTTTTTTATTGTTTTAATTTTAGATTTTTGGTAATTTTCTTGACTGGATTATTATCACTTAATTTGTAATACTAAATGCAATTAAAAACTTTAATTAATAATAATAAAAATCACTACTATTAACAAAACACATTTAATACGTACATATATTATATTTACATTTAAAATTTTTATATATTTAATAATTTATAATATTTTTATATTGACACAATCAATGTAAAAAATATCTATATGACACGATACATTTCTATACGTTCTTGAGCTGACCCTCTTTAATACCTACTTAAATAATAATAATAATAATAATAATAATAAAAGCAAAATGATCGGTTATATGTTCTCTCAATTCCTTGCCTTGCCCAAAAATGTAGAATTTCTTTTACATAAAACATATAGGCCATTGTGGGCGTAAATAGTGTGCATAATCTAAATTCGATTATGCTAATCATGACCCTATAATCATGTCAAAATCAATGAGTTTTGTAAATAAAAAGAAATAGGTGACCCACAGGCCACAGTGCAAAAGAATATTTTAAACTTTGCACGCCTAGATGTCATTTCTGATAGATATCATGCGCTTTTTATAATCATATTCTTTAAACTGAATATTGAGAAGAAATATCGCCATTTTTAGGGGAGGCTAGTTTAAGCCAAGCATCATAATCCCCCCCCCCTTTTTTTTTGGGAGAACATGGTTTAAAATAAAAAAATTTATAAATATTTAAATTTAAGTTTTAAACTTATTAAATATTTATTATGAATTGACAAAAAAAATTGAATTAATTTTATAATATTAAAATAAAATTAGGGTATTTAAGTCTCTTAATATAAAAAAATTTATACTAAAATTAAACTAGTTACATAAAAATTATTTTTTAAATTTAACAATTTTTATTAATAAAATTACTTTTTATCCATAAAGTGAATACGATAAATTTTAATATTTTTAAATATAGCTTAATTACTTAACTGAATAAAATTCTGAATTCTCAAACGCCATAACTCTTAGACAAATTTGCCGAAGCAAAATAATGGAATCAGCTCAATTCTCATTTAAGAAAATATAACTTAGTCATTTCAACGTTGATTCTTTGCAACTGTGGAAGCCAAAGCATAACAATAATAATAATAATAATAATAATAATAATAATAATAATACAATGGTGAGAAATTGTTTAATTTTTGTCTTTTACAAAAATTTTTTAAAATTACTTTTCATAGCAAAGTTCAAACTCATCAATAAATCTTATTTATTAAAAAAAAAAGCTTGGTTTCATTAAATTGGAGCTTTAGATCCTATAATGGAAAGCATTTTAAAAGCGTGATTAATCAATATTATTTTATATATACTTAATAATTTTTTACCAGACATTCACATATTCAAAAAAAATAATTAAAATGATATAAATGATTAAATGATATAAAAAAATTACGTAAAATGATGTGAATATATGACTATATTAAAATCTAAATAATATAAATTATTAATATCTCAACATATATATAAATCTTAAACATAATTATAGTAAAAAATAATTCAACACAAATATGTGTATTATATTTTATTATATCTTGGAAAAAAAAAAGGAAAAATGTAAAAGAAAAGAACCCATTTTTTTCCTAGATACATATTATAATGTATTATTTTTGGCTAATAATATTTCATTTTTGGTCCATGGATATCCCTTTCAGTAAGTCGACAAATTACTAATAGATATTCTCTTGTTTTCATGCTTTCGAAGATTTTGTGTGCAAAACAGACGAAACAAGAATTAATTTCATTCCCAACTTTCTTTTCGAGCGTGATGTTAGACTAAACACGTGTGTTCATAGGTGATATGTTTGTTATTTATTTATTATTTATTTTTTAAAATTTATTTTATTAGACATGTATCACATCATTTATTCGCTTATTAAATTTTTTTTGATCGATATATAAAATAATTATCTAATAAATTTTATTTATATATAATAAAAGCAATATTGTATGCAATTAAGCACAATTTTAATAACACTCTAGTTCCATTCAAAATCTACATCTATAGACTAAAAGTAACCAGGGAGAGCAGGAGGCAGCGACGGCTGCTTTTTTTCTTCACCCCTCAATTTTAGGTAAATTAAAAAGTAGGTTAATATTTGAAAATAATTATAACTCAACCATTATTCATAATAATTATCAACAAAAAATAAACAATTTTTTATTTTATTTTTGCAAGGAAAGGCAATAGTTAATACAAAATTAGATGTATAAAACAATTTGATCCATTATTCAAAATCGGATATGATGGACTCAAATATTAGATTTTT
>JBBYHO010000005.1:6087002-6098528 GCA_038382025.1 Adansonia gregorii
GCTTTAAAAATCCAATAAGAAAGCTTATTGCTGGTGGCTTTCACTTATTCCCGCAGCCGAATTCTGCTCCCGTAATCCGTCCGCCGCGTTTCCTGTATTCTCAACTGAAATTGCAACTCAGTGACTCACTCACTCACCCGCTTAAAGTCTTACCCCACGACGCCGGAGACACCCGACCTGTTTTCTGCTTTCTTCCAAATGCAAAACCCTTACAACCATCGGAGGGGACGCCAAGGCCCACCGCCGACGATCGTTCCCTTACCCGGCCAGGTGTCGTTTCGTGTTATCTGCCACGCATCATCCATTGGTGGGGTCATCGGGAGCTCCGGCGCCGTTGTTTCTCAACTTCGCCGCGAGACGTCCTCTCGAATCCACTGCGAGGAATCGGTTCGCGGGTCGGATCACCGGGTTATATTGATAGTCGGGTCTGGATCGATCGAGAGACGGTTTAGTTTGGGTGAGGGGGCAGTATGTGACGTTTCGTGCGCTCAGGAAGCAATGATTAGGGTCTTCGAGCGCGTGTGGGAAGTGGAAGCGGAGAGAGAGTGGGGAAACGCTTGTGACGGGGAGGAAGAAGAAGCTTACTGTGGTGTGCTGGCTGATACGACACAGATTGGCACCGTCGTGGGTAGAGGAGGGAAGAATATTGTGAGAATGAGAACAGAGAGTGGTGCTAAAATTAGGATTTTGCCGCCGCCACAATGCGGAAGAAAAACGGATGAGTTAATTCAGGTAAGGGGTTACTTTTTTTTTTTACGTTCGTTTGGTTCTCAAGAAAATGATAAGAAAATCAAATAATAGTAACAATAGCATGCATGAAGTTCAAAGGTTCTAACCCCCCCTTTTTTTTGTAGCTTTAAGTCTAAGTGGGCTTCCATGTGTACCCCCACTAAACCAAAAAAAAAAAAGCTAAAGAAGGTAGGATATTGAAGTTAAATTAACGGCGGAAGCCTTTGTAATGGTCTTGATGTTGTCTGAAATTTAAAAATTAGTGCTTATTGTGTTGGTACTTCCTTTGATACGCGGAATTGGAGAGGCATTTGAATGAAGAATATATGAATCATATTGACTATTTGGTAGAGAAAGATTAGCATTGCAAATTATTCTTGGATATGATTAATATCACTTTTTTTGATTCATCTTAGTAATATGGCAGATAACTGGTGGCACTTTGGCTGTCAAGAAAGCGCTGGTTGCTGTATCCGCCTGTCTTCAAGCTTGCCAACCCTTGGAAAGGGAGCCAACACCTATGATTCCACCTACTGAGCAACCTTCGCACAGGACCTCCCCCCACTCAGACGAAGAACTTTTTCCCCACCTTAGTTCGTTATTGCCACCTATGCTTGCAAATTCCGTGAGTGGTGTTTCAAATCCCACCTTTTCACCTTTGGTTGCTAATGGAGATTCCAAACTGGATTCAAATACTACAACAAAAGTTGTCTTTAGAATGCTCTGTTCCAATGTTGCTGCCGGGGCCATCATTGGTAAGAGGGGGGCCATAGTCAGAGCTTTGCAAAATCAAACTGGTGCTTCTATAATGTTTGAGTCTGCAGTAACCGACTATGGCGAGCGCATTGTCACCATTTCTGCATTGGAGGTTAGTCGATGCTGAACAGTCCACAATGTCTCTTGTTCAATCTTTTGCTCCTCTCTGTTTTTTTTTTTTTCCTCTCTTGCTTGCAACATGCAGTCATACACAACAGCATTGCCTGTCTATACCTTCTTACTGAAAAGGGCCTTTGCTTATAGCAGAACATTGAATCATGGCATTCTCCTGCACAAAATGCCGTCGTTCTTGTATTTGCAAGATCCGTTGAGGCTGACATTGAAAAAGGACTTTCATCAGGCCTGGGTAAGTGCTGTGCTGTATCTTTTAGGCTTCTAGTCACTTCAGATCGAGTCAGCTGCTTGAAGGACAAAGAAGGTAGGGTACTTTCCGAGATTGTAGAAGTCACCGGTGCTGATGTACAACTATTGGTTGAGGAACTCTCACCGGACCATTCTCCTGAGAATGTAGTACAGGTGCAAATATTAACTTTTTTTTAGCAATATACTGTTTAAGTTTATTGCCAACTGAGTTCCCATTATTTTTTGAGTCAAAAAGAATTAGATGCTTAGATAATGTGATTCAATTTTCTTGATGATGCAAAATATATTACACAATTTTATTATAATTCACATTTTCATTTAGAGACATGATTTTTTTTTTTTTAATATGAGAAGAATTTTTCTTAGCTCCATAGGCAATTTCCCTCTTTTGGTTTACAATAAAAATTCCTACTTCTTACATCTTTTTGGCGATATATATCAATAGCAAATCTTCATTTGACGATTTGACTTTTAGAATCATGGAAAATTTCATTGTGTTTTGACTCAAGTTGTCAATATCTTGAGGATGATTCAAATTAGTGGCTTTTATCCTGAATGCTGCAACACACCATGTTTTCAGTTGTCATGACTTATGAGTCATGACGGGTGATTCCTTGCTGCCAGGGCTTTTTCAGGCACTTGAATAAATTTCGGTTTCTGTTTGTTACTTAAGTGATGAACATTTGGGTGCCAACCTGATAATCAATTTTGTCTTGAAGGAGGTTTTATTGTTGTTTCGCTTTTATTTTACAGATTACTGGTGACTATAAAAGCGTGCAGAATGCGATCCTTCAAGTAACTAGTAGACTAAGAGATAATCTCTTGCCACCCGAAGTGCTGAATGAAGTTAGAGTGAGGAACAGCTACGGAGAAGTAAGGGAGACAGGTCCATCTCAAGTGCACCAACCAACAAGCTTAGCATTAGATAGTGATAATATACCAAATTTAGCTCAAAGAATGCACTCAGGGCACTCAGAGAATACTTCTGGGCCTCAACTAGGAAAACTGCCGTCACAACAGGTAAAAACTCTTCCCATTTTGTTTCCTTTTCCTCTTGAAATATTGCTTTCACTAATTTTATAGGAATGCGTGCAAGGATCTCAATGCTTGGCTGGTTTAGTTGCAGACTGCAGGAAATGGTCATACAGTTGCCGTCCAAGGTGTTCATCATGACTCAACTACCTTTAGAGGGAGTTTAGACCTTGATAAGTCGCTGGATTTTCTACTTCCATGTGATGTGCTCAATGAAGTGGGGGGCAGGAGCCCCTACAAGGATAGGAGTGAGACTAATTTCTCCAGTTTGCTTCAGTCTTTAGATGTGTCTCTTGCTTCTGATGAAGAGAATGCTTTAACAAGAGCAATGGGTAAAGTTGAACTCTTTGATAGCGTAGGCGGTCCGTCGAAATCTCAGCTTTTAGAGGTTAAAGATGTTTATTTATTCTTTTGCGGGTTTCTTTGTTGCTTACATTACCTTAATAGTCCTAGGATATTAATTCTGTCAAGGGACCTAAAGCGTTTAGGGCTGCCTGTGATTGCAGACCGTGAGAAGAAGACATGGGCTGGCCAATGCAGATGGTAAAGGGGGTCTAGATCTTGAAAGGTCAGTATTACATAAAAATAGCATAAAAGCTGTATTTTTTTTTCCTTGCTCTCAATTTTCCAAGTTAAGCAAGGAAAGTGTTTTATGCATATATCTTTATGGTTATGGAAGATTAAAATTTTGGTGATCAAACTACGTGCACTATGTGGGTTTATTAAAGCTTTTGCCCTGAGCCCATGAGTAATATTTTGAGATACTAGGCCATGGTTGCATGCCCATTTTTGGAGATGGGTTCATCACACACTTTGATTATGGCGAACTCATTTCCCTTCACATCTAATAATACTTCCCCAACTAAAGGGTATTTTGATTTGAGACTGCAACAAATATTGCCTTCTTGTTAATCTGTGGTTTCTTGTAGTTACCATAATGTTTGATATTATCTGACTTATTCTTGTCTATTGACTGATTGAATATGAGTACAACTACCTTTGTTGCAAATATATATGTTACAAAAATTAATCTGATTTTTAGTTTCTCATTTATGCAGCTGTAAAAAATCCACTATTGTGAAAAATACGAGTGTAGAGATTGTGGTTCATGAAGATGCTTTTGGCTCTATCTACGGCAAAAATGGCTGCAACCTTGCTCGTCTCAAAGAGGTAAATCATCATTTACACTAAAAAAAAGAAGAAAAACTGACCTCTGAGCCTCCCGTATTGTAGTCCGACCTGAATTATCTATGATGTTTTGCTAATAAATTTATGCGTGGTACTGCAAAATCAGATCTCAGGTGCAATAGTTGAAGTTCGTGATCCTTGTCCTGGTGAAAGTGAAGGGATCTTATTTATATCAGGGACTCCAGATCAAACCCTGGTAGCGCAAAGCTTGCTTCAAGCCTTCATCCAAGCCTACCAATTATCAACTTAACCAGATAATCGATCTCTCACCTTCTGCAAATCACATTAATGGCGTGGGAGATAACTGAATTTTATTGCTTTGCTAGAATCGATGTTCATCTATCCGTCTCCAGGCCAAGGAATCAACTACTAATCGGCTTCTCTCACGGGTATCATAGTTCCCCATAGAATCCACTTAGAAAAAATACGTGTATAGGAGAGTGACTGTTGATATGAAACTGGTAAATTTTAACAACTTAGCAAATATATTTAAACAAAACGAGGTAGTTCTGGGAATTAAGGAAGAATTTGTCTTTCTGTTAGTATAAATATGTAGTTAAAATGCAATTTTTGAGTAAAACTAGCTCCTCCCAGGTTTGGCCATTTGACCTCGTCTCTCCTCAATTTTGGCCTGAAGTTGTTTTAACTGTTTCTTCATAATGCTATTGCTACTGTTTTTATGCTGGAACCTGAATATATATATAACCTTAATTTGGCTGCAACTTGCATTAATTCCTTGTTTGATTCATTCGTTTGATATTTTCTTCATTTTAACAACTTGTTTATTGGTATATATTTTTAACTTAAATGGCCTAATAAACACATTTCTTTCTACCCCTTCTTACCGAGAAAAAGTCAGGAACATATCACCTACAATTAGCTATACTAGGATTTTACAATTAATTAATTTTAACTAAAAAATAATTGACGTGTGGATAGCAATTAGCTCAAAACTTCTCTAACACTAAAACCCTCAAAAGAGGCTTTCAATGTTCTTTTCTTCCGTTATTCGACACTGCATAATGAAGAAAACTTTAGCCTCGCATCAAAGCAACCCAATCCCTTTAATGCTCAGTTCAGATTTTCCATTCCTAAATTTGGGTGAAGGGTACCTTAAATTCGGCAGCATTTTTAACGCTACGACACTATTCTATAAAATGTTACTTGGATTTCTTTTGATCTCTTTTTGTATTAGTCTTAAATGGAGAGTAAAGAGGAACTTTGGAGTTTATCAGAAGATGGTTTTGGAGGGAGTTTTTGCCTGATTATCACACATTTTAGATAGTTTTCAGGGCGTTCTTTGAGCTGGGTTTTGAATAATCTATTTTAAACTACGATATGATCAAGAAGGGATCAAGGCTAATAAGTAAAAAATTTGCAAGTCTATTGATTTGATGTGGGAATTTCGGAGGATTTAAGTAATGGTAAGTTGATTCATGGACCTTGCCATTAGATGTTGGGGGGGGGGGGGTTTGAATCTGCTGTTGCATCAATAACTTCACTTTGTAGTTCTTACGATGTACTCTAAATGTGGTTTGGTTACTTGGTCCAAATTCTTTTACGTTATCTAGCGTTCTTCGTAGGTGCTCAAGCAGCCTTCCAGATGGGATTGGTCCCATGCGAACTCAATAGAGATATTTGAAACATTAGACGAATTGATTGAGAAGGTGAGAATTTTGGGTTATTTAGATGAGGATAAGAAGGAAAGATCTGCGTTATCATGTAAGAAACTTGCCCATTGCTTTTGTTTCGTTGCAGACTAGTAACTGGAGCTGGCAATAGGAGTATCCAGGATTTTTAAAAGCTTAAAAGAGAAAAAAAAAATTGCCAGAGATGCTAAAAGATTCATGTCTCATATCTATTTCTGAACATATATTTTGATATAATTGTCAACCATGAACACTTTAATGAAAATAAAAAGTCCGAATAACATAGCTTTGCATTACAACAATGAAGAGGCGGCTTCATTGGAATTTCTCTGGAGTATTACCAAAGTTTAAGATAATGGGAGTTGGAAGAGGAAAACGGAAGAGGTATTGTATTATTAATGCTGTGATGATGGAGACAGCCGCCTAACATATGAAGAGACCACTTCACTTGAGAGATAGAACTAATCCTTCTACAGGTTATTGGTGAGGTAATTTATGATTGAACTAATCCTGCAACATGTCTTAAAAGGGAAAAAAATGAAAAAAAAAAAAAAAGATAATTTATGATGTCAAAAGATTGGAGTGAAATTCTTTACCATCCTTCAAAAAAAAAAAATTTAAAGTGAAGTCCACTTGATGTTAAGAGTGAACTAAAGCCTCCCTTTGTATGTTTTAGCACAGATTGTCATATCCCTTTCGAGTGCTACAACAGCTAAGCTAAAGCTCGTTGATTTATTGATGTAAATATTAAAATTCTAACTCTTAATTTACTGAATTTCATCTTTTAAAAATGATTAAATAAATCAATTAAATTAAATTTTAATTCTTTTACTGTCCAATCTGCATTATGGCTCATCGAGCGTGTTGGATGACAGATTGACAGGTTCATCTACCAATTAAAAGTCAACTCCATTAAGCAAAGCCTTATAACTCCAGGTGAAAATTTCTGTTGGCAAGCGATTATCCACGTTGGTTATATGTCAAAGGTGAGACAGTTTTGAGAGTCCGCTTAAATTAACACGCTTGTTAATTGCTAGCACATTATGCTTACAGCAAATTTTGGACACTTCCAGATGCAAGTTGCTTGTGTTCGATCTGCCAAATTCATTTGGTTGACATTTGAACAGGAACATGAAACTGAGTAAAACAACAAAGTAACTGCCTCCTCTTTTGGGGGGGGGGGGGGATGGGGGATTGTTATCTTCATCTACTGCAAAACTCTTTCTTTCATGTGATGATTCACAGTTCATTACAACAAAACCAAAAGAAATACAATAATTTGACTGGGGTTTGACTAGTTCATTTGTGATATCAGGAGTTCTGACCTTCTATATCAACAACACAGATACAAATATTTTAAGTTAGATTTGTATAATTTTCCCTAAGCCTTGAAATTGGAATTCGGATCTAACTTTGGTTTGCGCCCTAGGTGAGCTTTCCATCACATTTTCTTCGGTACAATGAGGCTGCAACCTTCCATCATGTTTTCTCTGGTACGATGAGGCTGCAACCTAAGAATAGGGAAAAGGGGTTTTCCATCATATTTAATGTGCCTGATAATTTGTCGTCAAATTTTGTTTCGATGATTCCCAGTGCTAGATTCTGATGTTTTATTCGTGCTTTACTTGAACTGCAGCGCTTCTTTTGGCCTTCCTAGCATAGAGAGGACCGTTGCAGAGATATGCCTTGAGGAAAGTCCTGCTTCTTCTATCTGATCTTGGGGCGATCCATGATCAATGTATCTATCAGGAAGCACCATTGCTCTAAACTGCAGACAGCTCTAAAACTAATTAGATATGAAAGGAAGAAAAATGGAAAATGAAATAGGTAAAATTTCCGAAAAAAGAAGCTAGAAATTATATACCTTGAGAGGTCCATCCAAGATACCAGTCAAGCTCAAGAAATGTGATACATGTGAGCCAAAACCTCCAATTGAACCCTCTTCTACAGTTATAAGAATCTCATGCTCATTTGCTAATTGATTGAGGAGATCTCTATCTAGAGGCTTGCAAAATCTTGCATCAGCTACTGTTACATAAATGTCTTGAGATCTGAGCTTGTGTGCTGCTTCAATGCATTGTTGAACTATAGAACCATATCCCAAAATAGCTACCCTATCGCCTTCCATAATAATTCTTCCTTTCCCAATCTGTTCAACCGTTAAAGATGAAAATGTTAATCAGTTTGTATGCTCAGTGCTAATCTGTTTGGATTTTTGGATATCCAGAAATTGATTGCCCTGACCTCGAGAGGAGTTCCTCTGCAATTAGGTGGAAGAGCTACTCCAGTGCCATTTCCCCTGGGGAACCGGAAGCAGCTGGGTCTGTCATCGATGGTTGCTGCCGTTGCAACCATATGCATAAGCTCAGCCTCATCGGATGGTGCCATTACCACCATGTTGGGCAAGCAAGCCATGAATGTGATATCAAATGCCCCACAGTGGGTAGGTCCATCTGCTCCAACCAAACCAGCTCGATCCATTGCAAAGCGGACAGGTAATTTTTGAAGATCCACATCATGCACCACCTGCCGTTGGAGTAATATTATCCAACAAAAGTGACAGTCAGGAAAAAGTGAGTAATGAGAGAATATATTTAGAGGGAAATCTGATCAAATCCAATGTAGTATGTCCATTTTTGTGATCAGACCTGATCATATCCTCGTTGCAAGAATGATGAGTAGATAGCACAGAATGGCTTGAGACCCTCGGTGGCTAAACCGGCAGCAAAAGTAACTGCGTGTTGCTCAGCAATCCCCACATCAAAGCAGCGGTCTGGGAACCTTTTCTGGAAGAAATTGAGACCAGTTCCCCCACCCATAGCTGCATGGATGGCTACAATCTTGTCATCAGCCTCAGCTTCTTTGATGAGCGACTCAGCAAAGTACTGTGTATATGGCAGTATAGACGATTTTGACTTAAATTGCTTGCCTGTTTTTGGGTCAAATCTTACAACACCTGAGAGCGGATAGAGTAATAATGACCATTTGGAATTTGACAAGTCATAATATCATAATGGATTACGATTTAAGAGTTGCAATGATACCATGCATTTTATCAGCTGCTGCCTCAGCTGGGGGATAACCCTTTCCTTTCTCTGTCACGATGTGAATTAGGACCGGCCCTGGGGCAGGCATGGCTTTCACTTTCTTAAACATGGCTACTAAATCTTCAATACTGTGTCCATCAACCGGACCAATGTAATATAACCCTAGTTCTTCAAAGAGGGTGGAGCCAGAAGCACTTATCATTCCTCTTGCATACTCATCTACCTTTGCTGCAATTTCATGTGCTTGTCCGCCAAGTTGCTTAGTAAGGCCCTTCAACACAAGTAGTATTCCCAGTCAGATTTCTGTTTATACAAAGATGGGAGACGGATAATCAGGATGGTAAGCTAGAATAAATGAAAGCTTAGAGATTAACTTTTGCTGTTTCGCGAAGTTTGCGGAACTCGGTGCTTGCTTGAATCTTGGTTAAAGCCCTGCTAAGAGCTCCAACAGGTGTAGCAGGACCATGTAAAGTTGCAGTGGGTAGAGATACTTGTTTATTGTCGTTCAATACGACAATTAAGTTCGAATCAAGGAATCCTGCATTATTCATGGCCTCGTATGCAAGTCCCGCAGTCATGGCTCCATCTCCAATAACTGAAATCACATTGTTCTTCTTCTTCATAAGATCTCTTGCCACTGCCATACCTACAAAACTCTAATGTTTAGTTATATTCGGAAGTTCTCGGTTATATACTTTTACTAAGCTTTTTTTTCTTTTTTCAAACAGATACCAAGTCCAGCTGATATGCTTGTAGAACTATGTCCAACACCGAAAGCATCGTAAACACTCTCATCCCTTTTAGGGAACCCTGCAAGCCCTGAAGTTTTTCTTATGGTGTGCATCCTGGACCTTCTTCCTGTCAGGATTTTATGAGGGTATGCCTGCAATTTTTGTTGCTTTCAGATCCAATATCTTCAAATTCATTTTGAAGCGGCATTTAAATCTGGGAAAAAAAAAACAATTTGGCCCGAGTCTCTCACCTGATGGCCAACATCCCATATTATTTTATCTTCCGGTGTGTCGAACACATGGTGCAAAGCTATTGTCAGCTCCACGACTCCCAAGCTTGAGCTCAGATGCCCTCCGGTCTGTGATACTGTGTGCACAATATCAGCTCTAACCTCTGCCGCCAGTTGCTCGAGTTCCTAAAAACACCAAAAAAAAAAAAACAGAAGAAATTTTAGCAAAACAATCATAAGAGATGAAGAATCCCATTAAAAGATTAAACAGAGAGAGAGAGAGAGAGAGAGAGAGAAAGAGAGGATCTAATGATGTTTATGTAGTTTTACTTTACTTTACCCTTGTTGATAAATTCTTCACATGAACAGGGTAAGTGATGGTGTCCAACAATGGCGTGGCCGGTTTCTTCCCGGAGAAATCGATATTCCAGGATCCATCATTTTCTTTCCTTATACTCATCTTGCATGCCTTACCGTCTTCCCAGTTTCCAGCAGAGGCTTTCAGACAGAACTGAAAAAAAAAAAAAACACACAAGCAAGTAACCACCATTTTGCACCATCCATGAGAACACTAAAAAATAAATAAAAAGGAAAAAAACCCGCATCATAGATGCCGAAACCAGAAAATTTTGAACACAAATCAAAGTAAAAAACCAAAAATAAAATGAGAAAATATCTAAAATGTTAAATGAAGGAAAAAAAAACAGACAGAACATGTCTGGTACTACAAATATGATGGTAAAGAAAACTAAACAATAGATTCACTAACATGTTTTTTGCAACAAAGGTTTGGTCTTGTCGGTCTGAGAAATGGAACAGGGGATTGGTTTGGTCGAATCAAAGAGCCAGAAACCGCCATTTTTTTTTTATCAAATTCTTTTTGAGAGAAATGAGTAGACAAAGAGAGCTTAATATAGACGGAGCCAGGAATCAAGTTTACAGTGTTGAAGCGCGAGAGAGAGAGAGAGAGAGAGAGAGGAAAAGTGGGGTAAATGATTACGTGTAACCAGTGTCCGGACAGCCAAAAATATTTATTGTCATAAGGCACTAGAGATTATTATTATTATTTATTTTTTTTCCGATTTTTTTTCAACTTTTAAGAAGACGTACTAATTTATATAACTACGTCCAATTTATATATTTTTTATATATTATAATTTTATTTAAAATATCATATTTTTATTTTATAATTTATTTATACTCAAAGTTGCTGCGTTTAATTTCTTCGAAGAATAATAGTTATTCGTGGACTTCATGGCATTAATGGCATCTTCACTGCATGTGCTACGTTAAGAAATAGTGAAAAAAAAAATTAAAAAATAATTATTGCACCTTAATTGGTGTTAATAAATACACATATTATTAATTAAATTATTTTTTTTCAAAATGATTTTGGTTTTTGAGATACTTTTTTATTGCTTCTTATTTTGTTATTTTCAGTGGCGGTTCAAAGAATATAATATAGGGTCCATTTCTTATCATTTTTAAGTCGGGTGTTAAATAAATTTTTTTAATAAATTTTTTAAAAAGATATAAATTTGTCAATAACTTTTATAAAATCATAATATTATCCTAAATTTGTAAAATATTATTTAATTTTTATTATTTATTTTAAAGAGTGTATGAATAATGTTTTTCATTATTTTAATTAATGAGATATAATAATATGAATGTGATTAATTAATGTTAATAACAATGTTAATAATGATTCCAAGGTTAGATTAAGAATTTTGATGTGACATTACTTAATAATATAAATTATGAAAGGATGATAAAATTG
>JBBYHO010000005.1:6150512-6162301 GCA_038382025.1 Adansonia gregorii
CCAAGTAACATTATTCCTAATTGTATCTTTAGCCTTTTCACCATTAAGGTGCTTGTTAGACACTGAAACTCGTAATGTTAGAAACTAGAGTGCTTCCATTGAAATCTTCTCAACATGAGATGATGTTGCATCCAGGTTTTTGTCGAGTTCCGTGGACGCGAACCGTCACCGGAGGCATTGCTCAGACACAATGGATTGTTACCGATCACAGCTTGAGCATGAGCTGTTTTTTTTCAGTTGGCCATTCAGGGTTACCAAGGGGACATGGAAAGCAAGTTCTTAAAGGTCATTAAGTTATTGTTATACATCATTTATATGTTCAATTCAGCTCTTCAAACCTTTTTTTTTTCCTTTTTACACTAGCTCAGGATTTTGCTAGTTTTTTCCTTCCAGATTATAATCAATTGGATAGTGCTTTAGATATGTCTGTCAATCTTAAAATAGAAGATTCGAACTTTATTCTTCTATCAAGAGATAATGTATTCGCTAATTACGTCAAATGCTCAGGTGTAGCTTCTAATAATAATCATAAAATAATATATAATAATTTGTTCAGATTGTCAAGCAAAATTGGTGGTGGTAAAAGCATAATTAAAGATGTTCACTGATTGAGTCATAATTGAAAATTTTTCCTGACTTTTTTACTCAATTTCAGTCTAGACTGTAAACTTGTTTTAGTAATGAAAACGAATTAAAAACTCATTTTTATATTAAATTAAACAAAAAAAATATTTGATGATGATTTGAGTCGATTGAAATAAAAAAAATATTATATTTGAGTTTGATTCAATTTGGATCGGATTTGTGAATCGTAAGACTCTTGGATCTTTGAATGGTTTAGCTGAGAATTTTTGCCAAATGTAGCACAAATAAATTTGTGGGTTTTTTTTTTTTTTTTTGTGAGTCGACAATCATTTGCTAATAAAATACTGGCCCTTAGATACTTAAATTAAAAAGCCTTCCGATTATTTAAAACTTAATTCTAATTATGCATGAAAGGGAGACAATCAATTTAGTTGATATTTTTATTTATATTATATTTTGTATAGAAAATAATAAAATTTAAAATATAAAAGGAGTTATAGAAAATAAAAGATAAATTTAGTAAACAATTTTGATTAATAGAAGCCTACAAATATCAATTAAAAATGATTTTATTATTATTTTAAAAAATTAATTTAAATAAATGTCATAATTATTTTAAGAAAATCACTATAATTATTCAAGAGTAGGATGGATGGCAAACGCCATAAACGTAAGGTTAACAATTCGTGCTGATTGGGAGGATCGCGAATTCATCTCTCAAATTTCCCTAAATGGTCGTCGCCTCTTTGAATTTCTCCTTCGAATTGTATAATTTTCCTATCGTCTTCTTTTTTCTCCTAATTTTCAAGTTCGATTTACTTATTTTTTTCCTTTTTTTTTTCTCTTAAAATGGTTAATTGTTTGGTTGTTTTCAGAGGCTACAGCGAAGAGTAAATTAGCATTGTTGGACGAGAAACTAGGCGCCCGTAAACGTCGTTTGGAGCTTCTTGAAGTTAAAGAATGAACTGATTTTGTTAACCCTTTTCTTTTCAGTACGTAATTCTGATTTTATAAATTGTATTTTTTCCCATTGTCTTTGTCTCGATTCTGTTCCTATCATTGTTATGGACTTGTAGAAAACAAAGTTTTTTTTTTTCCTATTTTTTGTCATCTATATATATATATATATAGAGAGAGAGAGAGAGAGAGAGAGAGAGAGAGAACTTGCTGATTAGTGAATTTTGCTGTTTGTTTCGAGTCTGTCGTGTTTCTAAAGACACTTTTACCTGCTGTTGAAAATTTCAATGATTCATCTTTGCCTTCAGTGCTTTGAACTCTTCTTCATCGCGCTTTGTTTTTAAGAGATCTTTTTGGGTTCATATATATATATATATATATATATATATGTATGTATGTATATTAGCTACTTAAAAATGCACACATTCTTAGCAAAGAAAGTTAAGAGTTACCCAATGTTATCTCCAAAAATGGCGTCTCAAAGTTCAAATCTTCATTTCCTTTTTAACAATCTAAATAAATAAAGATTGGAATTTGTCATATTTGAGGAAGATGCTGAAGCAGTGCTTGGCCGTTGAAAATTCTGATTGCTGCTTTGATAGACAATGGCAAAAGTAAAATTAGTGGTGATGCTGAGATGAGGTTACTTATCTCATTAACTAGAAGAAAACAAAATTGTGGGTTCGAGTGGAGCCTAATTTTGAATTTTGTCAAGGGAAAAGGATGAATTTTTTTTTTTCCTTTTAAGGAAAACAAGATGTCAATTCGCTCCATGGTTGTGTTAAAATAGTCTCTTCCACCTAAAATTAAAAGTTATTTCCCTTCATCTATGTCTTTTTCTGCTTTGTTAGTTACTCTGCTCTTTGCTCAAGGATATTGAATAAATAATTATAATGGCTGCTTTTGGCTTCGTTAGCCATCAGTTCGTCCATCTCTGTAATGGTCATCCCACACTGCCCATGTGAACTTTTCAATGCTTAAAAGATCTCTTTTGTGATAAATAATTTCAATTTAAACATTTTATTCAGGTAATTGCTTTAATATCCCCTGTAGTTTAGTTGTCAGTCTAGATTCATATTGTAAGATGTCCATTCTTGAGCGTAGTAAATCATTGTATAACTTAGTTACAGTGAAGTCATCATTCAGATACATATGGCTTAATCATATAAAATGTCTAGGATATTGGTGTTGCGTATTTGGCCTAATTACATAGCGGGACTAGTTGACAAAATAGCTGCTACATCTTGGCTATTAGCGGGGAAAAAGGGGGAATGGAGGGGATGAAGTAGGGAATGTGTTTTAACACAAAATTAAAGGTTTGCTGAAATAGTAATACTTAAACTTCAAAATAAATGGAAGAGATGAAGGTGCTTAGTCTTTCATTGAAAAATTCAGGGATAATTGTTCCTGTTAGCTGATTATCATTTGTAACTTGATAAACATCTCGTCCACCAATCTACTATCTTGGCTCAGGAGGAGCCAATGCTTGTGGAGTAATAGGCAAGGGTTCTGAAGCAGTCGGGGTTGGTGGTAGAACTATCCTTTTGTCCATAACTATTGAGAAGCGATTGGACCCTCCCAAGCTATATAGGCTGTCGATGGACTTCATGTATTCTGATGCATTGTTCTCTATAATCAAAGCATCCTCCAGCTCTCGAACAATGTCAACCATGCTTGGTCGATAAGCAGAAAAGGGCTCGATACATGCCAATGCTGCCTCAACTACTCTCCACATTGCCTCAGCATGGTACCCTCCCTTTATATTAGGGTCAACAATTTCGTCAATCTTTGACTCCCTGATATAAAGTTTTGCCTACACAGAAAGGTATTTCTTTGGTACTCTCTTCTCTTGCCTTCGGTTTGATAATAATAGAAAGATATTTCTAATATAGGAGTTGTGTTAATTCAACAATCTAGAAATGCGAAAACGTGAGATCAGATGATACCCATTCAACCAAACTCCACTCGTTCCGTGGCCTGTGTATGTTTAGAGGCTCTCTTCCGGTTATAATTTCAAGGAGAACCACACCAAAGCTGAAGACGTCACTTTTTGCAGATAGATGCTGGGTTGAGTAATACCTGAATAACAACACAAATTATGATTCAGTCTACTTGTAAGTTATTTAAAGGGTAAGTAGGCTGTAGGCGATGGCAAACCATGTTTGCTATATGGTTAGATTGACCATAGTTTTTGTATTGAAGTTGCTGCTGTGGAAAAAGCTTAGTTCAACAAAACTAAAATAAGCTAGGAAACATTGATTCTTACTCTGGATCCATGTAACCGGCTGTGCCTCTTACTTCCAGGGAAGCATTACTGTCACCTTCTTGAGGAGCATATTTTGAAAAACCAAAGTCTGCTACTTTAGCACACATGCTATCGTCCAAAAGTATGTTGCTTGATTTGACATCCCTATGTATAACACTACGCCCCGCATAGGTATGAAGATACATCAAACCTGAAAATTGGAAAAACCACATTAGGCACTTCAATAAGATCAATATTTTTACTTCGTTGGGGTGAGAGAAAAATCATATAAAGCATTAATAGCTGAGCATGTTGAGTTTCTTACCTCGAGCAGCACCAAGAGCAATTGAAAGCCTGGTTGGCCAGTCCAAAATTTTCCGTTTTGCCGCTTCCCCTTTTAAAAAACTGATTATCAGAAAGTGATGAAAAACACGAGAAATAAATACAAGCGCTTCTCGTGAAAAGTACCATAGAGTCGATCTTGCAGAGATCCATTCGACATGAAAGGATAAACAAGGATTTGTTGATCGTTTTCACAGCAATAACCAAGAAGAGGAACCAGGTTCTCATGCCGAATAGCGGAAAGAAGGTTTAGCTATAGATATATTGAAAATAGTTAGCAATTTGACATATTTTTACATGTATTGAAGCCATGGATGGAAGATGCGAAGCTGATAATTTATATGCATAAATATGTTTACCTCATTCTCGAATTCTCGAGTTCCTTGAGTTGAGGTAGCTGATCGGACCTTCACTGCAACTTCCTGACCATCAGGTAGAGTACCTCTATACACAGATCCAAAGCCTCCTTCACCAATCAAGGTTTTGTACTTTTGGGTGGCAATCTCAATGTACTCTAGAGTATATGTCTGTATGGATATTGACCTAACAAATATGTCATCTGTGCTAGGTATGGAGAATACAACATCTGCATTTTGAAAGTTCTCAGTAAATCATTCACTTTAGACAAAGCATAGTACACACACTAGAGAAGATTTAAATACAGGAACTCAGAAATGCAATTAGATTATATCAGCTTCCTGGGAATGGAGTTAAGGGATTAATGAGTAAAGAAGTGTGGGTTACTCACTCTTTGCCAGGGTGAGTTGTTTCCCGTTGTATTTTCTCCTAACCATTAGTTTTTGTCTGTAAAGGCAAACAATAATGGTTCCGACAGCAACAGTAACTATGGCAGCTCCACATGCAGCAGCACCAATGACAATTCCTTTTGTCGGACCGCTTGATTTTCTGCGACATGCTCCTGAGCTGAGATATAGATGGAAAACATCAGTTCATTCTCTTTTAAATGCATCCATTGTCTTTCGAAGTTAGAAAATAGATTAATTTTGTACTCAGTGGTTAGTTTTGAGCTGTTCAATCTAGATGGAAGGTCATTTTCAAGTTGAGAATTGCATCCGTAGTACCTGGGGAAGAAATTGCACGATAATTGAGTTACAAGCTTGGATATTCACAATTTCAAAAAGATAATAGCTAGTTTTGCAGCAGAATAATTTTTTTTTTTTTTTTGGTAAGAAACAACTCACAATGTCCTCAAATGGGGAAGTGAGATAAGAGACTGTGGTAGAATTCCTTCTAGTTCATTGTTGCTTATATCCCTGAAAGTTAAACATAAATCAATCATAATTTGAAGCTTAAAATTTTCTAGGATAGAAATTAATATGGTTCAGTATAGGGTAAGCAAGTAGAACAGAAAATAATGTCTGTCAAATTATTAATATTTGGAAGTATAATTTTATCAATAGCTGTTTGTGGATTTAAGAGCTCTAATGAGCCGAAGAGAAAAGGCCGGAATTTGGGCTTGAAGAGTAAATTACACTGATGTCAGATTGGAGGATGGTGGGAATGTTGGAATCTTGCCTCGGAAGTCATTGTTGCTGAGGTTCCTAAGAGGCCACAATCAAGTGGAAGAATACAAATTAGAGAGTAGACAACACCTAAAATCCGATAGTAAAGAGCATCGGAGCTCATACAATGTTTTCAGATGGGTCAGTTCTGTGATACTTGTAGGAATTGGCCCTTGAAATTTACTTGAAGAAAGATCCCTGAAATTATACAGTAAGGAAGAGAGAAGATTAATTTCCTATACATCTGCACTTAAAAGCAAGAGTCAAGAGAACATAGTGATTAAGTAGAAGCTTTTTTGTCGATAAAATAAACCAGGTGGTAAATCTTGAAAGTAAGAGTAAAAGAACTTACAGATCTGTGATGACTGTAGAGCCATTGATGGGGTTGCAGGCTAGACCTTGCCAGGAATCAGGAAGGCATGGATCTCCTGACCAAGTTTCCAGTAATTCATTCCCTTGGTTAAGCATTAACAACTCCTGTTTTACCTTCTTTATCTCAATCACTGAATAAAAAGAAATAAGTGAGAATCTTGAATTCTAGATAAACTGTGAAAACAACATTAGTAGAATTAAACTCGACAATTTGTTAGACAACAAGAGAAAAGAGAAAAGAAGGTAACAGTTTGTTAAGACTTACAGTCATTGTAGTCGGTCTCTTGATCCCTTGGAAGCACCTGCAAGATCTCGAAGGCATTGCAAATGGGTCCAAGTTCAGATCCATTCAATACCTTAACCAAGGTCAAATTGAGAGACCCTCTAGCTGTCACATTGAAAACAGCCTCTCGATAGTTTGATCCTGTTGCCAATATATCGAATTTCAGCTCTTTCTTCTCATCGTTGATGTAAATGTCAAACATCCTTTGGCCAATTTTAACTGTGTCATTGAGCTCAAGAAAGTAGAGGATCACTGAGTAGTTATAGTCTCTATTATCGTGGTGATTTTGCAGGAACTCCAATCGGGTTGAATCTGTAACAGCGGTTTGTAGAACATTGAGGGGCACTGTCGTATTCGTGTTATTGTGGATGGTAACAAGGGAATTGGCTGGTGAGTGAAGACTTGATGCTGGTTTCCAAATTCTGTCATATCTGTCTTCTGGGTACCTGAAGTTAGCAAATATGCTTAATAAACAGAGTTTGCAGCATCATACTGTTTTTCCATTGATTCAAAACTGAATTAGCAATTGTTTCTGTATGGTGAATAATTTGTTGATCATGTGAAGATATGTGTAGTTGAAGATATTGGATTTTACTTTAGACCCATGAACAAAATAAGACAATGTTGGGAAGCATGATGCCTGCTTAGGTATGAGTATATGGTCCCCTAGGTGGTCAAGCAAGGGATGATACTCGTGTAAGATTGTATCATCTTAGAAAATGTGGTTAAAGAATATAATACAAAGACATATTTAAGTTCTGCATGCATAAAAAAAAGTTAAGACAAAAAGAAATTTATTTGCATATCAATCTTGTTTTACCAAATGCAATTTTAAGATTTGAATGCATGAGTTCTTGCTCTAATATTGCAGCTAGTAGCCATGTTACTGGGACTTAGGATGAGTGTCGGATATGGATATGTGTCATGCATGGATAAGTTTATCAATATATTTGGAGGATCATAACCCATAGCCATATTCGAATTTGTACGGACATAGGTTTTAAACACAGTTACTTTAGAAAAAATGAAGAATCCAAGTAACATAGGCAAATAGTGAGTAATTTGTGACAGAATAAGAATGTGGAAATGGTTTCTGTTTATTGATGGAAGCAGTTCTAGTTTTAGCCAGGTGAAAATATGATTTCGATTTTTACTTTATTTAAGCACCGCTCTCACCGATATCCTATAGGTTTGAGCATGCAATCAAAATGATGCCATTTCCTGCATTTATTCAGCCCCTAGAGTCATTATATAATGTTTTCTTTGCTGAGACTAATCTTATCATACTTGTTTGTGGGTTTTTAAGGATGCAGTTATCATATACCTGGTCTCTTTAATGCCCCCTAGATCAGTTCTGTGAACCAGTTTGAGAATATTGGCTGATTTGTCCTTCAGATACTTTGAATCATTCAAAGGCCGTAGTTCGAGACCTGATATGTAGGGATCCCCATTTTCATGCACTAAGCAGAAGTCAGTATAGTTGTCAGCAGCTCTGAAAATCCCCTCTAACACCAAGTCCTCCGCGGAGTTCACCGGTCCTAATGTTGTGATTCCAATTGAAACATTGAATGAAGAATCGAACTCAGCTTCTGCCGTCATTTCAGTGACAGGGAACGAACCCCTAATGAGGTAGTCTTGATCTTTAGCTGTAGGTAAGCTATAACATCTTTTCCCTGATTCGAAGTTGAAAATCCGAGCTCTGTTTTTGCCCTGATTCAAGTTCTTGCAACTTTTTCTGTCTGTAAACCATTGATCATCTGGTTTCCAAAGTATACTTTTTTCTGTAAAATTTGATTCAGCACAGCATGCTATGCTCAAAAACGGCCCTGCATGAAATTTATAGCTTAGATCATCAAATATTTTGGTCAACATTAACTAAAATTTGAAACATTTAACATCCTTACAAGTTATGACCTGGGGTTAGATCCAATCAAAACCAGTAACTGAACTGATCTTTCTATTGCGGATTGACCGGTTAGGAAGTAAAAATCTTCCTTTACTAATATTGATCAATTCTTTTTATGAATAACATCATGAAACTGGTTAATTACCATTTTAATATTTTTGATCCAGGTTGTCCAACATAGATTCTGACAAAAACATTCCATAGACAACATCAACAACGTTGACTGTTTCTTAAAACATAATCAGTTAACACGATTTATGTGTTACAGACTATGCAATGAGATTAAGATTCAGGAAAAATATATTTGATTTTGTCAAAACTTTAATGAGCAAAAATATGGTTCAAATCATACAACATGGTCAAGAAATTTTTTGTCTGATCTATGATGAACAAATTATACTAACCTTGTGCACTACTTGATCCAAGATGAACGAAGGAGCAAAGGATTAAAAACGCAAAACATCTTAAAATCCAATGGACTATCCCTCCCATCATCATCATCAACACCATCTCATCTTAAATCGAATTCGACCCATGTCGGGTTACCAAAACCATAATCAAGCCAACCAAGTTGTCAGACTTGCACCAGCTGCTTGGCTAACCCTTCTGCAAATCAAGAACTCAACCATTTCTTAACTGCTTTTTTTAGTGCCTCGGGTGTTCGAAGTTCTAGAATTAACCCAATAATTTTCAAACTACTTTTTATCAAAATAACATGTTCATGTTGATGATCATTGATGCATTTGAAGTCTTGTAATGAAAACAAGGGGAGAAGAAGGGAACAAAGGGTTGATGATAAAACAGGTTTGACTTCAAAATTTTGGAAACTAGAGCAGCTTAATTTGCTGAGAAATTAAGAAGGAATTGGAATAATAACAAAAGTTTATGATCAAAATTTTATGTTAAAATAATGGCATTAATCAATTAGTATTCTTATTAATTTATTTTAATTTGTTTTGATGGTGGATGATAATCAATGTATTAAAATTTGGCTTTAAAATAATTGAGCTGAACAACCTCTCTTCTTCGTCTGCCTCCGTCTCTCTTCTTGTCTGTTACCATGGACGCAACGTCATGGAAAAATTTTATATATATATATATATAATCACTTTTCTTTCCATAATTTTTTTTTAAATTAACTACCCTCAAATTATACAAGAGTAAACGGTAAAAAGCAAAAAATTTTACGGTTAAAAAAAACACGACAAAAAAAAAGGAATTATTGTGACTGTAGATCAAATAAAATCATAAGTTTTATCATTCACGAAAGTTACATTTTTTTAGTCTTTGCTACAATATTGGTTATTTATGGTAGATTATATATATATATATATATAACCTATATTTAGGGTTCATTTGCAGTAAATATTTTTTTTTTTACTAGAAATGAGTATCTGATAAAAACATATGCATACTTACGGAATTTTTGCTTTCTGCTAGTGGTAGGATAAAATTACATCTTGATTATGAAACAATAATCCATGACAATGTACTAAAGTAGGAAATAATAGCAATTGTTTAATCTTATTTAGTTTAAATTGTCATTTTAATCATGACAGATTAAATTGATTTTGACCCTACTATATACTCTATAGTTTTACATATCTAACAATTTCAACTTCATATTATAGAACCAAAAATCTTGATTTAGCATATTTTGATTAAAGATTATAGACAAAAGAGCTCATCTGTTCATGAATGATCCTGATAAGATATATAGCTAGTATTTTTCCTGAAAACATGTTCAAAACGAGAAAATTTATAAATATTTGAGTGAACTAATTTAGTTAGATGGAAGTTATGTTATAAACGTTCAGATGAGTATTGGATATGAGTATGCACTCGATTTGAGTCTACTCAATTTTTTTTATATATTTGAATGGTCATATATCTATACCCATATATTCGAATGTATGTCGGATATCGAATACGAAAAAAAAAATCTGGATGTAATAATCCAAATTCTTAAACCAATTAAAACCAAAATGTCAATTTCAACAAAACGTGTAAAGACAACTAGGGTGAGTTGTAAACCCAATTTGCAAAATTAAAAGCTGTGTTTTACAGATTGGAGGATTGGGATTTTCCTCAGATTAGTTGGACTTAATGTGTTCTTAGTTGGGCAGATGAAATCCTAAATAAACACAACATTTTTAGAACCAGTTACCATCACAGCTTTAGTTAAAATATCTTCTTTCTTTTTTTTTCCTTTTTTGTCTTTGAAATAAGCAAAGGTCATGAAGTTTCATGGAAGACAGGAAAATTTTTTTTTTAATGTCGGTTTTTACAACTAAGATTATCACTATATCAGTTTAAAATCATTTGTCTTAGTTTTCTAGATGAATTTGAATTGTTGTTTTTGCTATGTCTTAAATTCTATCAGGTTTGCTTGGTCTTTGCTAAGATGTTTAAATGCATAGCTCATAGTTGCCAATAACCTATTATTATTCTATACTATCTATCTCACATTCTTCATTTTTGTTAAAGTATCAATATTTGATACTTCTATTTAAAATAAATTTGAATATAAATATAGAAATTTAACTCTCCAAATATTAAAAAAATTAAAAAATCTTAAACATACTCATATTTCACGTAAAATTTTAAATTTTGATAATATAAAGTATATCTACTTTCTTTTAAGAACAGGTTAAGACTAATTTTTGGGTTCAAACTTTTGCATACATATAAGCAAAGCGAATAAGAAATAATAGAATATAGCATTATTTAATTTTTCTTAATTCAAGCCAATTCAATTTTACTAGAAAATTATTTAAAATTAATAATATAAATATATTAATATAAAATTTTTAAAATTTTTTATTTATTTATATATAAAGATTCGAGCTTTCTGAGTTAGACAAGAAATATAAAAAATTTTCAAATGGTTGCCGATCTTACTTAACTTATAAATATCTCTAGGCATCAAATTACCTCTCAAAGACTAATTTTTTATTCTAATATATGTTACTTATATTTAAGTGTCCTAAATATTTATATGCTTATTTTTTTAATTTTTTATATATTTTAATTTACATATATATTAAATATAAATATTAAATATGAAAATTTAAAAAAAAAATTAAATAGTACGAGTAGACTCAGCATAATTCAATCGTACCTGATAGAACTGTGAATCCAGCCCCATTTTCCACACTTCCATAGTGATTCCAAGCTAAGAAGTCAAAGTTGAAAACGTCATCGTCTGGAAGTTACGTTGAAGCTGATCAAGTTTACCTTAATACACACGCTTTGCTCGTTTCGCTGGAGGAACAATTCAAGGGCAATTGAGTCAACTCCGAGTACCAGTTTTATAAGATTTTTAGCTGAACCAATTCTTACGCAGGTTGGCAATTATTGAAGATTCTTTCGGAAATCCGTCCAGTCAAACACCGCTAAAATCTTGGGTGATTGGTTGGTTTTTTTTAAAAGAAAACATAAACTTAAAATTTTTGATACGTATTTAATATAATACATAATTATATATTAAAAATAAATAAAGTTAAACATAACGAAAATATAGTTAAGATATGATTAAATAAGTTTAGAATTTTTATAAATATTTTTTTAAATATG
>JBBYHO010000005.1:6182806-6204445 GCA_038382025.1 Adansonia gregorii
TAGTCCGCTTATCTTTTTGTTCCTGTTAAAGAAATATCTACAGGCATGGACTATCTCTTACCTCTCTGAAGGAAAAGAAAATGAATAACATACTAGTATTTTAAAATAAAATGATCAATTCGTTTATTTGTATGGAATTTGAATATTTTATCTTATCATATTATTTTAAAATATTTTATAATTATATAAATTTATTATATTAATATTAATATTATATAAATTTTAAAATATTATATTTATTTTTTTCTATTATATTATATTTTATTATTTTCATATATTGTATAATCCTACTTCATATTTAATATTATTGACAGAAGCACCTTTGACTTTGCATGAGTGAAAAATGTTCGTTTGCCTTTAACTTACGGAAGTGGCTCACGGAAGATGAGAGCCTTGTGGGGTCCATGCTGTGGGTTATGTCCTCCTTGCTTTGTTTTTAAGGCACTCGCTGGGACAGAATAGATTCACTAGAATAATATCTCTCTGTTTGATAATTCTGTGTAGTCTATACCACCGCATATATTATTATATATTAGATGTTTACTTTTTTTCCCTCCTCAAATGAGTATAGAATGGGTGGTAAGACGCACTTACGTTCATAAAAGAGAATTATTGTTCTAGTTCGAATAGTAAACATATTCTTGGAGAGAGCCAATCATATATCCCTGAACAGGATTAAGTCTCAAATTGTTAAATGGACGAGGATACGTAGGTGAAGACCGAAAAAAAAAAAATTACTTTGCTTAGACTGGTGAGAGAGAAAGAGATTGGGATAGAAGAGAGACGAAAAGAAGATGAGGAGAAGAGAGACGTGGATGAGGAAGGCCGGTGGTTACTTACCAGCAAGTGGCTGGCCGGAGAGGAGAAAATTGAGGAGGAGTGGGAGAAAGTAGATGAGAGAAAGAAAGGAAGAAGAAAGAAAGAAAGAAAGAAGAGAGGAGAGGTGAGGAGAAAGAGAAATGAGGAGGAGGAGATTGACCTGAGCGGGCCCGCTGCCTAAATATATATATATATATATTTATCCTTTGAAAAAATTATTCATCACTTCTCTTCTTTCTTATTTTCAAAGTACTTTTTTTTTTCAACTCATGCAATGTGTGTGCCAATTGTAATTAATTCCAATATTATAATATATTTTTTCTATATTAAAATCAAATCATACAATATTAATTGTTACTTGGCGCATTATGCACCATACAGTTATATATTTGATCAATCTAGTATTAAAACTCAATCTGGGATGAATTCTGATTGATGGTAACTGGATATAAATGATTTTTCCAGGTTTTTGTGAATGATCAATTCTTGAATTGGGATCCAAAGAACAGAATTAAAGTCCGGATCGTCTCTGCTAGAGCTTATCATTCATTATTCATGCAAAACATGTAAGTAAAGCTAAGCAAATTTTAAAATGCTTTTTTATCAGCTTTTTTTGTTTGTGTTTTTCTCAGGTCTAAGCCTTAGCCTACCCCAGATAAGTCTCTTTATTGTTGTCATGATGTTAATTATTATATGTATGATATGTTGAGTTTTATCAGCATCCCTACAGAAATTGCATGGAGGGATTTAAAGTTATAGAAAGATTGGTAAAAAGAAAAGTTTAGTGTACAATTGGATGAATTTGGGTGGGTTGCAGGTGTATCCGACCCACTCTTGAAGAGCTGGAGAATTTCGGAACTCCGGACTTCACTATATACAATGCTGGACAGTTTCCCTGTAATCGTTATACACACTACATGACATCTTCCACTAGCATAGACCTTAATCTTGCTAGGAGGGAGATGGTCATCCTCGGCACTCAATACGCCGGGGAAATGAAGAAGGGTCTTTTCAGTGTTATGCATTATCTCATGCCTAAGCGTCAAATCCTCTCCTTGCATTCTGGCTGCAATATGGGAAAAGATGGAGATGTTGCCCTCTTCTTTGGACTGTCAGGTATAGTATCATCGGATCAAAGATCATCGATGTGGTGCTACCAGTCCCCGAAAATGATATGTTGTCCTCCTACTTTGTTCTTGAAAAGCCTTGATACATTTGTTTTGAAAAAGGATTTTATGTCCATTTTTATTACCTCGGTTTTGCATTTTTACTAATGTGTTTACTTCATTGACTTTCTTAATAGGTACTGGCAAGACTACTCTGTCTACTGATCACAACCGGTATCTGATCGGAGATGATGAGCACTGTTGGAGTGACAATGGTGTGTCAAACATTGAAGGCGGTTGCTATGCCAAGTGCATTGATCTTTCAAGGGAGAAGGAGCCTGATATCTGGAATGCCATTAAGTTTGGCACTGGTGAAGATTCTATGTCATCCCTGTTTTTTAGATAATTTTTTTGTAACTGGAATACAATCATAGTGCTTGGGTTGATCTTTTTAATTTCTTTGCTTCTGCAGTGCTGGAAAACGTAGTGTTCGATGAACATACAAGAGAGGTGGATTACAGGGACAAATCAGTTACAGGTATATATTCTCAACAATCTGGGAGTCTTAAATACAATAGAAGAAAAACAGATCATAAAAAAGCTTTCAGTGCCAAATTCCATGGTGTCAACTACGTGGTAGAGGTCAATAACTTGTATAGATAACTGTGAAATTGGAGGGGGAAGATAAAACAATATGTAGAACATCTGGCAGCGAATCATTCTTTAACATGATTTTTAATGTGATTTTTCTTTGCTTGCAGAGAATACTCGAGCTGCCTACCCTATAGAATACATTCCCAACGCCAAGATACCATGTATTGGACCACACCCTAAGAATGTCATTCTTTTGGCATGTGATGCCTTTGGTGTTCTGCCACCTGTTAGCAAGCTGAGTCTGGCGCAAACCATGTACCATTTCATTAGTGGCTACACCGCTCTGGTATGCTTCAATGTCCGATTAAAAAATAGTTTTTGTTGTCCCTTTGACTTTGTTGCTGATACGACTTCCGAGGCATGGGGTTCTTGTATCTTGCCACTGAACTTGGTTGACGATGGTACATTATAGGTGGCTGGCACAGAAGATGGGATTAAGGAGCCAACGGCAACGTTCTCGGCTTGCTTTGGCGCAGCATTTATCATGTTGCATCCTACTAAGTATGCAGCCATGCTCGCCGAGAAAATGCAGAAGCATGGAGCAACCGGCTGGCTAGTCAATACTGGCTGGTCTGGTGGAAGGTAAACTACTTGGCTTTGCAAACCATTATTGGAATAACATTTAACACTTTTTCCTGAAAATACCGAATCAATTGCCATGTATTTTCTGCAGCTATGGTTCTGGAAACCGTATCAAGTTATCATACACCCGAAAAATCATCGATGCCATTCACTCTGGTATCCTCTTGAATGCAATATACGAGAAAACCGAGGTGTTTGGGCTGGAGATCCCCACTGAGATTGAGGGAGTGCCTTCAGAAATCCTGCGTCCGGAAAACACTGTAAGCCGTCCATTTTATTAACTTTTTCAGCTTGATGTTGGTCTCAAACCTGTTTCTTCAGTAGGTTGCTTGAATTGTCTCTCAATATTCTCAATATTTAATGCATTCGGATAATCGTATTTGCAGTGGGCTGACAAGCAGGCATACAAGAACACATTGTTGAAATTGGCTGGTCTGTTCAAGAACAACTTCGAGACCTTCACGAATTACAAGATTGGTAAGGACAAAAAGCTGACTGAGGAGATCCTAGCAGCTGGTCCGAACTTTTAATTTCTAGAACCCATCAATAAGACAAGAAATTGTCGTTAGAAGTTGGCGCATAAAATGATGGAATGTGAGAAATAAAGAGTTTGTGTTTTGTAATATGAAGATGTAGTCCTTTATTGGGTCTAATTCATATGTAAATTATGGTTTCTTATGTCACTCCATATTCAGGCTTTGATACTGAAAATAGTTCATTGTTTAAGTTGAAAAGTACCCTCCCTTCAGTTGTTGCTGGGCTCTGTAAGTACTTGGTGGAGTGTTCATAGGCGTCCGGATCGCGATTCAAATTATTTCAACTTTTTTAAGTTGAGGTTCAATGGATGTGTGAGTCTCGATTTGAATTATTTTTAATTTTTTTTTATTTTAATTTGATTAAATTTATAGCCTCATTTTATTATTAAAAAAATTAAAATATTTAAAAATATTTTTATATATTTATAATTAAATTTAAATAAAAATATTTTTATTAATTAAATAATGATTTAAGTTGAATAACTTGGGCCGAAAAAAGTATTACTCAACGTATTCAATCAATTCCAAGCATCGTTGAACAAAAGTTCTACGCCGGGGAGGTTTATATTCGACAAACATAAAATGGAGAGTATAATAAACATACAAAGCGGAGAGCATAGATGTTATTTATTATAAAATTTTAAGTATTTTTTATTAATTTTATTTTTAAAATTTATAGTTATTCAATTTATAAAAATAATTACTATTTATGTGTAACTTTCTACATTTTTATTTTCTTTTTATCTATTTTATTTTTCACCCGCGATTTGGTTGCATATTTATGATCAAAGATAAAATTATTACGTTTTAATATTCAGACAAAAAGATATGTCTTTTCAAATTCGTGATTAATTTTAATGTAAAAAAGTAATAAAAAAATCATGAAATTAAGAGTTCAAAAGTGGACATAATTTTTAAAAAAAATTAAAAAAGAAAAAAGCACAAAAAAACCAGAAAGCACACAAGAAAACGTTGGTGTGGTGCTGTAAAAGAAACAGAGCGCGATTGCGTAACCGAACGAAACAAATGGAGAAGTAAACGTCAATCAATTATTATTAAAATCTCCGAACAAAAGAAGAACATATAAATATAGAAAATAAAGATTGTGTTTAATGTCTTTGCCTTCTTCAACTGCTCCAACAGAGAGGGGGGCAAAAAAGAAAAGAAAAGGAAACTCTGCTGCTCTACAATCGAGCCTTCAACCAGAAGAAATGGCTCGATCCTCCTCCACCACGGATCATCCTTCTAATCCTTCCTGGTTTACTCCCAAACGGTAATTTTTTTTTTAATTCAAAAATTAGATTTGATCTGTTTTATCCGGAAATTACGCTTGTTTTTTTCAATTTTTCTGAATTTTAATTGCTTGTTATGGCTGATTCTAATTGCAACTAGGGTTTATGAAAGAAAAAGTTTGCTGAAGGTTGAACTTTTTTTTTACTCCACCTTTATTTTTTTTTATAGAGATGCTAATTCTTAATTTATATTATTCTTTTGTTTTTTCTTTTTGTAGGTTATTGATTACATTTTGTGTGATTAACATGATAAATTATCTGGATCGAGGAGCAATAGCGAGTAATGGTGTTAATGGAAGTATTAGGACTTGTGATGAAAAGGGAATTTGCACATCCGGCAGTGGAATTCAGTAAGATTTCACTAAAAAATGTTTGTTTTGATGCGTAAATTCAGCCGTCATAAAATGCTCTTTTTTTTAAATTACTTATTATTGGGTTTAATTGTCTTACTAAAAGATGTTTGCTTGCAGGGGTGAATTTGACTTGACTAATTTTCAAGATGGTCTCTTATCGTCTGCATTTATGGTTGGACTTCTCGTGTCATCCCCAATATTTGCTTCTTTAGCAAAGAGGTAAATTACCTTCGATAGTTCTTTTCATTTGTTACTTTTTAAAAATTTAAAGTTTTTCAAAAGTGGCATTTTGGTAGTACCGCTGCCATGTTAAATACTAATGAAATCAACACTAATTTTCAGGGTGCATCAATTCGGTTTATAATGTTAGTTCATTTCTATGATTGTAGCCACAATCCTTTTAGGCTTATTGGAGTTGGATTATCTGTTTGGACCTTTGCTGCAGCTGGATGCGGTAGTGCATTTTCTTTTTGGTTTATTGCATTATGCCGCATGTAAGTGTAACAATCTAAACACACTTTGGATGTTGGTCGTAGTTCAAACATTACTTAATTAGTTTCTTGGTGTTACATTGTTTTTATGTGTATGTGTGTGTGTGAGCATGCGCATGTGTGTGTCTGTGTTCGTTAATTCTGGCTGTGTCTTTGATGTTTTAGGCTGGTTGGTATTGGGGAAGCTTCATTCATGAGTCTTGCAGCTCCATTTATTGATGACAATGCTCCCGTTTCCCAGGTTCATTTTTCTTGTTTCTTTTTTAACTTTAGAACATAGAGCTAGCTGAACTACCTTCTTGCCCAAACTACAGATCATGCTAATTCAATGTCATACTCCAGAAAACAGCCTGGCTTGCAATTTTTTATATGTGCATACCTACTGGAATTGCTCTTGGATATGTTTATGGTGGATTTGTAAGTTTGTATATCCCTTTCATTCTTTCTCGCTTTATACGTCAGTTTTACATTAAAGAAGTGACTCCTAGACCAACTCACTTGATGGGTCCCTCTGCACTGTCTAGACGTGTCTGCAGGATGTTTGATGATGAATCACAAGCAGTGTTTGCTTATCATATAGGTCGAGGCCCATTTCCACTGGCGCTATGCTTTCTGGGGAGAGGCATTATTAATGCTTCCATTCGCTGTTTTTGGCTTTGTGGTGAAACCTTTGCAGTTGAAAGGTAATTGTATTGATGTGTCATCTGCACCCCTAAGTTTGCTGCTTTATGATCCCATAACCATTTAAGTATTTAACTTCAGCGTTACGGAACTTTAAACAATAGGTTTCTCCCCTGTTGAATCAAAGAAAACATTGACATCTGTTGAGACAGTTTCTGCTGTAACTGAAGGTACATGTTCTCCCTATCATTCTTCTTTTAGTGTTAATTTGTTACTGGTTCCACTATTTAGTGAGAAGTTGCTTGCAATAGTGGGGTGCTAAGCACATGCTAATGTATTTTTGCATGTCACAAGTAAAGGTTTTGAATAAGAATGGACAGACTAGAAAGAAAGTGTTAGGTTCTCCCCTTAATAAACAATAGAGCTAGTTTTTAGCATAATCAGACAGAAAACACAATTGCTAGGAAAAAAAAGACAAAAACCCTTCTTACTTAAAGTAGATGGTTTTTATTATTCTCGTGCATCTAACACTGCTTTTATTCCAAATGTTTACGTAAGAAGTGGTTCAGTGTGTGTCTGGGGATGTATCCAAAAAATAGATGTAATTCCTCTCCACGTGGTAAAACAAAGATCAGAATGCAAAATTCTTCTTCCTAGACAAAAATGTTGGTTTCTAAACCCAAACAGAACTCAACTAAAACTTTTGGTTTCTTGGTTTGAGAGAAAATTGGACTAGAAATTTTTCACATAGACTTTAAACATAGATTTTATTTTTGCATGTTGTCTCTCTCTCTCTCTCTCTTTATATATATATATGTTATTTTTTTCTATTATCCTGACCAAAATTGAACCAACTAGAAAAATCCAAATAAACCTAAGCAAAATGGTTCATAAGTTTGTTCCTTATAGTAAGCTGGCCTGCCAGCAGGTAAAGTGCCTTTTTTACCCCTCTAAAGCACTCTTGTTTTTCTCTAAGTTTGACATATCCTAGTTGCAGATTTGGAGGTATCAAAACTAGATGGCATTGGAGATGACGTAATCAGTGCTGATGAATTGAATAAAACTTCCAAGTGAGTAGTTAACCCATGGTTTTTATTAAATCTTTTGGTTTTTTTGTTTGTGGGAGTGTACCTTATGATGGGGCAAACTGCTTCAAAACAATGTTTACTTACGGGCTTTGTTCACAATTAGAAATTTTACTAAAGAAAAGGGAGAGAAGTCATCAAATAAGAAAAATTGAGAGGAATTGTAATTAGTAGGGCAATAGGATTCTAGTTGTATTAAGAATGTTGGACACGTTTGGGCTACCACCCTTCTCCGTTCTGTACCCAACAGCCTTATTATCAATAGGCTTCTAATCAAAAAATGGGCATAACTGCTATGACTTGGGAGATAATGATGACTAGGGTACAAGGAAAATGCACTGAACATGGAAAAGTTAAAAGATAAATAGGTAACAGCCAATCTTGGGATGGAGGAGTCCTAAATCTACGATATCCTATCACTTGGCGGCAGGGACTAGATTGATGTTTGATGTAGTTGTGAAAGCGGGTTATGTGTCTTTGGTTGAAACAAATATATCGCATCCTGTTTTAGTGATTTTAAAAACAAATGTAAAATAGGATTAAATTTACGGATGCATAAAATAAATTTTCTGTGTATGTTAATATTTATGATTCATTCCATTACTTATCCTGTTTAAGGACTGAAACATTTTCTTTGGCAGGTCACCAAACATACGCAACATCTTGAATCAGTTTTCTCGGTTTGCAGAAGACATGAAAGTGCTTTTGGTGGACAAAGTTTATGTTCTAAATGTTTTGGGTAGACACTCCTCACATACACTTGAGAAATGCTCTGACAAAAAGGAATATCAATAAAATGCTATGAATTTTTCAAGTTTTGTCCCAATTTTGCATTTCTAGTTTTGCTCCTGGATATTTCTAAGACAATCTATAGAAAAATGTGATCATTATTTTCTCATTAATTCTTTATAGCTAAGCCTGTTACATATGGTCTTAATTTGGCTTGTGAAGAATTACTCTACCAACGTTTTGTCTGGCAGGTTACATAGCATACAACTTTGTCATTGGAGCATACTCATATTGGGGGCCAAAAGCTGGTTTTAATATTTATCATATGGTACAGTTTCTAACAAGTTGCATGCATTTTGTTTTCTATCCAAATCTTTTCCTTTTAGCATTTTCTTTTTGACGGCATAAAGAATCATAATTGCCTCTTCTTTTGGTACTGTACTCATTGAATTGTGATTTCTGCAGAAGAATGCAGATATGATGTTTGGAGGAATTACAATTGTTTGTGGGATTTTAGGAACATTATCTGGTGGCTTCATGCTAGATCGCATGAGTGCTACGATATCCAATGCTTTTATTGTGAGTTTTGCTTCTCTTTGATGATGTTTTATGTGAATGGTTTCTTTTTACATGCTTATTGGAAAAAGGAAATTTCCTTTTTTTTTTTTTTTTTTTTTTCATTTGGATAGTAAAATAAGTTGATAAAAATACATTTTCAGAGACATTAAACTAAAAGTGCTATTCTTTGTTATTTTCCCCGATACAGCCTCTGATTTAATAAAGCAACATATGGCTATAGGATTATGTTAATGTAAAATTACCTGTCTCGCTATTCCTTCTCTAAATCCAAACAACTAAAGAAAAATTATAAGCACAACAAAAACCGATAGTGACTTAAGTGGCAAACAGAGAAAGACAAACAGGTGTTATTGATTTCCATAAATTAAGTAGCTTCTATTCTAATTCTAGTTGAAACTAACAATTAGCTATGAATTTTAGTCTGAAATTGTCTCCTTTCTGTTTGCTGTTTATAGCAATATTTATGGCTTACTTTCTTCTATAACAGCTTCTTTCAGGGGCAACATTTCTGGGTGCAATATTTTGCTTTCTTGCTTTCTGTCTCAGGAGCTTGTATGGCTTCATTGTGCTTTTTGCAGTAGGTGAATTACTTGTTTTTGCAACACAGGTAAAATAAAAAAAAATGGGCTATGTTGGATATATGGCCTTATTTTTCTCCAAATTATTATGTACTTGTATTTCTATAGGTGTAGGAACTCTCTCTCCCTTTTTAAATTATGTTCATTTCGTTAAAGATTTAATTGGACTTTATGCCAGTGTTATAGTGTATTGTTTTCTAGAAATTGAACCAGATTTTCATATTTTAAATTTGATAACAGAAAGAACTTTTCAAGTCTACATTTGTGTTTGTAGTGAATACATTGGCACTGGAGCTATATTCATTTTGGACCGATATTATCATGAAATATTTAACTAGTTCTACTACTTAGTGGAGCCACTGTCTCACCGTTCATTGATTTTCTAGGCTCCAGTCAATTATGTGTCTCTCCATTGTGTCAAACCAAGTTTGAGACCATTATCTATGGCCATCTCTACCGTCTCAATTCACATATTCGGCGATGTGCCTTCCTCACCACTCGTTGGGGTTCTCCAGGTGTGGATTTTTTTTTTTCCATCTGAACTTGTATTGTCACCTATTTTGGTCTGGTAGATTTGTTTATCACATTAATATGCTGTTTCTTAGGCCTTTTTTTTTTTTTTTTAACTCTGAAAAGTTTTTCCTGCTAACTTTGAAAACAATATTCCAAAATCTTTCAGCTTTTAAAGTGTTCTTAATTCTAGACATGATTTTCAATTGATTACAATGGATGCATTTGTCTTTGGTAAACGTAAACGCAATATCTTTTCAAACTATTGCCAAAAATACTATTTGCCGCTAAAAGTTTTGGGTTGAAAACTTGATTCTTGGACCTCGTATAAATTTCAATATTGAATAAATTAAATAAAATTATAATAAGCAAATAAAGTATGACAGTGCAACTTAATATATATATATATATTGTGGCAATTAATTTGCCCATTGCTGATGAACTGTTCTGCTATAATTTGATGCAAGAATTTGAATATACTTGCATTTCTTTCAAATGAGGCACTAATGAATTATGAAATGTCTATCAACCTCAGCGTATCTAATTCCATAATTTAATGTTTTAAAGCATCATTGTGACTGGTGATGTTTTGAGCAGGATAATATTAACAACTGGAGGGAAACTGCACTTACTCTGACTTCTATTCTCTTTCTTGCTGCTGGAATATGGTTTATTGGTGAGTAATAATAAGTTCTTGACAATATTTGCGGGAAAAGATCCAATGATAGATTATTTTTGGTTTCTTTTTCAAATTGGTGAAGCCTCCTTTAAGCATGCTAATGTACTTGAAGCAACCAACAGTGCATCACTTGTCCAAAATGATGCCGATTTGTCAAACATTCCCACTTGTTACTGGATTAAGAGTTATGATTTGTGTGCAATAGAGACCAGGCAGCATCTTATCTGAGAAATAAAGCATGATGCAACTATGTCTATATATCCTATATCCAAAAATCTGATGCGCCATGATAGCCCGATAAAAAGCTGGAACTTTTCCAATATCATTGTCATGTTAACGAAGACTTTATAATTGTTGTCCTTTGACAGGTGTTTTCCTACATGGTATCGACAAGTCTAATGATGAAAGTGAAAGCCAAGTCTCTGCAATCACAATAGCCAGTAGGAAGCCATTGCTTGATGGCAATAGGGATGCAAGTTCTTGTGAACCCTAAAGTTCAGACCTACAATGCTAGAAAAGACTTGCAAGGTACCAAATGTAAATAAAATTTGTAGTTTTATTTCAACTGTTACTTTTCCTAGTTGAACAAGTTTGCAAAATTTATTCAAGTTAGTTTAATTGATGCAGTCTCTGAAATCAGTAATTTTGGAGCAAAAAGAAACACAAATTTGGTGGCATTATTTGAACTATTCCCCCCCCCCCCACCGCCAAGTCAATTTCGGCATACTACATTTGCGAACGGTGAGATTGCTGGTAAGGAAAAATGAGTTTTCAACTAAAACTGGGTCTCCAATAGAGAGAAAAAGAATACGCGATATGTCGAAGGTATTTGATGTTGTCAAACTTACTGTGTTTAGAATGTTCGATATGTATCAACTAATTTTATAGTTACATACTATGAAAAAATGTTCTAGAATAATCAGTGCACATTATTTCATTTTTTTTTGTTCCTATTACATTCTATTTGCATTCTTCCTCTTTTTTTTTCTCCTGATTGTTTGCAGATATATTTTGGATGATATTTGGATTGGACCTTTCCATTTGCTTTATTGATTGAAGTAATGGCTGAATTCACATGCTAGGAACATTGCCCTTCTTTTTAGGGTTTTAGTTTGAGAGATCTGACTAAACTTGCTGAAAAAACCTTGTTGATCATAAATTTGAAAAAGTTTTAGGGCTACTCTTTGTTCCTGCCAGTTTTTTTCACTTAAAAATTAGCAGTTGCCATTTTAATTTCAGAGGCGAGAAAATAAAGGCAGGCAAAAATGACTATGCTCTTTTAGTATAACCTATAGAAGTTCTTGCAATTAAAGATGGATATATGTAATAAATAATGGAAAATGTTAACCATTGCACTAGATTAGACTTGCTTAAGGGTCGGGTTACCTGTCCAAGTTCGAAGATCCGTCTGATATTTGAGAGGGTTTGAATAAACATATTAGGCCAGAAAAATGGGCTTGGACAAAAAAATTAAGCCCGAATAAAAAACAAGCCTTGCCTTTGTTCAACTTTCAAAGCCCTACCTCGATCTGACTCATTTTACTATTATATTATATATATTTATTTTATATTTTATTTATTCTGTAATTTTTATCATATGAACAATACATATATATCTAATATTATAGTGTAAACTTCAAAAATTAAGTTAAATTATTTATATTTGTAAACTTAATAAAAAAAATTATTCAATTAATAAAGATTAAATTTTTTAAAAAATATCTTTTTAAAAATAAATTTAAAAAAAATATATAATATGGGCAGGCTTAATCAGGCTTGGAGTATCTATTTACAAATATAGGCTTGGGCAAAATTCGAGGCTCATATTTCAAGTCGAGTCGGGTTTGGGCAAACATATTTAATGTTAATACCATGCTTAAGCTCAACCCGAATTCGACTCTTCCTGGCCCATGAACAGGTCTACATTAGATGCCCATACTTAAGTCGATATTTATAAAAGAAAAGAATACAATTAATATATTATTTTTTTCTTAAATTCAATAAAAATAAAATATTACATGTAATTTTTTTGAAAATAATAATTAAATATATTTTATCTGATGCATATAACTGGTTAAGTATAAGGGGTGTAACAAAGTTGAGCTTAAGTTAGAAGAAATTTGAGCTCAAGCTTAACTCGAAATTTTAAGTTTGAAATTTAACTTTAGCTTGATTCAGAAAAAGAATTGAATCACTAGAACTCATTTTCTTAAGTTCATTTATATAATAGAAAATGTGTTCGATTGTCATGGTACCCACTAACTGAATCCATAAATTACTCCGAAAGGAGTACGGATGCCTCTTTGGTTGGTACATGGATGGTTTGCTAGGTAGGTTTTCATATTGAATATTGATATATAGTCATGGTTTAACTTCTAAGCTACCAGCCTACCATCAAACTATTCACTATGATAAAAGAATAGCCAATGCTAGTATTATATTACCTATTCTTTTTATTTTTATTTACGTGTATGGTGTCAAAATGCGAAGTCTCAAACAGAAAACATAAATAAAATGATTGATTCAAACTTTGTATTTTCATACTATCATTTTCCTATGCATAAACTTCCTTTAATAATACAATAATAAATTTCAATCAAATTAAATGTAATGGTAAAGTTTAATATTCCCTTTTCTTGGACCTTATTATTATTATTATTTTCTTTCTTCTCGAATGAAGTTCAACATAATCAAGATTCATGTTGAATGGAGTCTGAACATGTTCAAAAATTCATATCATTATTCAGTATATTATTTAAATTTTTAAATCTTATTTTATATTAATATTTATAATTTTATAATTAAATTTAAATAAAAATATTTTTATTATTAAATAAAAATTTAAATTGAATTATTCTAAATTTTATATTAAAAAAACAAATATTGTCCAACAGGTCTGCTGGAGGTATCTTGATTAGATGTTAGTAACACATTGTATATGAAACAATTAATTAACATTCTTTCCTATAAAATTGGCATTAGTTATACTTCTTTCAAAAAGGAAAGCAACCCAAAAATAAAAAAAGAAGAAGAAGAACGCCGCTCAATGGAGTTGAAAGATAGAGAGGCCCTGTTCCAGGTAAATAACATATAATCCTCGCATTTTATGAGCCACAGTAATATTATACTTGAAGGGCCAATTCCAATTGTCTCTAATTTTGACCATAGTAAAATGCAAAGTATAAATCTGTCAATTAGATCCCAAATCACTAAAGGAACTAATATAAAAGATCTTTAAACTTGGATCATCCAGTCAACAACTACGATATAAAGAAAACACAAAACCAAATGATGGTTTTAGAATTAGATATTACCACATAAAATAAAAGCAAATTGAAATCAGCCACCTTATTTATTCAATTCTTTTTTAAAATATTCATACAATTAAATAATTGTGTTTGAACTATGTTTGAATTTGTATCAATAAAAATTTCGAATATAAAAAATTAAATAACGTACAAATTAAAAAATAAGAACCATATATATATATATATATATATATATATATTCCTTTGAGGACCTTCATTTCAGGCTCCTAATTTTGCATGAATCATACTTATATGTAGGGCCTGAATTGCTGACACGTTTGTAAACTCTAAATTAGAGAGAAGTTGGCATGTCAAAGATTTTCTATCTTTTCTAATTTGTTGCATTTTAACTTCGGCACAGCTGCTTGAATTCTGGTCATTGGGTTCCATTGTTTCCAATTATTAATTGTAATGCTAGATTATAAAGGCTGCTTATTGGTTAGATTGGTTTATAATTTGAATTTATTTTAAATTTTTTATTTAATTTTGATTTAAGTCGGTTAGATGATCAATATTATTTTTTAAAATATTAAAATATAAAAAATTATATTAATATTTTTATATTTTATAATTAAATTTAAATAAAAATATTTTTATTAGTAAATAATAATTTAAATTAAATCAAATTGACTCGAACTTATAATAACCTTATTCATGCTCACTCCTTTTTAACTAAGTCCATCAAATTAATAATCTAACATTCGAAAAAGTTTATACCGAAAGTTCGAGGGAGACAAAAAAAAAAAACTCTCTTTGGGCAAAGTTGGGGCAATGTTCTTTTCCAAATATTCCTTTTGAGATATTAATTACATAAACAATTCACGATTTAGACCATGTAATAAAATGGATAATTATTTATATCCCTCAATTCTCTTAAATTTTGACTTCTTTATATAAAAATAAATAATTTAATTATTGAAAAAAAGCATGATAAAAAGTATGGAAGAAAGAGTATAATATTAAACAAGATAATGTACTTAATTAAGTAAACAAAAACAAGCATTTCATAATTTATATAAATAAAGGCAAAAGTTATGTAGAATATATTCCTTAACAAAATAAAGTTTGTTATGTTTTCTCTTAATTATATATGTACATATACATATATATATATATATATATATCCATTTTCAAGTACAAAATGTGTTTCCAACATGTGTATCTATAATTTAATAATTGCATAAATCATTACATATACTTTTTTAGAACATTCAAGCAATATCAGTAACCAATTATAGGAAAGTTTTGTTTTCTCTCCCTATCTGACCAAATTTATACAATAGAACTTAATTAGAAGGATGAAGAAAAATTCTAGAAATCCAACAAGAAAAATGTTGTATAAATTGCTAACTTCAAGATCAATTTCCCAATTAAGATTAAACAATTATTTTATATATATAAATAAGGTACGTAGATGCTATGATTCAGGTCTAAACATGCTAAGTATCATCCTTTAATGATATTATGAATAAATTGAATTAAACTTAGATATTAAATTTTTTTATAAAATTTATAATATAAAAAATTATAATCATATTTAAATATTGCATATAATAAATTAATGAATCAAATCAAATAAACAAATCAATAAAATCAATAATAAACTAATATAAATATATATCTCTCTCCAAAATTAAACATAATGAAATTTACAAAAATTAAACCTGATATGAGAATGAGACTCCAAGGTGTAAGGACCTTCAATTTTAATGAATCAAATCAATAAAATCAATAATAAACTAACATAAATATATATATATATATCTCTAAAATTAAATATAATGAAATTCACAACAAATTAAACTTGATATGAGAATGAGACTTCAAGGTGCAAGGACTTTCTCATGCTATTAAGCCAAATTCTCTTTGACATGTAAAGAAAAAAAAAAATTATTAAGAGATACGAATTTCTTGTAATATTGGTATGTTTACTAGTATAACTTTTATGTGAAAAAATTCTAATTGCTATATTCGTATCGTATTCATACAATTTTTATATATTAAAATTATATTTAAGATATTATATATTTGTATAAAATTTAAAAAATTAATAATTTTTATTATATAAATTTTAAATTATTTATATATTTATATAATATTTATATTATTATTTCATATCGTATTGTATTATATATTTTATTTTAATTTTTTTAATGTATAATGTAATCTTTGGTTTAAAAAGTTGTTAGATAATAGAATATAAAATGAAAATAAGGAGATAATAAATGCTGGGGTATTTATTAAGTTCATATTGGGGAAGAAAAGTCCAACAGAGCATTCAAATGAACAGTCAAAACTAGAAAAAAGGAAGAAGGAGAATGTTTTCACACCTGCGGAAACAATAACATACGGAACCCCTGTTATATATTCCTTCTAGCGAATTGGAAGACAGTAGTTTCTATCAAAACTTCTTCTGAACACTTCTCCTTAGATTCCCAGTATTTATTTTTTAGGTAGTAAGCTTATTTTCAACTCCCACCTCAAACTCAATTTCATATTCATCCATTCTATGCTGCTTTAGCCCCGAGTTTCCAAGGTTTTTCTTGGATGTTGTCTTATTGATCAGCGTTTTTCTTGTGGGTAAGGTGTGCTTTCTTTCGTTTTCTTTAAGTAAAAAAGCAAACATGATTTTGAGAACATAACTAGTATCAGATTATCAGGTAGAATATAGCTTAATAATCTCAGCAACTTTAAATTGCTTTGATTTCTTTGGTGCCTTCATTTCTAAGATTTTGATGTCTTGTTCAACCAATATTCCAGGTTTAAGGGGCGGCCTCAGCTGAAAATTAAGGGAACTGAAAATAAATTAAAGCTTCTTCAATGGAAATTGCTCCAGGCAAATGGTTGTCTGAACTGGTAACAATTTTTTCTACCACTGTTCCCAACCATCTAGGAAAAAAAGGGCAAAAAACAAGTTCATTCTTATGAAAGTCGTGTTGGTATTTGATTTAACAGGAAATGGAGGATCCCACGTTTTTCCCACACTACCAAATGATAAACCCTATAAACTATTCATTTGATGATGTCAATTTCCAATCTTTTTCCTCTGAAAGCTATTCATCCTATCCATACATGAATGGTTCATCCGTTGAAGCTTCTCATCATGTCGACAACTTAGATCAAAGGCCATCGAAACAACTCAAGACCAATAGCTGGAATTCTTGCATCACCGAAAGCATCCCACCAATGGCTTCTTCTTCTTCATGCTCTTCCCGTATAATTTCCTTAGACAACTGGAATTCATCACCAACGGCAGTATCTCAACAACACTATGGTCCATACTGTGACGTGAAACCGAATAACGAGGTGAGTAATTTGGGTCGAAATATATGGGATATTTTACATCTTCGATTTCTCAAACTGCTGACTACAAGGGACCAATATTGTTCAACTAAATTTGGGCAGGTTTCAAAGAGGGTGGTCGGTTCGTTGAGTAGGACTCCATTACATGCTCAAGATCATGTAATTGCTGAAAGAAAACGCCGTGAAAAGCTTAGCCAGAGGTTCATATCTCTTTCAGCACTTATTCCTGGCCTGAAAAAGGTACAAAATTTCGAAGTCTTTCAGTCTAGTTATATATATACAATATTATTTCATGCAATAACTTTTAGAAGTCATTAAAAGAAACAGCTTTGGATTATGCTGATCTAATTAATATGTCTATGCAGATGGACAAGGCTTCTGTTCTTGGAGAGGCTATCAAATACTTGAAACAACTTCAAGAAAGAGTGACTACGCTTGAGGAGCAAATTGCTAACAGAACAGTGGAATCAGTAGTCTTCGTGAAGAAAACCCAAATTTATGCAGATGATGAGACATCTCCATCTGATGAGAGCTTTGATCGCCAATCTAATAACGACATGCCATTTCCCGAGATCGAAGCGAGAGTTTCGGACAAGGATGTGCTCATTAGAATCCACAGCAAGAAAAACAAAGGGTGTATATCAAGCATAATAAACGAGGTCGAAAAGCTTCATCTCGTTGTGCTCAATACCAATGTCTTGCCCTTTGGACAAGCTACTCTTGACATAACCATTGCTGCTCAGGTAATTTTTACGAACCTTGTAGATATTGTAGCTAGGAAGCTTTTATTCAGTTTTCCTTTTTCAAATCTAGCTTAATGATAAAGTATTGTTTACAACCCTTGACTTAATTTAGCCTTAATTTCATGGTTTATTATTGCAGATGGAAGCTGAGTTTTCAATGTCGGTGAAGGATCTTGTGAAAAGCCTACGACTGGCTTTGGTAAAGTTCATGTGATGAACTTGCAAAACCCACGCTTACATTGAGAAAAGAAGATTTCCCATTTTGACTTCTATTTGATAGGGATAGAATAACTAGGAATCTTTGTTGGTTTTTTTCCTCAGACCATAGAGAGAGAAACAGCATAGACTGTAAGTTATTGACACTGACCGAAATGCCATTATCAATATCTTGGGAGGATCCAAATTTTGCAGCAAAGGAGGGTTTTTTTTCTCTTTTTGTGTAGTGTTTAGTTGTTGGCCACGTTTAATTTTGCCTTAATGTGGCTGTATTTGGATTCTCCTTAGCAAGCTATAGGGCTTGCAGAGGTTTTTGAGAGGTTTTGACATCAGTTTTACACAAATATATAATGCCTCTTTCCCCCTTTCTCCACTAAAGTTGGAGATCTACAGGCAGTTTTTCTTTTCTTAGGTCTGATTAGAGTTTTTAGGAACCTTCAAGATAATGTTTTGGACTTTGTTAGTTGCATATCCCATGCACATATTTCATATTTATGTAGGCATGGCATGTCAAGAGATACAAATATAATATCATTGCCCCTTATTGTGCATTGAATGTGTATGGAGTATACAAATATGCCTTTTTTTTTAATCTTTGGGTCGTTGTGTGAACTATCGTTATAATTCCACGTTTGAGCTATTCCTTGATGGATTAAATAAAAAAAAATTCTCTCTTTTTCTTTTTCTTTCTTTTTTATTCTTTAATTTTCGCCAGGATGTCAATGTTTATCTTGACTATCTTTTTATATAAAGTACATAAACTTTTCTTAACTTACAATAAAGGGCAGTTGATTGAATTGGGAAATAAATATTATTAGTTGTTAACTATGTATCAATTGAAAAGAAAGATACGTATTCTCTATGGCGTGCGAAATATTGCTTAAACAATTCAACATCTTGATCTAGTACTCTTCACTTATATATTATATATAAAAATATATAAAATTTTAAGTGTAATGACGTAGCAAATGAAATATATTTTAGCTACTTAAGATTTTAGTTTAACATTCAACACTAAATTAACGCAGAAATTTATATTTATTTAAATATGAAGCAAAGAACAATTCGAATCCATTTGAGGAAACCGATTACGTTCATAGATTACAACCATAAATGACGTAATGGTAGGGAAAGGAAGATATGTTTTGGTGAGGTAAGATTGACTCGTAACAGTTGTAGACGAAGGCAGACAGATAGATGGGGATGTTTTAAAAATAATTCAAATATTGTTAATCACTTTTAGATAAGCAGTTAGAAAGGCCATCTAATTAGTCACCGCCAAAGATTGTTGTAATCTGCCATAGTTTCTTCTTCTTTGATTTTAGACTCTCTAGTGTCTTTGTCTATATGTCTCTCACATCCTCTGCTTGAATTTATAAATAAAGCAAGTGATTTTTTACTATTTTCTTTGTATAAAAGATTTCTGCAACGTAAAAATGGGAAAAAAATTATAAATGTAATATTTCGAATATCGAATTTGTTGAATATTACTTTTTAAAATTAATTATATGAATCACTTAAATTAAATCTGAATTTTAAAGTAATTTCACACTTCTCACCTACTTCTATTGCTTTCAAAGCAAAACATTAATTGGAACCAATCATCCCATGTTTCGAAATTCCACGGTTACAATTTAAGAAAAACATTGAGTGTAACTCTATTTTGCTACCCAATATTTAAGCATAACTTGGGTGGTGGAATTAGAGTAAATATCTAACTAAATATCTTACATTCAAATTGTATTGTTTTATTATTTTTTTCATTATTTTTTTAGAAAAATTATCCGATGCTCAATTTTGAATTTGATACATGGTTGGCTTAAGGTTTTAAAAATCCAACCAATCAAAGTACATCCCAGGTCCCTATATTTTACTATATGATACAAATTAGTCCCTACATTTTAAAATTAAGTAATCAAGTCTCTATGTTTTTGAAACCGAAGCAAATTAGTAAACTTTATGATGTCTATTACTAAAACCATAAAAAATAATAATATGACATATAACGTTTTGTTAAGACCGACATGGAAAAATTTACGTAGTCAACTTTAAAAAAACCAAAATTTAAAAAACCTCTTTTATATATGTTAGACAAGAAAATAGAACGAAAATATAAAATCTTAAAATAAATTCAAAGAACGGAAGCACAAAACGACGTGTATAAAAGAGATTTTTTAAATTTTATTTTTTATTAACCATATAATTTTTTTACGCCAACTTTTAACCAAATATTGTGTACTATGTCATTATTCTTAACGATTTCAATAACAGACGTAATAGATTTTAATAGAATGTTTCAGTTTCAAAACTATAAAGACTTGATTACTCAATTTCAGAGTATAGAGACTAATTTACACCATATAGTAAAGTGCAGCGAATTGGAATATACTTTGACCAATGAAGACCTAATTAAATGGTTTGAAATTAATTTAAAAATTAATCCATTGAGTGATCATGTTTTATGCTTTAAAATTTTGTTGGATAACAAGGATGAAATTAAAAAAAAAAAAAGAAGGAACAAGAAATTTTAATGAACGATTTACAAAAACAAATGTGATTATAAAATTATAATAAATCCCAATTCATTAGATTAAAAAAATTATTATTTCTCTCTTTCCATCCATTTTGCCAAACAAATTTTTCATTAAGTTTATGGTTTTAGGGTTTGATTAATTTGCAGTATAAAGTGGGTTAAGGAAACGTCTGTTTTAACTATGTGTACAAGACTAAAACCTTGCCAATTAGCCAACATTTTTGGCTATATTTTGCAATTAATGGATCGCAAAGGTAGGTGAAAACTAAATCAACCCTAAAACCGACCAAATAGACAGCATTTGGAAAAGTTCCAAAAGATTGTAATGAAAAAGACAGGAAAAAAAATCGTTGTTTTTGTTGGATAATTTCCAGGATCCTTCGCAAGAAGAAGAAAATTACAAGTCAAACTCAGGCAACTACGTGTAAAGAGGAATAGAATTAATTGCTACGACTCCAGAACCCAGCAAAACATTCCAAAATCCATGGCCGGCTGGTGTCTGCCCTTTCAAACCTTTTTGACACTTCCACTGTATATCACAAATTAAATGCTTCTGCCATCGAATATTTTTGGCGTTTTCCCCACCCACGTGTTGGGCATTTATTCAGCATACTTTCATTTCGGACCCTACATGGGTCTGTTGAAGGAATTCACGCTCCGATTCTCTTTTATTATTTTTTTTTATTTTATATAATTTTAATTCTCATTAATAAATATAATTTTTTTACATGTAAATAACGATGATGAGTATATTGCCAAATAATGAAGCAAAATCTCAACCCAAAAAAATTTGCAGGAGGATAAGGCTTCTCCGTTACCTTTTCATATTTGTTATTTTTCAATAAAACTTTAATAATTATGAATAAATTAATTTTTACAATTTATAAATAAATTTTACTCACGTGAAATAACAAAAAAAAAA
>JBBYHO010000005.1:6242350-6260577 GCA_038382025.1 Adansonia gregorii
ATTAATCAAATTTATTTAAATAATAAAAAATTTATTATTCAATTATATCATTCAATTTGGCCTAAAATCAATCCGAAGATCGAAGATACCATATTGAAAAATTGTTTGCTCACTCTCGTCGTCCATTAAGGACGAGTACGATCTGGATTTGAGAGCTTCCAAGAAACCACGACATAGACTTAAAATTAAAATAGTCGTACTATATCGGTAATTATATTATTTTTATTTTATTTTAATATTGTTATATATTAATATTAATTTTTTGTTTGTATTGTTTTAAATTTATTAAATTTTAAATATTTTTAATTTATATATATAAAAATATTTTTAAATATATAATAAATAAAATTAAATAAATTTTATATAGTAAATACTTATCAATTATATATAATATTTTAAAAAAATTTCATCAAATATAAAATGATTAATGCCAATGTAAGTAGTAAAGCTGAAATGTTTTAATGACTATCAAATTTACGAATAGTTACGTATAATATTTATTAAATATACATGTAATTATATCTACTATCCATCAAATTGATAATCAATATTAGTTTAATGTTTTTCTAAATGTTTATATTATGTATCATTACAATCAAAATTGACCAATACCTTACAATTCAAGCTGATACTAAAATCGAAATGTTACAAAAATTTATTGATATCAATTTAGTTAAAAGTCGATACCTACCGACTAGAATGGCCAATACCAATCACCATCTTTAACATGCAAATTCACTATATTTTGTTGATTTCATTGAAATAAATGGAGAAATCAAACTCATTGGCTTTCATACTCCATAGTGAAGCCAGTTAAACGTGCAATTCATTATAATTTCTACCAATAAGTTTAAATAGGCCAAAATTTTTACAATTAATTTTGCTCGAAAATAATCTAAACGACCATTTTATTGCACGCAGGTTTATGAATGAACGCCTTCTCCCAGTTTCCATTGTATTTTGCTCAAGGGAAGTAATATTTCTTAAGTTAATGCTTTGATTGTTGAACTCTATTTGTAGTCTACATGCTGTATCCTTTTTTCGACGATGTTATACAACAAAAATGAAGATTTTTTTTCCCATTAATGCATTTCGGTTTGCAAGAAATTTCTTCATATAATGAAAGAATTGTTCATAGTCGTTTATAATTAAGCACAGTTGCACAATGTCCTTCGTATAGACGTAACACATGGAATCATCAGTCACCAGCCAAAGCAATGAGGAGTTAGTTCAAGCTTTGCATCTTGGGTGCTAAAAAGCAGAAGCTACCATGACGGGCGCATCAATCGACAGGAGGAGCTCTATATACAGCTGGAACTGTGGCAGGGAAGAACATCTGCCTCACTCCCTCTGCCTTGATTATGGGGAAAATGATTCCTGATACACTCTGCAGAGATGAGGGAAAATGTTCAGCACAAAGTAGCAAAATCCAGTATACCATATGCAGATTTTATGCTTTTCTACAGTATGCTACTAATGGACCTTGTATTCAAGTATAGAAGCATTCTGTTAAGGGGTTTCTTTTTTTAACCCTTCGGCAACAAGTAACAAAACCATTACAAAGAAAAAAAAATGTATTTAACCAATTGTAGCTTTTAAAAGCTGGACTGTTGTAAATTATGATGCTATCTTGCCCATTACATTGCTGTCAACAAGTGTTCAAGGGCTGAAAGTTTGAGTAGCTTTTTAAATGAATTGCATTGTGAGATTATTAGGTTCATATAGATAGAGAATGGAAGGAAGGAGTTTAGAGGCAGAAAGAACAGTGTAAAGAGTGGAAAATGCGTACTGAAATTCCACATGCGTTGAACTGAAGGAAATGGTGCCACAGCAAAGAAATGAAGAACTAGATGCAACGGGTGAGGGCTTAGACCAGAGAGTAAACCCACTGGTCCAGTTGAATAAACACCCCCAAGGCTTAAATAGTCAAAACAGACTTGGCGCATTTCCTTCCTTGCTTGACGAGGGAAGGCAGAAAACACCTTACAAGGGGCAGCAGCCAGAGTATTTATTGTAGATGCCACAGGCTGCAATAAACAACATTTTCTCAGCAAACAGCTAAAAATGTGAAAATAGCGTCTCAGATTCCTTTTATATCCTCAAAGATGTGATCGGGCATTTTTATGCCACAATCGCACCAGTGCAGCACGGTGACACCGTGCGAGGGACTTGGTCAAGATCATACCATAAGAAGCTAACCATAAGATACATGGCGCAAATGAATTCAAATGTGAAGGAGCTATGATTAGGAAAACCAGATCATAGCCTAAACAACCAATCTTGCATAATGCGTAAAATTATTCAAGATACCTGGTCAGGGAAGCTGCATCATGAAGGTCATGCAGAGGCCTAATAAGATCCCGAAGTACAACAATATCAGAGAATGCCACAGTCATCCCTCCACCACTTAAAGGATGGTGCATGTTGAAAGCATCACCCAATAGAAAAGCTCCAGGAGTCGCATGAGGATCAGCTGGCATGCTTCCACTTGGAATGGTTCTAATATTACCTTTGTCAACAGCAGCAACGAAGGCATTATGAAGCTTGTGTGGAACCTGAAACAGACACCCTCTTTGATTAAACCAAGGTAATATTTGCAGCAGGTAAGTGACGCTCGATCATGAACAAAGGATGAAAGTTAAATTTTGGGTGAAACTACAATGAAATAGGGCTTTATCCAAAACCATGCATCAACAATTAGCAGATACCTTTGGTGCCACCATGTTCTCCAAAAAATTCGCCATTTCACCATTAGCGATGGAAAGTACTTTCTTCCCAGGTACATCAACCAAGCAGCGAACCTCTGAGCTAGTAATTGGATAAAACAAGTTAGGTGAAGGATCTGCTAAGAGAACATGCCCATGATTAGAAAATGGGAGTTCACAGTTCTCGAAGACCAAACCCGCAAAACAAGATGGCACATCTACCTCTTGAAAAGTTAATAAACACTAACACTTACTTTCCTACTAAAACATCATACGCAACAGAAGCACACAAATTAAAGGATTAGGTTTGGTATTCAAGCAGACAATGCACTCTCAGAGATTGTAGCTCGAAAGACACTGCCTTGGTGACAATGATTTTTTATAATTGTTATTCATAAAGAAGAAAGTATTTATATAACAATTACAAGATGCCAACTTCACCTTCGGATTGCAAAGAGAATGCTGCAGGTTTGAAAAGAAACCATCACATACAATAGTGAGAGAAGCATAAGCTGTTCATTCTTGACCATCCTTACTTTTGTAATGCACCCCTTTAATTGTTCCATTTTCTGCAAGCAGAGATGTTATTGTTCCTTGCTCTAGCCGTACACTAAAGATTTAAAATACAAGGGTTGAAAGAAGTTAATTTGTAAGTTTGTAACCATTTCACTAACGTAAAAATAAAAGGGGGGGGAGATTACTTGGGAAGAGTAGCAGCTTTTCCTCTGTATGAAACGCCCATTATGGAAGCTCCTCCCAGCAACATCAGCGTGAAATTTCTCCAAGGGATACGATAATCTATCATTTCTCCCATCCTTGAAGAGGGCTTAACCAAGCACTCACTAGGCATCAATTTCCTCCACACGATCTGTAATCGAAAGAGATGAAATCAAATTTCATTTCAAACAAAAAATAACATAGATTCAACTCAAACCAACTTAATAACCACTCAAAGTTTGTTCATAGTTCAATAAGATGCATAGTAGTTGCCATGCATACCCGCAAGGCCTAATTCAACAAATTGAAGATATCCTCCCTGCTCCAGCAGTTCGCCAATGATTCTGTCCGGTTCAGTCAAGTCTTTTTCTATCACATGAACTTGCCTTCCATCCTAAAATTAGCAATAAAGATTGTAGTTGAATTAGCACAAAATAATTCAAAAAGTATCATCGCAAATGAAGACCAGTTTAAGCGCTTATATATGATTCTAATGCTTCAGAAATCAAGTAATCTGCAATCTCCAGAATCAAAGCAAAAGCTTGGACAGCAAAATTGCAACAGTGCTCGAGTCGGTATCTTGTACTTGTTTTGTTCCTTAAGAACAACCTATCCAAGTTAATCCACCTCTAGAATTTCTTAAAATGTAGCAGAAACTTACAAGAAAAGATGACAAGAATACAAACGATATCCCAAATTGAGGTTTTTTGTGAATTCAAATTTCAAATCAAACCACTAACTGGTCTGTGGTAACCGCCCTTTCACCTTCATTTAGTTAGGAAAGTCATTTCGAAGCTAAATTCTAAGTTCAATAGCTTAACAATATGATACAGTTTGCATTGTATAGCCACCCAATAATACTTCTCAAATACAAAATCTACAACCCATTTGAGCACAAGATACAAATTTGAAATAAAGACAACAAAAATCTAAACAGAATTAATAAATGAAATGGAAAAAAGAAAAACATATATTTTCCATGGCAATTACGTCAACAAAGTCAAACTCCATGTGTAGCCTGCGTGCAACAATCAACTAAATTTCAAGCCAAAGCAATAATAATTCAAATCTCATGGGAAAAAAAATCCCAATTTTCTCAATGAATAATCACTAAACTTCAATATTTACCTCAATATTTGACAAAATCAATTAACAGAAAGGAACACTGTGAATTATAATAAAATAAGAAAAATAATCAAAAGAAAACAGAATTCACCTTGGCAAGAGTATGAGCAAGAGCAGCACCAGCAACACCGGCAACGAAGATGATGACGTCAGCATCAGAATGAACCCGCCTGGAGCAAGCCAGGCCCTCGAACCCGAATCCGACGGGAACAGCTTCTGAAGCGAAGGGAGAAAATATGCAAATGTTTTGCCGCTGCCTGTTCTAGCTTGAGCTACTACGTCTTGGCCTTGGTAATGCTGAAAGTAAGTAACCATTAATCAATGAAAAATCAGGATAATTAAACAAAGATTTAAAGATGAATTTTAACTTACTAGAATGAGAGGGATTGCGACAGGTTGAACTGGAAAAGGCTTGTCGACGCCTTTCTTGAGAAGAGCTCGTATTAATCGATAGTCAAGGCCCAATTCTTCGAAGCTTTTCTCTTTTTCACCTTCTACTTCCTATTCTTGTGTTCTTGTCTATTTATTTCTCCTTGGTTACGTTCGGGGCCTTGTGAAGGGCTCTGTCTGTTCTTTTTAGCCATTTTTTATGGGAGAGTTTTAGCTTCAACGATGAGAAAATTGGTAAACTGTAGACTTTCAAATTAGGGTTTCTCGTAGGGTTTCAGAAAGGGACTGATCGTCTAGAGCTACAGTGATCGATTTGTGAAGACGGGGTAAAAATGGGTCGGGTTATGGATCGGATTAATGAATCAGGATCAACCTGCTTAAATTAATGATCGCAATTAATGTCCGAAGAAGAAGAAGAAGCCGTTCTTCCTTTTGGGTTGCCTCAAATAAGAAATTTAGAATCCAACATCTAGAGAGGAAATTAGGCTTACAATTAAAATTCCTAAATATTGACGCAATAAACAGATTTGGAATTAAGAATTTGTCAAATGTCAACATATTCTCCCTCCCTCTAATAAATAAAATAAAATAAAAAGAAACAAAATTCATCGACAACAGTCCGAATCCAAATTGTTTAAAAAACATGGCGAAAATGGTCCAACTTTTTCATTTGCTTGAATGAATTGTTACCATCTCTCAGGTGTGATGGAAAATTAAAAGACTTTGGGCAATTGGCATGGACCAACCAAAATAATAGTAATAGTAATAAATATAAATATAGACAAAAACTATTGAGTGCGTGAATGGCATTCAAACCGAAACCCCAAATCTTGTGACTTAAAAAATCAAATGAAGAAAGAAGCAATGGATCAGACCGAATCAGATAAATTAATCAATGCTTATAAATATATAAAAAAAATTCAAATTCCAATTTCAACTTTATTTATCTATTTTCTGCTCTTTTCAGCCAACAACATAAAGAAACTAATAAATAACATTACATGCGGGGGTCCAGGCCATGATGACATGCATGCCATTCTCGGAAGATCCATTAATGAGAAATAGGAATAAAAACAAGCTCAGCAAATTTTTACCATCATCTGCTCCGCTTTCGGCGTGACTTGGAAATTTCACCAGTCACACCCTTCCGTTCATTTCAAAGCTACTAACTGTAGGGCTCTTAATCATTTTAAATGTGATATAATATAATAAATATATATTTATTCATATTTAAAATTTTAATAATTAAATATTAAAAGAGCTCTTAAATTATTTAATTTTTCCTAAATAAATTTTTCCTTTCATTGTACATTAATAAGTCTTTTATCTTTTGAATTGCACCTAATTAAATCTTTATTAAGTAAAATATTGATTTATTTTAAGAGTTTATTTAAGTGTAAATTATATGTTAAGAAATTATTTGTATACAAGTTAAAAAGTAAGAGGCTTATTTGAATACAATAAAAATATATAAACTTATCTAGATAAAATATTAAATTTTAAGAGCTTTTTTTTATTATTTTAGCTAACTTTAATATATTTAATAATTTATATTATATTCACGTATTTATGATTAATAAAAAATACAAAACACAATATGTATACTTAAATTACGGAATATAAACATGGGTGAGCCTTGGCTTTGTTGGGTGAGCCTTGGATAGAGGGTCACTTGATCATTGCAGAAATTGGTTTGGCTAAGGATGCTTTGATAAGATCGAACTCTCATCTATTATTTTTTATTTATTTTTTAATACATTAGTTGATATCATTTATATAAATAAAATTTATTTATGAATCATCAAAATTAAATTTATAAATAATAATTAAAATTATATTAAATAATAATAAATAAAAAATATTGAAAAAGAACATAATCAGCTTTATTAATGTTTTCTTTTTCTCCCCCAAATTTTTGGAAAATATGATTTTTTTTTCCAAGGTTAATTTTTCCTGTTTATTGCGCAGTTTAAGGACTCTGATTTAGAAATGAACATTAATAATGGGGTCCATTTTTATTTTTATTTTTTTGTTTTTGTCACTATGGTCTATGGTCGTTGAGTATCAACTTACCAGAAGTAATTAAGTAGTAAATAATCATTCACCAACTATTATTACCTTGGACTTTTCTTATTGTTCACAGTTCATAATTTGAAAAATTTTCATTAATCTAAACTTAAAAAGACAGTGTTTTAGTATTTGATTCTTTCAACCTTCGATCTAGACTTTTAGACAAATAAAAATTTTGGATAAAGAAATTGATATTGATAAATACTTTTTTTATATTATCTTGTTTTGTTTTTTAAAATTATTATTTTATTTTTTACAATAGATTTTATGTTTTAAATATTTTAAATATAAAATTTTAAGTTTCACCTTGGGTTAGGCACAATAAATCATGCTTAGCTTCAAATATTTAAAAAAAAAAAGGGAAAAAAATACTCAAGTAATATCATGTTTATTGCTATGATTAAAAAAAATAACGTTTATTGCCGATAAAGAGGACTAAGTTGTCTTTGACAATATAAACAAATCCTAGATGGCTAGAGCTCTAGTCTAGCATCCTAAAAGTTGAACAAATTGAATGTATTGTACATTTGTTTTGTTTAGCGATTTTGTTTTTTTGTTGTAATAATTTTTAGTAAAATATTTATGTTGTTTTTTAAAATAAGAATCTTCATTGATAAAAAAAATAAAAATTAAATTGATAAGAATCGATTTTTTATTATTTTATTTTAAAATTTATATACATAAAAATTAATTTTTATATTACTTTGATTCTATACGAAGAAAAAATTGAAACCAATACTTACGAAATATTCTTTATTTAAACTTCAGGAAAAATTTTACCCATTTTTAAAACGTAAAATATTTTTTTAGAAAATATAATTTTTCATTGATTTAAAATTTATTTTTTATTAACTAAATTATTTTTTAAAGTAAATAATAACATGATTTATCATCCAATTTTTCATCCAAAATCTAAGAACTTAAATTCACATGCCATATTTTATAAAATTACTTTATCCTCTTAAATAAATTTCATATTACTTTATCCTTTTAAATAAATTTCGTTTAATATCGTTATCAATATTATTTATTTACTTTACTTTAAATATATAAAAATGATAATTTTCAATTTAATAATAGAATAAGATAAGGATTATAAATGAAATTTTACCCTTTCTTTTTTTCTCAAATCAATTTTTTTAAATAAAAAGTAAATGAAAAAAAAAACTTCTTTTCATTTTTCATTTGAAGCAATGTTAATCATAGAGCTAAACATTTAATTAGTTTAGCCATAAGAAAATGGACTCTTATGTGGATAAAGTAGATTCTAATTTCCATTCTCTTAAACTAAAAATAATGTTTGATCATCGAAGGCAACATGAGTTGTCTAATTAAAGTAATGCAATACTTAATTGTTAGTAGTTAGACATGTTTTTTCCTTTTAATTGCCCCCGTAGAGACTTAAGCTTTCAACCCAAAATCAAGCAGGAAACTGTCCACAACATTGGATTTGACCAAAGCCAAAAAGCCAAGGTATAGAGCTCATCAAAGCATTCTAATTTTTATCACTTTTTATGACTGAATGATCATTTACGACAAATATCAATAATAAAAAAATTTAAAATTATAAAACATTAATAATGTTACTACTGTTATTTAAATTTGAGGTGGCGGTTAATACAGACGGGCATGTGATGTGAAGATGCCGGTCTCCCCACCGGCTCACAGGCAGCAAAGCACAAGAAAACCCAAAGTAGGCTTCAAGAGCATTTTTAATAAATGCAACCAAGTTTCAACCTATCAGGATTTTTTTTTTTTTTTTTACAAACACCCACAGTACCCCACAAGCCAGAGCCCCCACCACTCTTTCTTTTTATCTATAACTTTGTTTAAGCCACTGTCACCAGCAGACAAAATTCCAGGGCGCAGTTCTTTCATTCATCATCCCCACAGACTCTGCAATCTATGCAGACTAAAGAAAAAGGAAAAGACTGAAAAGTCTATATAGAAAATAATTCATTTACATTAATCAATGAAAAAGCAAAGGAAGATTAATAATAGTAAGAAACTGCACTATTTTACTGAAAAAGGATCATGTTTTGAATTGCTTTATACATTGTTGATGATGATTATTGTTGAAAATAAATATTATAGAGAATCCCAAAAAGAAGATGAAACGAAAACCCCCCAAATAGTTAAGCTACAGAAAAAAAAAAAGCCAGAAAAACTCTTACTAAAATTGAGAAGAAAGTAAAAATATACCTGGAATTTCAAGCTTTTCATTTTAGCTCATATTCAAGCTTTTAATAATCAGGCATAAACTGACTAATCTTCCCTTCTTCGGCAGCCATCTTTTCCTCTGTAATCTTCAACCAAATACAAACTCCAGTAAAACTCAGCACCAAACTGGCAAGACCGCTTCCCAATCCGATTCCAACAATGGATAAAACAGATAACCCTTTGCTTTTCATAGGTGGTAAAGGGTATCCATAAAGACCCTTATTTCCTTCAAAAGAAGTAGCATTGAACCTCGGCAAATTCCCACTCCTGTTCCCTAAAGAGGCTGGTATTGGCCCCGAAAGCTTGTTGAAAGAAACATCAAAAGCTGACAAACGTGCTAGGAGGCCTAATTGTTGAGGAATCTGACCAGTAAGTAAATTGTCATGAAGATCAATGACGTTTAGATAAGCACATAATGTAAGCTGCGGTGGGATCTCTCCTTCAAGACGATTTGATGAGAGATTCAACACTGCCAGGTTGACTAAATACTGTAAATCTTGTGGGATGGAACCTGAGATGGAGTTTGACGACAAATCAAGAGACTGAAGATTGGTACAGTTGGAAAGAAAAGGCGAGATGTAGCCTTGAAGGGAGAGGTTCGTCAGGGAAAGCTTGTAGATTCGACCGTTGTTACAAGTGGCACCAGGCAGGTAAGAAGTGAAACCGCTACAAGGGTTTGCAAAGGTAGATTTGGTCCAATTTTGAAGCTTCTTGAATGGATCTCTCAAGGTTTGGCTTAAGTGAGTTAAACAAGTCTCGTCGCTTGGATCTGAGGAACCCAGTGGCAGTGCGGCGCACGTTAGCAGGAAGAGAATTAGCAGACCCATTACAGAACAAAAAAAAAAAAGGGATCTCTTTGCTAGATAATAAAAACTTGGGTGTTGAGCTCAAAGCTTTTTTTTCCTCTTAATTACAGGATCCAAAAGAAGAACAACAAAAAGGAAGATTCTTTGTTGAGCTTCTGATCTCTTTCAGTTCTGATTCTGAAGAAGATAATATTAGCAGATGGCAAGGAAAATATTCAAGAGCAAAAAGACATGTCTTTTTAAGGTTTTTTTTTTCCCCTCCAACTCCCCTTTTTTTCACTATTGTAATGGTACAAGCCTACAAGGTAGCAACAAGGAAAAATAATATTTCAGGGACGAAGATAGAGAGAGATTGAGAAGCTCTGTTGTATAAAAGTCCTGTTCTTCTGGTTTTTTATAGGCGCATATTAGCAAAAACTAAAGGAAGAGCTAAGTTGGGTGGGGGGGGGGAATGGGGTGGACTTGAAGAAGAGGGGTTTAGTAAAAGTGAAAGAGTATTTAATAAAAAAACTGAAGCCAAAGTGTGAGAGAGAAGGATGATGACAAGACAGATTAGAGATGTTGTACTTTTGAACATTGGAATTTGCTAGTAAGTGTTTCAAAAAAAACGTATTTAATAATATTTTCATTTAATAATTAATTTTTGTACTTAATATAATATATGTTATTAAAACTAACATATTAATTAACCTTAAAATTACCCTTAAAGCTTGTTGAATCTTAAATATAAACATAAAATATTAAAATTTATATAAAATAAATTATTATATAAAATTTATTTAAATATATAATTAATTTAAATATAATTTTAAAATAAAAATATTTTATAAATATTTGAATCATCAAGTTTAAAAAAATAATAATAAAAAAAAGGAAGAGGGGAGAAAGGTTGATTTGGTTATTTAATATTAGAAGGGAAAAAGGGTTGCTGGGGGGGCCTTGAGTTGTAGGGAAGTAGCAGCGCAGGAGGCAAGTGTTGTAGTGTTGTAGACGAGGGATTGATTGACACGTTGAAACTTTTGAAGGGAAAGGGTGGGGGTGGAGAGGAAGAGGGGCGAGTCCACTTGCTCTGCTTGCCAAAGATTGTTGTCCACCGTTTTCCACACAAACTATGCAAATTTAATTCATTTTTATTACATATAAGGTTAATAGTATTTAAAAAAAATTATATAGGATGGTGTTTATATATATATATATATATATTTAAACATTATTTTTTAATTTAAAAATAAAAATAAACTAATTAAAATATATATTTTATCAGTAATTCTCTCTCTCTCTCTCTCTCTCTCTCTCTCGCTCTAACACATTGGTTAATAGTAAGCATTTATAAAATTTAAAAAATTAAAAATAATCAATAATTATTTTAAAAAATAAAAAATTAATTTTAATATTTTTAAAGATAAAAAGGATTATTCTTAATAATTTTCTTTTGAAATTATGTTTTTTAAAACTTTTGAAAACGATATTTTGTTTCAAATATTATTTTTTTTATAATTGTTCCTAATATTATTATCTCTTAGACCTAAAAATCGTTTATTTTATAGTAATGTCTACAAAAATATTGCAAAAAATGTTTTGAGAATTTTTTTAATGTTTAGTGAAAAAAATTATTATAAAAACCTAAAACGTTTAAAATAGGAATATTGTAAAAAATAATTTTCTATACAACTTAAGTAAATTAATATTCAATTACATAAGAAATAACTAATTAATGAAATTCAATTTGAAAATATCCAAAAAAATACACTTGAATATTAAAATCACAAAAAAAAATACAATATTTTTCCTATTCAAGTATACATACGTGCTATAAATTTGAAACACATTTGAAAAAAAAAACAATAGTTATGCACCCTCATATTATAAAATTATATGTATTCAATTTTTTCGCATTGAAAGAGTTAATTGAGGACATTTTTGTCAATAATAAATAAGTGGGTATTTAGTTAAATTTCCATCCCATTAATTATAAAACCGCAAAAACATCAATAAATTAGTTTTTATTTTTGACTCATTTTTTATAGTGAAAATGAGTTTTTGCACATCAATATGGTGATCATTTGATAATTTATATATTTTATCATATTTAATATATTTAATTGATATATTAATAATTTAAATTATATAATTATTAAAATAATTATTTATTTATATTATATTTATATTATTTTTTTCATTTCGTGTTTAATATTAAGAGATGTAAGTATTACGTAAAATATACTTAATTTTCTAAAGCTAAATGCAATTGTAAACTACCCTTAGGTCCATTGACGAAATTATAATCTTAATGGAAATGAAAATTTTGTGTGCCTATCAATTTGAAGTGCATTAACGCACAAACCATAGGGTCAAATCTTTGCTCATTAGCACGTGTTAATTTTATAAGCGTGCTATATATGGCCAAATGTTTAACATTAAAAAATCCTTTTTCCATCACTCACAATTGACCAAAAAAAATTTTAAATAAATCAGTAATTAATAATTTTTTTTTAAAAAAAAGTCTTGAATGTGTTAAATTATCCAAACTCAAAACCTTCCAATTTTGGACTCAGTAATTAGAATTTTTTTATTTTTTATTTTTACTTTTTAAATAATCTTTTTTCTTCAAATAACTTTAAAAAAAAATGGACTGATATGCATATATACAACAAGCATTTTAGTCAATTTGACTTTGAAAAGGAATGTATATATCTCAATAGTACTTTTTTTAAAAAAATTATTATAAATTTTATTTTTTTAAAATATATTTTATTAAATATGTGTTGTTCAGTTAAATTTATTTATAAAATTTTAAAAATCTTCGAGGTGATAAATGAGATAATTGGTAGTCAATCGTTTACTAATTGTTTTTTAGCTTCCGAATTGAAATAAATACTCTTTTTGAAGGAAAAAAAAAGCAAGAAAGAATCGAAGCACAGCGTGAATTGACATCACCTAATTAGCTCGTGCGGTGACCAACGTGACACCTTTTTTATTACTAAGCTTCTGCTTAACCCTTTTGAAGTGGGTCCAAAAAATTTGAGCTTATGATTGATTCACTGTTGAAAATCAAATCGACGGAGGAGTGGGGGAAAAATGTTGTACGGCTCTTTTGAATCATCTCAAAACCCATTCAGCGGTGACACTCTGTTCATACTTCCTTCATGCGCATCTAATTTTCCTTTTTTTTTTTCTTGCCTTTGCTTTTAATTAAATTAAATATTATTATTATATACGGTTAAAATTTTATAATTTTATAAATAAAATTTAAAAAATAAATATATTTAAAAATAAATAAAAAATATGCCATAGTTTTAATTTAATTTATATAATTAAAAATTTAATTATTAGAATATTAAATAATAATCTTTTAAAATAAAACTTTTTTCTTTTAATATTTGGACCTTGCAGAAAAAGCAAGCAAAGTTTCGTTGTCAAAAAGGAAAAGCTTGTTTGGCAAACACTCCAAAAAAAAAAATAGAAGAAAACTGTTGCTTAGGCAAAGCCTAATTGGTGACAGACCAAACCAACCCAACGCATGCTTGTGAAGGGAAAAATCATATCTTTGTTAAAATCATATCCTCATCTGAGATTTACATTTGGCAATTTCGATAATATTGAAAAATAAAATGAGGGGACGGGACAAATTTTGAAGAATTGATTTATGTTCATGGGGTTTTCTCTGATATGAATTGATTTGTTCGTAAGAGTGTGAGAATTCGGATGGTTTGATTTTTAAAATTAAATAAATAAATTAAAATTAAAATTAAGTGATTTGATTTTAATTATTATTTTGATTTGAATTTATGTTAGATTTAAAAAATAAAAATTATGAAATAAAATAATATAATTATGAGATAACTTTGATAAATACAAATAAAAATATATACTTTATTTATTTTTATCAAAATTGATTAAATTAAATCGAAGAATCACTTAATTTAATAATTCATTTTTACTAGTGATTACCCCTATTGCTAGTCAAGCCCTTGGAGCCCGCAGTCAAAATTAGAGACTCCTTTGGTCGACACAAGGCTCAATTCACGGGGGAAAAAAAAACACCTTTTAGTGACAATTCTGTGTGCAAATGCTTGAAGCAAGAGGCGACAGCTTCCGGGAGAAAACTTGAGGAAAAGCACAAAGGAGAGAAACTAAAGCCGTCACGCAAGAACTTTCATGGCATCGTTTCAAGAAAACAAATGAATTTTAGCCAATAATTTATTTGGTTTTAAGGATTAAGTTTGATTTCCGCAACCAATAATTTTTTTGGGGGAGGGGGGGGGGATGTGGGGGCATTTTTATATTTTTATCGAAAAATCTATTAAATTATCACATTTGTATACTTCATTGGAACGATCGATGAAAACCTCTTAGCCCCATCCAAATGGAGCTAAGGCTACACCATTTATTTTCTTATACTTTCTTTGTAGTTTTACATACATGGTTGTCCCAAGTGTCAATGGCGCCTCCTCCCCCCCACCCCCCCAAACCAAGAAAAAGGAGCTAACAAGCAAAAGCCAGCGAGTTAGTCCTACAATGTTGATGTCCAAACTTCTTTTTAATTAAATGTCACTCAGTTTGATCTACATAAAGCTATTCATGTACTCTCAGTGTACGGTATGTCTTAAAAAGTACAGAAAATTTGAATATACTTTCACCGAATTTTGGGTTAAAAGATTTTTATGCTTTTGATGGCTTTAAAGTCTATAATTTAGATGGGCTTCAAATTTACCCAACCGATGGTCCCCTAATCAGGGGCTTAAACAGGGGGTGTTCCCTTGGCTACCATGGCCCATGGCTAAAGTCACAAGGGGTGAAGGGACCCAAGTGAATGGCTACAAACCAACATATTGTTGGGGGGGTTCCATTCTTGCCTTCTTTCAAAAAAGGGGTTTTTCTTCTTGACCAATTGAAAATGAAAGATACGCAATGACCCATTAATTTTTTATCCATTTGTTTTTTGTGGTGTAAATTGGGGCCTCAAAGCCTTTAATTCTAAGGCCCTCTTTTCTCTCAGCTTCCTCACCTCAAACTCTTCCTACACTACAGCCCAACCAAAAAAAAAAAAAAAAAAATCTTCTACCTCTACTTTATGGCAAAACCAAACTTATCACCTTCAATCTTTAGCTTCGTTGGTATTTACAAGGACAAATAAATATATGTTGAATCGATTTGCGAGAGAAATAAAGAGGAAGAGATGCACACTTGGATGTTACACAACATTTTCATTGACCTTTCATCACCAGAAAAAAAAAAAAGAGAAAAAGAGGTACTTGGTTTTTAAAAATATGAAATATTAACATTATCTTTATTTTGCACTTCGGACGATGCATTATTTGGTAGGTAAGCACCATGGGTTAAATAATGCTATGAAATTCCATCCAGCTAGGTTTGATTAATAGATTCTTGATTAAGATCTTTATCAATATCTTTTATTAAACTAATAATAGTGATTAAAATAGTTTAAAAAAGGTCTTAGCCACTTGCCAATATAATAATCTTCTAAATATTATTTTTAAAAAAATGAAATCGGTGTTGGAGTAAGTATCCTTATTGTCAACATAATCAAATTAAGAGTTACGTATTGGTCGATGATTTTTTGTTATTTATTGTTTGTTTTTAGTTTTATCATTATTCTTTATTAATTTTCTTTTAAAAAAATATCCATTCAAATTAAATTTACAGTAACTTCAGTACGTAACAACAAATGCAACCATCAATCAATAAAATTATCACACGTCTATAAATGCCACACATGTAGATAATACGTAATTATTATATTGCAATTTTTATGTGGTGGACTGTTACATGTTATATATTTTTAAAAAATCAAAAGTAAAAATGAAAAATTTTTAAATTCTTTTTTTTTCTTTATCTCTTTTCCTTTTTCCTTCTCTCCTCCTATTTCTATTCCCTCTCTCGGTTTCTCCATCTTCTATGGTCCCGGGTTTGACCAGTCGAGACTTGATTCGGCGTCAAAAGTGATCGGTTGGCCTTTAACGAGGTCGTAAACGGCCCAAAAATAACATGGTCAGGCTGTGATTCATGGGAGCGAGAGAATCAAGCGAGAAGAAAGAGGAGAGAAAGGAGGGAAAAATACATTTTTAAAGTTTCTTTTTTCTTTTAAAAAAATTATAACATATGACAAGCATGTCATTGCCACGTGTATATATTTTTATTTGTTTTTCTTGATAACGTAGCATTTTTTACTATATCTGTTATAATTTTATTGAATAAAAATTAAATTAATATTTTTAAAAAGTGTTAAGTGTTAGATTAATATGATAAAAAACTCAAAAAATTCAGATACCTAATTAAATACTTTGATAGTATTGGTACAACAACAAAACTTTTCCAACAGTATAGGGTATCAAAGGATATTATTCAAAAAAGATAAAAAAATAAAAATGTCAATAAAAAATAGTAAAATGCACCAGCTAAGTTTTGCAATATAAGATTTTAATATTTGTACGAAGAAAAACATCTTATATTTGTTTAATTTAGAAAATTAATAAAATTAAGAAACAACATTGTATTTGCAATTTTTACCAAGTTATGCAATTATATGATCAAATATTGCTTTAAAATTTTTTTAAAAAAGTGTCAAATATAAATATTCGACTCCATGATTGGTCCATCTTATCTTTGCTCGAAAACTTTGAATTTGAATCTTCATAGTTAATATATTAGAAAAAAATCACTTACATTGGTTAATTTAGGAGGAAATTTTATTATTATTATTTTTTTGCGATCAAAATTTGATCTTATGAAAATATTTTTAAATTAAAATTTTGGACATATTAATTTAATATAAAAAATTGCATACTTAAAGACCCAAGATTAAATTCAGACAAAAATTTAAAAAAAAAACCATGACCATATATCATCCAAAAGGAAAATATCTTCCAAGGTGTGGCGTGAGCCAATAAATATTGTTATGTCCTTGGTGTCAACTTCACCCCCTGGGAAAAAGAAAGCCCAACCGCGATCCAATAGGCCCCAACCCCAAAGACAAAACAATATGCCAAACCTTTTTTTAACATTAGCAATTTGTGCGGGACAACTCGATGTTTCGGGGTTGATTGCAAGCTTTCAAAATCAAACACTTTCTTTTTTTTTTTTTTCCGAATTGGACTTTGGTGGGGATTATGCTCGACAAACAATCCAATTTCTTTAGTCTTTGTTGTTTAGACAGTGATTTTCAGACACAGAAACCAAACCCCCTTTTTCCTTTTAAGACTATCAAAGAATAAATGTCTAAAACGGTTGCTCCATTTAAGACTTTAAATAGATTTAATCATCGAGATTAGTCATCGTCTTTTGCTCGAAGATCAAGCTTTATTTGATTAATAAAGACTCGAATGATTGGGGTTTGAAAATGTAAACCATGGAATGATTTTTTCTTTGGAAACAAAAGCAATGGTTGTTGTTTCAGTATGGAGTCCAAAATTATATTTTATTGCATTAAAGAAAATTATTTGATATATTTATAGTAAAGTTTAAAAAATTTTACCATCATATATACTAAAATAACATATATTTTTTTAAGTATAATTATTTTTGTTTATAAAATTTAAAACTAAACAGGCGAAGTGTAGAAAACGGAGTCTTTCTTATAATTGCAGATGTGGATGTATCAAAACAGCTGTATAAAAAGGATTGGTCGTGCATTTGTCTACCTTAAAAAACGAAAGAAGAGAAAAAAAGAAGGTTAGGCTAGAGAGTGATATAAGTTTGCCGAATTGTAGGGACCCAAGGGGCCCAAATGCCTGGGAATCATGTAGTCGTGAGAGCAATCGAAGAAGAGGCCCAGTCATACATTTGATTGCAGCTTGACCGGAGAAAACCCGTGCCTTGGTTGGGTAACATTAGCCTGCCCCATTCCAAATTATTGTCTATTTATTTCATTGCATGGTCATGGTCTTGTTCTCTTTGACAAAAACTTATTTAAAAATAAAAACATTAATGAATTATATATTTGTGATTTTAAAATATTTAAATTTGATTAACTTATGTGATAATCCAGTATGTATATTATTTGGTTATCATCTGAATTCAAATTTGAATTTGATAGTAATATTTGTCGGACTTCAAATCCATTAAATATCTAAATTCTTGATAATAATTGTTAGCATTCCAAGGTTTGAATCTGTACACAAACATAAATTTATCCATATTTTATACCAATAAGTGAATATTGAAGTAAGACATT
>JBBYHO010000005.1:6263792-6276989 GCA_038382025.1 Adansonia gregorii
TATATATATATATATATATATATACCCATAGAAATAACTTAGTCATGAATTGGATTGCCAATATAGCTTAGCTGCCTCAGTAAAGATGATGGTGAGCATAAAAATTAATGGCTGCTGAACCCTTTGTTTAATGTTGCCAAGCAATAACTTCGGATCTAGCCACTATTGCTTTTAGCACTGCTAGATCTTCTCAGTAAACTTAAACAAAGGCAACTTTTTTAGTCGGTTGACTTCGATAAATTTCTGGGAATGCAGAGGAGCTGAACTTGGTATGAAAAATTTCCTCTTGCTAGGATTGATGTTAGCAGAACCTATTTTTTTCCCAATTATTATTTTTAAATATTTATATTCTATATCTATATCAGATGAATATTTAAATAATATTTAATGATATGAAAATATAAATTTTTTAAAATTTTTTAAATATATAAAAATATTTAACACTTACAATCATATCAAAGTATCATAAAGCAAAACATCTTTGTGTAAGGGAACACAGTTTGAAACCAATTGGCTGTTTTTTTCAAGTATCAATGTTTTTTTTTTTGGGTTTACAATCTGTCAAAACTTGTCCAACATGTTACAATTTGCATGGAAGTGCTTCGAGTCTCCGCACATGTGCATGAAGGAAAGAAAATAATCATTACCCAAACGAGTGAAAAGAGAAAAAAAAAACTGATAAAATCAAATCATACCCTATGACTGGTCATTGAAACCACCCACAATTGGACATGGAATGGCTTTTAATTCTCCCTCTGCTGCATCATAAGCCTCACAGTTAGTGGGTTTAGAAAGAAAACACCTTTGAAAGGGTAACTCATCATAATTATGTGCCCTTGCATCATAAACAATAAAACCACCTACATTTCTCACACAAGAGGGACTCCACTACCCTTGAAGCCTCCCTTTTTTTTCTTTGAATTATGGTAAGGAACGACTTTTTTTTTTTTGACCTTTGGAGAAGGCTGAGATAAGAAAGGATATTAGTAATGATGGTGTTATGGATATTGAGAACCAAAGGGTGTTTAAGATCAGAGATATTGTGGTCAAAAGGCCCAAAGTTGAAGACTAGCTTTGCATTATTGGGACACATAATGAGCTGTTTCTGTACTTCTATAAGACGAATAAAAGGTGAATCTAATTATGAATATAGGGTCCTTCATTCATCCCCCCGTAATATTGCAAAAATCATTCCATAGACTTCAATCATAATGTCTCTAAAGCTTTCCCCCTGCAAATTTTCCTTTCAAGATCTTCAATTCATTTGAGAAGTTAAAATTGATATCAGTTTAAACTTTGTTCTTCTTCACAACAGGTCCCACATAGAACTCCATTAACACCTCGAGGAAAACTCACAAAAAGAAAAAAACAAACTTTTTTTTTCCTGGTCATGCAAAAAAAAAAAAAACATTTTTGGCACTACACCCAAAACGTCTAATCTAAGCATCTGTCCAGGCAGCAAAAACTGGCATGGGAGGCAATGAAAGTGCAGGCCTCAGCTGAACTGAAGGAATCCAAGAATTCACAGTATTTGCTGAGTCACTGAACAGCTTGGATGCTGCTGGAGGAGGCATGGAAAACCCCATTGGTAAGCTGCTTCTATCTGGGCTACCTTCCCTTGAGCTGCTCAAACTAGTCACCAATGAAGAAGCATTTGACAAGTGAGCAGTTCCTCCCATCTTGCTCGTATCATCCACCTGGCCTGATGAGCCGATCGTGTAAATCCCAACCATGCTTTCTGGGGCCATTGAGAAACCCTGAGCCTTATAGTTCTCAATAATATTCGCCTGTTTCTGCCCGAGTTGCTGTTCGGAGGACTGATAAAGGACCATTTTCCAGTCTGATTGTTGCCCTTCATTGTTCTTTGGTGATATATTATTATCGGTTTCGCCATTGATGTTATCAGTTAAAAGGTTGTGATTATTGATAGCCTCATTACCAGGTCCTACATCTTTGTTTCGACGAGCGAGTTCCGCAGCAAGAAGGGTATTGCTAGCCGTGATTCTTTCAACATCATACCTTGTTATGTCGAAGTTAGTCACGGCATTCACCCCACGGAACTTGATAGCGGCTATGTCATAAGCCTCAGCTGCTTCCTCTTGAGTGCCTGAAATTGAGTTTCACGGGGAAGCTTGAATTTATAACCTATTAATTATCATCTAATATTAGTAAATAAAAAAAAGGGGTAAATTCAATCTTGAATTACATTCAAATTCCTTTTTCTTCATGTTTGTGGACAAAAACAGCCTTACAGAAGCTGTCGTCTCTTTTTTATTCACTTTGCTTTTGTTTGTGTTTTTCTTTTGGGAAAAAGCTCAGACTAATGGAAGCATGACCAGTGGATGGAGAAAGAGCCGAAAGAGTTTAAAGAGAGACTCAGAGATTGGTCCTTTATTAAGTCAATAATAAAAACAAATTCCAAAAGAAACTTACTAAATGTTCCAAGATAAAGGTCCTTGTTCCCTGCAACTCTTCCTATCCGAGCTTGCCATCTTCCATGTTGATGATGTCTGCTTCAAATTTCAATAACAAATAAAAAAAATTTATAAGAAAACGAGCTGAAATGGTGGGGAGTTGCAGTTCAACTTCCATAATTGAAGTTAGGAACAGGATAAGGAGACCTTGTCACTCCTCTATACATTGAAGCTCCCCTCGAGAATCCACTACTTTTCCTGCATAGTAGAGTTATGAACATTGGCAAAATTATAAATAAAACATAGTGAATTAGTGATCCCCGACAATAATGGGAACATTGGGAAGAGAAGGGTCAAAGATTGTTATGCTTAGATTTTTTATTTTTTTACATATTTATGTTTGATATGCATAAAAATTATTAAAGACATAAAAAATTTAAATATTTTTATATGAATATAAGCAATTTAGAAGGATTTTACCTTCTCAGATGAGCAACATACTCCTGTCTAGTCATGTTCTTCATTTCTTCAAGTTCTTTTTGGTAATTTTCCAACTGCTCAAAGCAAGCATCATTATTACAATTTCAGTACCCCAACTGAAAAAGGTTCGCTGGAAGGAACCATTAGATTTGAAAATGTAATGATAATATAATTAGATAATTACTGGGAAATTGATGTGAGTTGAGGGTCCCCAATACTTAAGTGCAGCTAAATCATAAGCTCTTGCAGCTTTCTCTTCCATGTCATAACCCCCTAAAAAATTAAGACTTTGGAATGACTTGCTATTCGGCACATGACAGGATCAAAACATAAATATTATTTGATAATTGTTAATAATGTCAGGAAAATTTACCTAAATAAACTGAGAATCATCATTTCATTAGAATCAAAACCCGTCATAAAAAAAAGGAGAAAAAAAAATTAGTAGTAAGATATAAAAAAAAAAAGTCAGGTCAAGAACAAAAAATACCCAAAAATAGAGAGTATACTAATAAAAACCTTGTCTCCCCTTCCTGCTTTGCCCTTCCTTCTTGCAACTGTTGTCCCATAGATGCGCTTCATATCTTCCAGTCCATCTATGTCTGAAAGTAACAGCAAAAAAGGACAAAAACCAGAACATTAATAAAGAAGGAAGGTGTCTTAAACAGGTGAAGGCCAAGATCAAGACATAAAAGAAACAGAATGCAAGAAAGAGCCAGAAAAAAACTTTTAATTTCTAAAGAAAGAAAAACTTTTTTTTAGTTAAAAATGTAAAGATTGATTAAAGGATACAGGAAAACTCTAACCTTGTGACACCTCTATATTGAGAGGTTCTTTGCCCAAAAGTATCAATGGATTTCCTGTGGATGATTTGCTTCTGATCCACCTTCTCGGGCCCTCTTTTCTTGGTTTCCATGGCTGCTGCATAATCAGTTGCAGAAGGTGATATTTGGTGCGAACCAGTAACACAGCTCGATTGTGAGCCAGGACTCATGGACAAGCTCAAAGACTGTAAATCTCCGTAGGCTATTGCACCAATAGAGCCACCAGTTTCAGCTCCATTATCAACCATGCACCCTATCATCTTCTGATGCATTGCATGCTGATCAGTGGAGTAGTTTCTTGAAACCCAGTGCTTCATGCCCGGTGATGGTGCCCCATCATCTGCCATTGTTGGGGGTTGAAGATTGCAGTCTGGAACATGGGTTTCTTTAGCTTCTTCTCCTAGTAACATTTCTTGGTTCTTATATCCCAAGTAATATTGGTATTGTTGGACCTGAAGCTGCTGCTGCCTGGAGGACTGTTGCAGGTGGGCTAAGCAGTTTTGATTGTTGTGTTCCTGATCAGGATTTTGATGGTAATACGTGCTGTCTAAACTTAGAGCCATAACTTCTCTGTCACCGCTTTCATAGTGATGGGTCCCCATGGCTGCACCCCCAAAGAAATCTTCCAGTTTTGGAGTTGAAGTAGGAACCATTGCTTCACGCGAAAAGTCAAAGACAGAAAAAGGCCAGAAGTTTAAGAAAAATACTACTATTTAACTATTTTCCACCAAAGAACAAAACAAACTGCAAAAGAAAAGAATATACAAAGTATTGAACCTAACCTTGTGGCTGCCGTGACCTGCCAAGAGCTTCCATTAGACAAAGTGACCCATCAGACTTAAGTGGCATGACAGGAAAGTGAGAATACAAGCCACCATTTTCTCCTTCAACTCCATTGTAAAGTCCGTAATTAAGATGAGATGGAGATTGGAAGAAGCTTGATGGAACTGCTGTAGTAACACTACCACCACCACCATCACCAGCAGCAGCGGCAGCAGCGGCAGCAACAGAAACAGAAGCAGACTGTGTAAAGTGATGAGGGTTGCTAACTTCCATTTTCATATGAGAAGAAAGGGAAAAACCTAACCAGTTAGTATTGTTATCGTTGCTGTTATCATCATTACTCATGGACATCATCCTCTTACTATGCTGCAATAATTCTAGGCAAAGTTTGAAGTCCTCTTAGAACTGGGACAACTCAATCATTGGGAAGAAAGTAAATTAATCATAAAACAGCCATGCATCTCCTTGCTTCACTCCATTTTCAAAAGAAAATAAAAAAAGGAGAGCTAAAAAAACAGACTGGGGATTTTTTTTATTTTGTAGCCGTAGAAGTAATTAAATCCAAATCTAAGAACTCATCTAAAAACAAACAAATCCAAAACTCTTGCAACCGAATCTTATTCTATATGCATGAGACTTTTTTTTTTCCTCTCTCTCACAGTCTCACTGAAAAGATTTCTAAAGAGGAAAACAAAGCAAGCTCCTTTAAACTAAAACAAAAAGAATTGAGTTCCAGCAAGCTATGCTGGGCATATTTCCTGCATTCCATAGGGATCTGTGTATGAGAAAGACCGCTTCTTTTGCTTTTACCCTACGCTCCTCCTCCTTCACATTTCCTTTTTTTTTTTTTTTGTTTTTTATTTCCGTCTTTTCCTTTTACGACCCCCCCTCCCCCAAAACACCATTAAATATTCAAAGATTCATTTATTTTTAAAAAAGATTAAATAAGACTACATCCCCAGCCCCATCCTGAAGCTGCTGCAGTACCCAAGGACAAGATCGCCACCAGCAGTAGAGCTACTTACGACTCAGTCTCAGGGAACCCTCATTAAGTGGATAACCACGGCTTCCTACTGGATATAGACCCCCGAAACATATATCCATCAGTTATAAAATGAAGTTGTCTTTTCATTATTGTCTTTTTAAATTTCAACTTAAATACTTGCGGGGATTGGGGACATAACCTCCTAAGCCACTTTTATAATTTTTATCATATTATAATTATATTTTATTTTTAAAATTATATTAATTTTGATATATTAATAATTTAAATTATATAAATTATAAAATATATATTTATATTATTTTATAATATATTTATTTTTATATATTATTTTTATATAATTATATTTAATATTTTCAATTTTAATGGTAATGCTCTTTTTCAAGTGTAAAAAACAAAAACAAAAATATAGAAAAAATAGGTGTATATATATGTAGTAAGTTTTTTTTTAATAAGATGCATGTATTAAATAGCTTAATTACTGTTAGCCTACCTAGTTAAACAATAATTTAGTAATAATTTTTTTTGTTTTTCTCTCTGTAGAAATTCGTACTATATCAAAATCAACACTTTCGTATAACTTCAAGAAATTCAATTGAACTTTCATAATAGTAGTGGGCAATATTTATTATTTTTTAATATTTAATTTATTTATCATAACTAATCAATGTTAAAAGATGTAATAAGAAAATAGTACGTAGTAAGTTATATGGAACATTTGTACAATAAAACATATAGTAGACATTTTACTCATAATATCATTTTCTTTAAAATATATTTATATCAATATATATTTTAATATGAATATAAAATATAATTTTTTAAATAAATTATATTAAATATATATATTCGATAATTATAACGAATTTGATTTACATTATGTAATTGATTCTACTTACAAATCTTAATATTTTACATTAAATTTAAAAATTTTCATAATTGAAAAGTAATGGTGGTCTCATATAAAGGACTATACTTCCATGTCCAAGAAATTTAAGAAGTGTGTCTACAAGGCTACAAACAAGAAAAATGAAGGTGGAGTGAATAAATGAAAAAAAAAAAACATAAAAATTCTAAGTTGCCTAACATAAATAATGGGAGTATTATTTCATAGTATAATAATATTTGTGGGTGTAGCTGCAACACATTAATACAGGCTATGTTGGGTAAAATTAAAGGAAAAAAAATGAATAGTGTTGGCTTTAATTGTTCCAGCAGCAAGCTTAAGATAATAGTGTTTTATCTCTGCTTCACCTACCACAACACTGCTTCTTTTGCCGGGCCTACCGTTGTTTTTGGAACTCAACCATAATAATAATAATAATAATAATAGTAGGGATTAGGGTATCTAGCACTTGGAGTTTAGGGAAAGAAGAGGCACAAATACGAATAAAAACATAATTATAATATAATATAATATAATGTAATATAATATAATATATTAAAATTTAAATAATATAATTTATTAATATTTTAATATTTATATAAATATATAAAATTTTAAATATGATTTTAATAAAAAAATTAATACAACAAAGACATGATATATGTATTACTAAGTCTAAATAGAACCTCGCCAGTTTGCACGAGGTAGTTTCCTTAGAAATTAACCATTTGGTGAAAACATGAATGCTTGCATGCCATGGCTAGTGCCAAAGATCGTCCTTAATTCAGTCACCGTCTTAAGTCTTTCTAAGTAATTGCATTGGGACTTGATTCTACAACTTCGGCATAATTGAAGTTTATGAAAAAAAAAATTACTTGGATCGTTGATTTTATTACTGTCGAGAAATGAAGATGTATTTGAATGAATGATGAATGGGAAGAAAATTATTTTCTTATTTTACGACTGGGTCTCATTAAACATAAACAATTAAACATCTTTGCTAAAGTAATCATGTGATTTAGCATCTTAATTACAAATAATTTGATTCAAGACAAATGCTTAATAGTTAATATAACATTCATGACATCAACCCCCAACCTGTCCTGCCTGCCCCTCTCTCCTTTTTGGGTAGTTTTAAATATCAACCTTATGCGCCATATCAAGACTTTAGCATAATGAATTAATGCATGTACTTTTAGTTGTACAGTTCCTAAGAAATAAATAAAATATTAGTACAATGAATAATAATATAAAAAGGAAAGCAGAAAAATGGTGCATTAACTTTGCTTTATGATCAAAATTGACTAAAGAGACGTATGGCCCATTGGGATTTTTTTTGTCTTTAATTTTGATAAATCAATGTCCAATTCCATGTCGAGCAATCAGAATTAAAATTTCGGAAGATCTTTTTTATTTTTGCTTTAACTTTTACTTTAGATAAAAAAGTGAGAGGTGGGTCACTGTGATAAACTAAAATACAACTACGCCCGTCCTTTCATTTGTTTGTTTATCTATTTAGAGACATAAGAAAAAAAAAAGTGATAATCGAATTTTCTGCTATTTCTCTCACGTTATTTTATATTCCAGAATTTTATTGTTATTCGGTGAATGTTTATAATGGAAGTATTATCTTCTTTAAATACTTACGGATTCATAAAATTTTTTACTTAAAATATTTATTTTTTATTCGAATCAAAAACTCAATTGAGAGAGTCTTATTTCAGTTATAATACCAATTGAATAATACTTTTGATGTAAGCGTATGTGAGGTGACAGTTAAATCTTGATATGTAAAATGATGTAAGAAAAACATCTTGAACCCTAAGCATCACGAAATAAATATGAACTAAAAAAATTATCTTGTTTTTTTTTTTAAAACATTAAAGAAAAATGCTGTTAATATTTGGTTTAACTTAGTCGAGTATATCAAAGTCTAATTGAACAAACACAGAGATTAGTACCAGAAATTGAGAGCATCCTATGGATTACAAGGGAAAACCTTAAATAGTATTAAGATGAATGTTAGGTTTTTATATATGAATATATATTCTATATAAATATATTTAATATTTTAAAAGTTTTTTTTCAAATATACAAAAAATCATATTTATTTTCATATCTGAATATATTGATTATAACTCTCGAATATAAATTATATTTAAAAAATAAAAAAAAATTCACATGCCATAGCGTGGTGTGTCAAAGTTTTGATATTCTTCAAATGATGAGTGAAGGGGCCCTTGAAAGAACTTGCATTTTGTGGGATGGACACTTTATATCCGATTGTCTCAATAAAGCCTTTTAAAACTCGGAGAATATTTGTTGAGCCAAGTTTGGCTGTTTTATATCTTTTTTAAAGTTTATCTATAAAAGACTCTCCTTGGCCATCGCCATTCCTTCTTTTCTCTTTAATTTCTACATTAAATGCGCTCGTCCTTCAACTTTTTATTAAAGGGAAAAAATACCCTATTTTTGTGTATGACCCAATTAAGTCAAACTTATCGAATTTTTATGGATGACCTGATCTTTGCGAAGCTGTGCATATTGCTCCAAACATGGTTGCTAATAATTTCATTTTTCGAACAACTTGTGAATACCTCATCAAGGAACAAAAACAAATGCAAAATTAATCAATCGGTAGAGCTACTTTTAAATACAAACTCTCAAAGCACCTTCAAAGTTCAAAAATTATTGTTCTTGTAGCTGATTAGAGTATTAGAATTAGCAACTATTTTAGGGGAGCCTGTAGCCTAGGGGAAGTAGTTCAAGAGTAAAGAGAATTAAGGTTTATCTTACTTATTGTTCTAAATAATTATAATCATTTATTTGACTCTCTAGGTAAAGATTAGTTCTTTCTTATGAGCTTTTATAATTTTACAAGGAGATCTAATTCCTAAAGTTTAAAGTAATTAACAAGATTTTAAAATTAAAAAAAAAAACATTATTTTTCTAGGCAGCCAAACAGGAGTGGTAAGGTGTTGGCGGGCGCCGGTGTCAGGACCATGTTTCATAGTGAATTCAGGCTAAGAAAACCCACTAAAGATCAAGGATCAAAGTGGATTTATCTGAGAGTGATTTTGAGTATCGTATATCATATGATATGAATTAATATACAAACATGATATAATATATGAATCTATTAAAATTTATATATCATGAGATATTAATATGTTAAAATTTAAATAAATATAAAATATTTTAAATATTATTATAAAACATAAATATAAAATAAATATGATATAAATAAATAGATTGTTAAGTATAATATATAAGTTGGGCTAAAAATTTCCATGGCGTAGAAATATGTATATTTTTCTGCATGCAAAATTTGCATGACTATATAGCCAAATTCATGGAGACAGAATTTCCAGAGAGAATGATTTTGTTTGAAAAGGGAGTAGGGAAGAGTTTTTGAGAGGGAGAGATGTCACAAACTTTGAAGAGGGAACCCCCACTTCCATCTTTAAAAAAAAAAAAATTAGCAATGATGAGAAAATCCACCAAAACAAAGCACTAGAGTTTAGACCAATAAGTTTTCCCATAAATAGTGCATGGGACTCTTAACCAGTTAAAAGCTTTGGTGCTGCTCCCTGTAATCAGCAGATTTTTGCCCTTTTTTTTTATTATTATTAGTTGAATTTTGAATATATTGAATATTAATTGCTTACAGCTGCGTTTCGAGTTCAAAGATTTTGCCATTGCTTTTATTTGTAACAAAACATGGCTCTTTTGGTGGGAAGCAGATGGGGAAGAGAGTTTTGTTTTTGTGGGCGCTTTCTGTCTTTTCTGCTTCATTGTCTGCTAAAAACGGGCCTTACATTAACGCTTAATTTTTTCTTTTAGGAACTTGGTTAGCTCTTAATTCTCCTTCTTGGACCATTGTACTCTCTCAAATTGGGACAGGAACATCTAACTTTCTTGTTTAACAACCCTAAATTGACACTGAGCTCAATTACAAATAGTTTAATCCCATTATTAAGGGAATTCCATTTATAGTTAAAAGTACATAAGACTAATAAAAAATTTAAATAATTAATTCATATAATTATTTTAAAAAAAAGTATTTAGTAAAATTTCATTTAGTATTACCATCCACGTAGCTTTTGAGGTCAAAAGTTAAGTTTTATCTCAAAAGCAATACTAAATAGATAAAACAATTAACTTTTGTGATTAAAATTATTATTTGACAACTTAAAACAAAAGAAATTTGAGTTTTTATAATTTAAAAGCTGACTTTTAGATAAAATATCTTTATTATTATTGCATCTTTAAACTTTTATTATTAAATATTTTTTTTGACGTTCCAATTTATTATAATACTTTTTCACATAAATACCAAATACTTAAAAAAATTCTAAACCACATTTTTATCACACTTTTTCTAACCTAAAAAATTTTTAGCCCAAGTTTTTTTTTTTTACTACAATAATGTTAAACTAACTTTAGGTCGGAGATTTGAATTTTAATATTTTAATAAATATATAAAATTCTAAAATTTTTAATATCTCCTTTGTGCAGAACCAAGCCACTCGCAAATGCTAATTTCATTAGTACTAATTAATCATAAGCTTTGACTTGATGGATATATGTCTCCTTTAAATGGAAGAAGTTCCTTTTTTTTTTTTTCAAAATTTGAAAAAAAAACCCATGGTTTAAATAATCACTATAAAAGAAATTGGCTTTGCATAGGCCAGAAACAAATTATTATATTTTACTATTATTCCATAAATACTGATCCTTGCTCGGTTTGATTTGCTGATCAACTCACTACTCATTATTTACAACTTGATTAGGTTGGTAGTACATAAATCTATAATTCTTTAAATCCTCTTCTCTAGTTTGAAATTAAACTTGTTCATGTGCTAGTTTTATATAAAATCTTCAATAATTTAAGTTGAAATTATAATTTAATAATAAAAAATATATTTAAATTTAATTATAAAAATATAAGAATATTAATATAAAAATATTTTTATTCTTTAATATTATTTAAATAATAAAATAGATTATTGAGTTAATCTAGATTTAATTTATTTTAAATAAAAAATTTTAAATTGTGATTTGATTTAACTTATAAATAAATTTAAATTGAAACAAGTACTAAAATACAGTCTAACCCGTGTAGACCAAGAAAGCATAGTAAAGAAGACCAGTCATGTGACTAAATACTATCTGTTTTGGCCTTGAAATCCTCACAAAGTTCCCCAACCATGATTTGCAAGCCCTTTTCCAAGCCTAGAGCTTCCGGAATTTGATCTCACAGCAACCATATTGAAACCAAAAGTGGCATTAGTTTTTCTCAATGTGACCATACTAAGAGATATTAATAGCATCCGCAGCAGATGATCACGTTCTCGTCTGATGAAAACATCGGGCTCCCATCGTTTCGATTATTCTATGGGAACTGCGAACTAACATTCATATCCAAGGCTACTTTTCGCACAATCGGTGACAAGCACAACCTTTGGATCCAGCATGTTCTTGTTTGATAGTAATAGGTTCTTTCATCTCATAAAAGATCGGTGAGACGGAATAGTGTATCCTCCAAGGTTTTTTTTAAATTTTTTTTTTCTAAGGGTTAAACGGTTGGTTTTGAAAAAAAAATTACGGTTAATATGAATATTTAATATTATGGCTTTTTAAAAACTAAATTATAATCAAACTGATCTGTGTTTAAATTCATTAGTTCAGTTTAGTTTGGTTCATTATTTTTAATTTTTTTAAAAATATTTTTTTTAGTAAATGTAAAGTTTTTTTTCATTTATTTAAAAATAAAATATTTATTTTACATTATAAAAATTTAAAAAATAATTAAAATATAGAATTAGGCTCAAATGATTATTGTTTTTCAATTTATGAATCAAAAACTAAATTACATGTATTTAATTATCATCCAAACCAAAATCAAACCGAACACTATGATTCGAATTGAATTTTAATTTTTTCGATTTTTTTACTTGATGCTATTTTTTTTTCTTGTTCAAAGTTTCAATCAGATGCAGTATAAGCTTGAGTGAATCACTGACTTGATTGGAATTATTGATCTAATTTCGTTTGGAATCTAAAGAATTTTTCCTTTTTTGTAATTTCATGAATGATTAATGGGTGATGAAATGCTTAATTAATAGCAGTCTACTTTACATGGTTTTAACAAATTTCAATATGAATATTGCAAAGGAAAGAAAAAGCAACCACAGCATATGGCTGCCATTAAAGAACACAAAAAAAAAAAAAAAAAGGCGATAAAGAATTTATCAGGTGTGGAGTCACAAATGAACTTTAGAAACGATGAGAACAAATAACCCTATTTGACAAAACATGTTTTTCATTCATTAACAGCCGCAAAAAGCAAGCGAAATATTGGTGATTAAAGAGAACTAGGCATTTGAAAGGGAATTTTTTTTTTAAAGAAATAAAAAAAAAAAGCACTTTTGATCAGAAAAGCAAGACATAAAATTAAAGGGGATAAGAAAAAAGAGAAAAGAAGCAGACTACTCTGATTATAAATTAAGAAAAATGTTAGCCTACACGGAATAAAAAAATTAGATTAAACTCGTTAAATTTATTGAAATGAAAATTGGTGGCTTATTCGATATTATATAAAAATTGGGTAATAGTCAATGGATAAAAACCAAGTTGAACCACTAAAAAATTTAGTATTATATATTTTTTATTTTTTTTAAATTTTATTTATAATTAATGAAATTTTAACTTTTAATCTTTTTATTTTATATTAAAAATTATATCATTAAGCTAAATATATTATTAAGTATGTTTAATATTTATTTTACATTAAATTAAGGTTTA
>JBBYHO010000005.1:6277089-6295143 GCA_038382025.1 Adansonia gregorii
TTTTCCTTTTTTTATAAATAATACAAAAATAAAAAATTGCTATTATAATTTGAAATAATTTTTGAAAATAATTAATTTATAATTTATAAACATAAAAAGTATTTATTTAAAATTAATTTTATAAAAAATTCTTTTTTATTTTTTTGTCTTTTTCCTTTCTATTCTTCTTTCTCATTTTATCTTCTTGACAGATAAACTAAAACATAATTAAAATCTTATATTATAATTTAAATTAATTTTATAAATATAAATAATTTATAAAAATATAATACATTTATTCAATTTTATTTTTATTTTTATCTCCTCTTATATTATATTTCTTCTCCATAAAAATAAAAAGTTATAATACTATAATTTCAATAATTTTATAAAAATTAAATAATTTATAATAATATTTATTTATTTACATTAATTTTATAAAAATATTTAAAGTTTTTTTTTATTTTTTCTCTTTTTTTATTTTCCTTTTATTTTGTTTGTAAATAAATCTAAAGAAAAAGGAAATAATAATTTGCAGCATAAATTAATTTAAATTTAAAAATAAATATTTTATAAAAATATTAAAATATTTATTTAAATTAATTTAGGGGGATTCTTTTAACTCTTGATGTCCTCAAAAGAGAAAGTTGACTTGCCACTATCTGACATCAATAAATTAGATTTTTAATTAAATGATTGTATTAAATATTTATATTTTTTGATTAATTTTATTTTTAAAATTTTAATTTTAAATTATAGTACAACTTATTTTATTCTTATTTAGAAATAAAAAGGGAAAAAAGAGAAAACAAAGTAAAAAAATTATTAAATTTTATTATAAAATTCATAAAACTAATTATCTATATTTTAGTAAATTATGCTTTTTTATAAAAATAAAATGAATAATAATATAATTATTATTTATATTTTTAATTTGCTAAAAAATGGGTAGAAAAGAAAAATATAATAAAGAAGGAATAAAAATTTAGAAAATTAATGTAAATAAATATTTTACACTTTATAGTTATTTATAATATTAATTGAAATTATAATATAAATTATTACTTATGTTTTAGTTAATTATAAAAAAACAAAACAAAGGAAAGAAACAAAAAATTAAAAATAGTTTAATAGAGTTAATTTAAAATAAATATTTTATACATTTATAAATTAATTATAATTTCAATATAATTTAAATTGTAATATAAATTATTTAATAAAAATATAAAATTTCCAAAAAAAAGGAATGAAGAAATAAGAGAAAAAGGGAAAAAAAGAGAAGGGAGAAAGGTAAAAAAATAATATCATCATCAGCTTGTCACGTATCGTTTAACGATTATTTTAAAAATATTATCATTAAAATATATAATTAATATAAAATTTAATCGATACATTTTAAAACGTAAGGATCAATTTAAAATTTAATTTATAATTTGAAACCATTCGAATAATTAATTTAAAATAATATATTAAATATAAAATATTTTTTAAAAATAATAATTAAATGATGATTAATTAGCAACCATAGACACCGGATTCATTTATGAATCATAAATTCTTTTGCATCCTCAACGACAAAGTTGTAATGCTAACTGCTGCCTAACCCTCTATTTTCCTAGCAGAAGCATTTATTTTTTCCTGCGTCTTTGTATTTGAGATCCTTTCCATCCATGAAAACATTTGTCGTTTTCATAGTTAGGGAAAGAGGAAGAAGAGCAACGAAGAGAAGAGATCAAAATCAAAATCATATAACCATGAGTGGAACAAGCAAATGAACATTTATGAAGGGAAAGGGAATTGATTTTGTTAATTCACGTGCGGAGCCAGAAAATCCAAGCAAAAATCCAAATTGGATACCAGAAAAAATGGCTGTTAGCATGCAAAATCCAATTCCATAGGGTCAACAGATATTAAAGCCTGTAATGGATAGCAACTAATGTTGAGAGTGACCACAGCTCTGTATTTTTTTGCTATTACTGTATTGCATGTGGCTAAAAGGCATCGGCCTCTTTTTCTTTTCAAGGGAATGAAATTTTTAACTCAATTTAAATTACGATAATAAATATATTTTTAATTATATCATATTAAATATAATATAATATTATAATTATTATATAAATTTATCTCTCAGCAATGAAGTTTACCCTCTTCAATTAACCAATGCCAGATAAGATTCTAACCTTATCACTCTTCTTTTAGTTTTAGCCTCTCTCTCTCTCTCTCTCTCTCTCTCTCTCTCTTTCTCTCTCTCTCCATATGACAATCTCTTTATTCAGATGTTGTCATGGTCTAAGGCAATTTGGCAGATTTGTCATTGTCACATTCAGACAATTGAATCATTTTTCTGGGGCTGCTGCTGCAAAACATGTAGTTAATAGTATCTTCATTGTTAACTTGGTATTTGGGATTATATTAAAAATGTATGAAGATGATAAGATTTTATAATAATTTATTGTTGCTTATAATCAATTCAAGAGGGTGTAAAAAGGCTGAGACTACCCTAAACTCTAGAGTTATTGTATAGCCCTGCATAGAAATAGGGAAGACCCTACTAGATTTTCTATCACAAATAGGGAAAGCAAAGCATGTCGAGCCAACTCTACTCCCTTGTTAAAGAAAGTCCATAAAGCAACCATCCGCAAAATACCCACATTCCTAGGACCCCCCCTATATGTCTGAAAGAGAGTGCAAACAGGGAAAGATTTTTATTAGCTGAAATAAAAATGAATTGAATACAGGTCGTTGGTGGGGTTCCCTTACAGGGAAGAATCCAAACTCTCAAACCCACCTTTGGGGTGGGAGGATGGGTGTGCTTTTCATGTCCGCTACGATAAGGTCCTTGAAATAAGGATTAATTTGTAGTATTCCTCTTTGCTTTGTCATCACAAAAAGCACAAGGGGGGACGAGACGACACAGAGAGATTTAAGGAGGATGAAATTTGGGGGGGGCACATTGACTTGGGAAATCAGAATGTATTGATAAGGACAACTATCCTACTGATTGATTTAACTCCATTACATGATTTCCAGTTATTAAGCATTATTTCATATTTAAATTTCGACTGTATTGTATTTATTATAATTATAAATATAATAATTATATTTATAATCAGTTACAATAAATATTTAATAATAAAATGCATCAAGTATTTCTCGTCAATTACAATTACCATAAAAACAGTTTTAATGAGTAAAATAACATAATTAAAATAATAAAAAACTGTTCCAATGATAACGATTCAGGTCTCTCCCTGTTTTAAGTTATAAATTTTAAACCAAAAAGGGTGTCTGGAACAAACATGCATGCAACACTTGTTACAGAGTTTCGTAAATCTTCTCATTTTCCTTTCACTGCCATTCTGGTATTTATTTTCTCCGGTAACAGTTGGAAACATAGATATCATTGTATAATTATTACATATTAATTAAGGACCCTTTAATAGGACAAAGATGACATAAAACTAAGCAAACCCATGGCCATATATTCCTCATTACTTGTGATAAACGTAGTCTACATGCATAAGGGGGAGTGTGGGGATCCAAGTCCAGTCCAAGACAAAATTAGGGCCCAAAAAGAGGCAGTGGTACCCTCCATTTTAAACTTTTAAGTGGGGTTTCAAAGTCTAGGCCGAAGCCCAATGCCAGACTGATTATTTAGACCTCATAGCCAACCTAAAATCATTCTCTATTCTTCATATATATATATATATATATATGTTTATAATGTTTTAGATGCCAGTGATATCGATACAAACCAACTAAATTAAATTTAATTATAAAATAAAAAAAGTAAAAAGTATATTTTATGATCTTGATGTTATCAAAATTATAATAACTATAACAACAAACACTGAACATTTTATTAAAAAAAAGGAAAGATAAATTCAAAAGCAAAAAAAAAAAAAAAGTTGGTAAAAGAAAATCATCTTTTACCAAGTTTGTCAAAAATGCAATCCAAAATCAGGATGACCATAATATGGCCAATAGCCTCCGAAGACAGGTTGGTAATCACCAGGGATTGCCACCCAAAACAAGTGACGATTGTTTCCGACAAATGGATCAAAAACTGGCTGAGAATTAACATCATAAACACCGCAATAAACCCCACCATGATGCTGATGATGATAATAATAATAATTGTCATAGTCATTAACAGCATCTTTGTTCTTCATCTCTTCTTTTGGTGTTGCTCGTTTCACTTCCACCATCTTGTTTTTCAAGTTATGAAACTTGTTTTGCAAAACCGCCTGCGCAGCTCCCTCTGATTCGTAAGTGACGAAGCCGAAGCCTTTGCACTTTTTGGTTTCTTTGTCGTATATTACCACAGCGTCGGTGATTTCGCCATAACTCCCGAAATATTCTTTCAGCTCTTCTAAGGTTATGGCGTGGGGCAAACCTCCCACGAATATCTTCCTATTACTGATTTCTAATTTGGGTTTAGCTGGTTTCACAGTTACCTAATTAAAAAGAAATATATATACATATATATATATATTAGACAAAAAAATATATATACCAGACAAAAACAACAAATAACAAATAAGATTGATAGTCAAATCGATGAAACTTTGGATTATTGATTTAATTGGTATATAAAAACATAGAGATATGATTGTGAATAGTTAAAACTTGAAACCTCATCGTTTCTAAAAAATAAATAAATAAATAAAATTCACATAAATCAATTTTTTTCTAATTCAATCTAGTTTTTTCTCGGTTCAATAGACTCTTAAATTAATAAAGTATTAATTTTCAAATCAATAAATTCAAAGACCAAACGTTAACAAAGTACCAAAAAAAAAGAAAGAAAAAAAATCTAATGACTTGCCTTTTTACCGAGAATAACGTGCTCTTGTTGAAGGGCATTATTAGCCATCGAAGGATCAGAAAAAGTAACAAAACCGAACCCTTTGTGAGAAATAATAATGGCATCTTTCACTTCGCCATACTCACTGAAGTGTTGTTTTAAAGTCGTTGTACTAATTTCCTGCGAAATCCCATCGATAAACAACTTTGGATTCTCAGACTCCATGGATTTGAACAAAATTATAGAGAAAATTGAATGAATTTGAAAGAGCAATTATAGAGAAAATTGAAAGACTTTGAAAAGTGAAAACTAAAAGCAAATAAACAATAAGTAATTCCTTTTTATTATATGTAAAAAAAAAAAAAAAAAAAAAAGAAAGAGATTAAGTCGAATTATACTTCCTTTTGCATGATATTTGTTGTACGGTTGGTTATTAAGTAATTAATGATAAACATTTTTTTTTTTTAACTTTTGGGAAATAAATATTTTTCGAGTAAATTATTAACCAAGAAAGAGGATGCATGGGACTTGGATACCTAAGCCAATATTTTATGCTTATTTTACAAATTATTATTTATATATTTTGCTGTTAAATTCAACAAGTTGCTCATGTGCAAGTAAAATTAATTGCCTAACTTATGATTTTTAGCTAGTTTAAAAATAGTAGTAATTCCCTTTAAGTATTCAGATTTGAAATTTGAGTGTAACATAAACTCCCCACTTTTTCCAAATATATACCCATCTCAAAACAGTTAGTTATTAATGTTTTTAAGTTCACTTGATGGCATAAATAGAATTCTTTTATTTTTTTTTACATAGTCGTAAAAATTTTTAAATTTTATAAACGAATCCAAAATTCAAATTTTTTTTTATTTTATTCACTCTATATTATAAAAATATGTGTTATCTCATTAAATCTACGCATAGAGTTTTTGATCATGTATAAAGTGTATATATCTATTTTATAAGCAGGTTAAAAAATTAGTAAATAAATATTTTCATATTAATTTTAAAATATTTTATTAGATATTACAAACATAAATATGTGTTATCACGTGGTCATAAATTTCTGACGGTGTATAAAGTATATATATGTGTGTGTGTATATATAAATATATATATATCAATTTACAAGCCGGTTAAAACATTGATAAGTATTTTTCTTGTTATATTAAATTTTAAATATTTTTATTATAGATTATAACAATATGTGCTCTCATATTATATTTGCTGATAGATATATCAAATAATTTTCTTATAAATATATATATATTTATATAATATAACAATTTTTGCAATCATTAGTGTTTATATCTAACAATTTGAGGTACTAAAATAAAATTATCTTAAACAAAATTAAAGTGATTTTCTTTTAAAGAATTTGCCTAAAAAATAGATTCCTAATTTTTTTTTTCTCTTTTCAATGTATGTTTGATCTAAGTCTGTTTGATAACAACTCAATACCAACTTGATTAGGAGATACTCTTCAACTCAAATAGTACTTATTATTACTTCCTATATTATTTCTTTTTTTTTTTTTAATTACAGTGAATACTAATAGTCACCTCTTTTCTCTCATATTCATATTTGTTCAGTGTTTTCTAAAAACAAAAAATAAAAAGTGTTATCACAACTTTAGAATTTCTTCTAAAAAAATAAATTAACATTATTATTATTATTTTTTTAAAAAAAGCATACCACACCTGAATTATATATTCTTTTTCCATTTTCTCTCCTTATTGGTAATATTAATCACAAAAAGTTTACCTAAAAATATTTTGTTATTTTCATTTCTCTTTTTCAAACTATATATATATATATATAGTTATTTATTTATCTGAGATGGTTGATAACAATCCAGTACAATACCAACTTGATGATGAGTTGATACCCTTCAACTCGAACTCTCCTTACTACTCTCTTTCTCTCTCTATTCTTTAATAGATTATTACTTTAATACACGGGTAAATTTTTTTTAATTATATAAATAAGATTAAAAAATTATCATATTATTTATTTTTTAAATATAGATTAAGAGTAATTATTACTTTACTAATTCATTCGTGCCATCTTTGGCCCACAAATGAAATAATAATTATCTTTTTTAATTGCGCTTAAAAGACATAATCTTCTATTTACGCCGTTTCATTTTATATTTTTCCAAAATCAAAAAGTAAAAGTGTTATTACAGTATATTTCTATTAACAAGAGAAAGAATGAATGATCAAATTTAAAATCACAAGGTAAAATCCAAACATTTTGTTTATATACATTTGAAACTGTAAAGATTTGAACCTAATCAATGAAACTAAAAATCAACGTTCGTGCTCATAACTGTTGGCTATACAATCTTTTGCTGCCAAGACTCGAATTTAGAATTTCAGACGGTTGAACTCTAACCAATTGTCCTATAGCAAATCCAAACAAAAGTAAAGTCATCACAATTTGCTTCTTTTTTTTTTTCTTTTGTTTCTTTCCATATAACTTTATACATATAGCCTAGAAACTAAGTGATTTCTTTGTTTTCCACAACTAAGTGTTGATAAAATGATAGAGCTGTACGAAAATCTGCTCAAACCGATTTAATCAAATCAATTAAAGAAATTTAAATAAATTGATTTAATTAAATCTATTTAAAAGTTATCTTGATTTAGAGCTTCAGTTTAATAAATTAATCTGATTGATTATCGATTAGTAAAATTAATAATTGAATCAACTAAATTAATCGAGTTTTTTTTATATTTAATATATTTATATATTTATACATAGCAATAATCTAATTAAACTTATATCCAAATCCAACCCAATATCTAATTCACTAGCCCAAAACCCAATAAGCCAATAAAACTTAGCCCACTGCCCACACCCAATTTCTTGCCCAATTAAACTTAAAAAAAACAAAAAATCAATTAAAAAAATTTAAAACAACAACCGCTGCTCCTCTCGACATACGTTCAAGCTGCCGCCTGCTTATCTCAATGATACCTCTGCTCTCCCACCCATCTCTGCCTCTAGCTCCATTAAAATCGGCAGTTGATCCTTCACTGAAATTTATCTCAGTTCTTCTCGTCGCCGGTTTTTTCTTTTTCCTTTTTTTTCCTTTTGCGTATGTATATTTTAAAGTGATTCGTAACGATTTCGATTTTGTGTCAACAGCGGCGTAAATCGATATGTTTGAAATCGTCGCTGTTAAGATCGCAAGTGTGTTTTAATTGTTTAGATTTGTGATCTGATTATCTTTTAAGCTTTTAAAGGTAGAAATGAGAGCTACAATTGAAAAATCACTTCTTAACCAAAATATCTGCTCGAACCCATCGATATTTGATAGTTTGATTAATTTAATTATCATTTTTAAATTTGATCAATTTAATCAGTTTTTTTAATTAAATTAATTAATTCGATTTTATTTTTTTGTTTGATTGAACCAATCACAATCCATATTTCTAAGGCCCCATATTTGGCACAAATTTGGAAACAATGGAAGGTGAAGTTGTCATACTTAGCGCACAATTCTGATTTAATAAATCAATACAAATACACTTGGTATGCCAAGTGTCAAAAAAATTAAATTCGATAGTCAAAATTAAAAGTTCAACGCTCTTCAAACCAATAAAACGGTAGTTTGTTGATACAAATATAGCTTTCATGATGCTGGAACTTTGCAACATATATCAAAAACATCATCTAAAGGTGTATGATCGCCAGTCCCTTCAGCTTTTCGTGCATATAACAGTTGTTTTGAACATGAACATCACTCGCTGGTAGAACCAAATAGGAAAAACTGATATATAACTTGAAATGCCTTTCAATTCAATTTAAGAAACATGGTTATATATGTTAATGCACAAAGCTAAAATGAATTAAGCAAAACCTGTTGCAATACACCACTTCTCTCGTCTGGGGTGGCCTCAATTGTGTAGTTCTCTACAGCTTTTTGCAGAGGCTCGAACCTTTGGAAACACCTTAGTCTGCACAAATTTTACTAATGTGAATTACTTCGTGTTTGTGATAGTTTATGATATTTTTACGTGTTATAATAATTGTTTAAGATATTATATTTATATATTTTGATATGTTAATAATTCATATACATGTGTTATTCTTTTATATCATATTTTAATTATTTTTTCGTATTATTTTAGTATTGTATTACAAATTATCGGATCTAACAAATATCTTTTACTATCAAAGTAAAAAAGTGAAAAAAATAAAAAAAAAGCTAAAATAGCAAAAAAGCCTTTGAACTTTATAATTTTACCTAGTTAAGTCCTTATACTTTTACTACATCCAAATAAGCCCTAAATATTTTATTTGCACCCAAATAAATATTTAAGCTTTAACTTGTACAAAATAAACCCCGAAAATAATTTAATCTTTCATTTAAAATAAAAGCTTATTTGGATACAAATAAAAATATTAAATCTTACTTAGATATAATAAAAATATAAAAACTTACTTGAATAAAATAATAAAATTTAACAGTTTTTTTAATAGTTTAACCAATACAAATATCTTGCAAAAAATAGGAAAGAGATTTACGCTTGCTGGGTTGAAGAATGTGCGACCAAAACCATAATACAAGCCCCAAATATCATACGCCTAAAAAGGAGGGTGTTTTCAAAGTGAGCTTCACGGTTAAAATTTAAAAACCATTAGTGAGGGAGATATCTATAATTTTGGGTCCATTAATATTATAATATTACCTTGCGGTTTGGATCAACATAAAGGCAATCCATTGGAAATGGTAGCTGAATCAGTGTCAGTGAACCAAGGAATAACACTGGCTAGGAATAATCAACAAAAAAATATATCTAAATAAATTTGGATTCAATGGTAGCAATACGATACTTCCGAATGCTTCAAATCCCACTTGAGTTCTGAATTCTAGCCTCTTGTGTACGAGTTCTTTGTTCCATTCTAAAGTACAATAATCAGGTCTTAGGTTGAGGCATAGGAAACCAACATATATTTAAAGTCATGGGATCTTCGAATTCGGTCTTTAACCTCAGTTAATTGATATAATAACTTTTAAGAGATAAATTTTTAATAAATTTAAATTTAAAACTCGATATCTATAATTTCTTTTTCTAATCTCAAACTACCAATGAAATCACCAAGTTTGACTTTCTGCATGTTTTAATCTCAACATAGCCTTTAACCAATCAAGATTTTGCTTCTCTTGGTTATGATAAATTAAAACAATGAATTGTTCCCATAAAAACATTAAAGGAATGCGAAAATGAAAGTACCCGTTCTGCAAGCATACGAGCTTTGTTATGAGTACCAACACCAGTTGCAATTAGTTTTACTCCAGCTGATTCAAATCTTGTTTTTGCTTCTTTCAATTCTAAAGCAAGTTCCCAACTTACAAGAAATGAAAGCAAAAAAAAAAAATGTCAAGTAATAATGAGTCACAAAAATTAAATTCCAGAATTCTGGTGGGTGCTTAAGTGTTTACCAACAAAGGCATCCAAAATGACGTAGAAGTGCAACAACAGCAATTCCCTGGTAAAAAAAATGGAAATTAATGAGAAGTTAGGATTGGAGCAAGTTTTTGGCAATAGAAATGGAGTGAAGTTTTACTTGGTTTTGGTCCCAGAGGTGTTAGAAAAAGACAGGCTGACCAGCGGCAGTGAAAATGGTAACGTCACCAAGGATACCACCCAAATCTGTGCTGAAATCAGAGGCAGAGGCTCTTCCCATGAGCCACCGAGAGTTGCCAATGCCACTGTTGCTACCGCAAAGCTTGGATGGTTTTACTTTTATAGGAGAAAATATGGGGAATTTTAATGGAGTTTTGAGATGGAAATTTAGGAGAATTTGAGATAAGAAAAATGCAGAAGTCCCACTGATTGCAGGTTTTGTGAAGGCAACGTGGCCATTGAACTTTTCAAGCGCTTTCAGAGCCTAGAGAGTGGAAGCTTGCCAAGAAAAGTGGTTGATTTTTTTTTTTTTTGAACTACATTTATTTATTTTGTTTTTTTGTGGAGGGAGGAAGGAAGGAATGCCCGGTTATTGGCTTGGTGGTTGTGAGAACGACAACGTTTGATGAGGTGGGCTTTGAATTGTAGACTGGTTATTTGGTTTGCACTTGGAGGGCGAGCTAGCCCAATTAGATTGGCCTTCTTGTATGGCAAAGCTCAATTTCCACATCTTTTCGTCTAGTATTTCTTTTTTTTTTAATAAGTAAAATCCAAAAACCCCTATGAATAAGTTTCTCAACCTTGCATTAGATTTTATCCACCTTTATTTTTCATTGCTTCACACCAAATAAAAATTGTTCTAATAATATATTTTTAAAATATTTTAACCATTGAAACTTAATCATGTATTTTTTGTTTGAAAAAATGTTTCAAACATGAAATTCATATTAAAACCTATTTCCATTAATAAATTCAACAATTCATATGATATGAGTTAACCAGTTATGTTATAATGTTTTTTTTTCCTATGGAAGTTATGTTATAGTTAAGACGAATTCACAATTTCGAAAATACTTATTTATATACCCTAGCAAGCAACAAGTAAACACTTCTAGATAAAGGGGGGGGGGACAAAACATAATTGCTCGGTACATTCCACCATCAAACTTTCATAGGTAAGGCAATAATATATGAGTTCATCTTAGGCATGTTAGTAATGAATTTTTTTAATTTCATAAATAAAATTAAAAATTATTATCATATTTTATTTTTTAAATAATATATTAAAATAGATTTTATTTTATTAATTTCATTTATAAAATTTAAAAATATCATTCACCGTGGACGGATGAAATAATTTCTCTTATTTTAATGCTACCTAACTGTCACATGGGCATTAACATTGGATATTTACACATGCTATATATCATCTTTGTCAACAAGTTTTCCTCAATCTTCGTAATGATTCGTCAACTTGAACAAAGCAAACAATGCCAGTACATTGACATTTGACTCACCTTTGTAATAATCACCCCCTTGCTTCCAAACATAACAGCTTCAAATTCTAGCCTTTGCTTCCTAATAAAAATAGGGTTGAAGCTTCACGGGCAGTGTTGAAATTGATGCCATCTTATAAAATTATTTTATGGATTAATTAAATTAAATTAAATTAAAATTTTATTTTATTTATAATTTATTTTTATTTTTAACTTATAATCTTCTTTTGAAAAAAAATCTTAATCAATCCATCATTGCTCTCTATCCATTCTTTTCCATTCATGTCTATTTCTGAGCATATCTCCTTAATCTGCTTCATTTTTTTTTAATTGCCCCTAACTCACAAACACCAATGCTTTAAGCATTAAAAAAGAAAGGCAATTGAAATTAAAAAAAATAATTCAACCAAACCATCTTCATCAGAAAGAAACTGGTTTATGTTTCATTTAATTCTGGGTCATGATCTGATGTCTTGAACTTTGAGTGATATATGTAGCATCAAATTATTACCTTCTCGTGAAATATAATTTTATTACTTCAATTATTTTTTGTTATTTTAATTTCATGTTAATATTAGAAAAAATGGAGTTTTGAACTTTGAATATGGGATATGATTTATATATATATATATAATAGATATATAATACTATCCACATGGAGGGATTCAGACTCACTTTGAAAGTATTATTTCCTTCGACTGAAAGAGCATTATATTCTTATTTATCAAAAGTAATACAATCTATAACCCTAGTTAAAAGATAACTCTAACGCTTGAGAACACTCAATTTCAATTTTGAGTGTTTTTTGCTTGGAGAAAACTAGGCAAAGGTATTAAAGAGTTATTTTAGGCATTTTTTTTATGGAGAACGAAAGAAAGAAAGGAAATGAGAGAACAGTAAATGGAAAGAAAGAAGGGAGGGACGAAAAAAAAGAAAAGAGAAAAAAGGGAAATAATTATGTTTGTGTTATTTTTTTCATATGGCAAAGGTATTATACATTTATGTAAATTTTTATTTGTTGATAATTTATTTTACTTATAGTTTGACATACTCGTATAATTGTGCCATGTTCATTTATATTGTGTTTTAATTATTTGTGTTCATGTCATATCTTAATTCATTTCATATTTTATATTTTTTTGTCATAGTGATTCAATTTAGATAAAAATTGGTGTGTTTTTATCCTGTTCATGTTATATTTCAATTTATTACATATTTTGCACAATTCGTAAAATTCTTAGTGATAATTCTTGGTGACCAAGTAATTGCCCCTACAAATATGTAGATAGGTGCAGACATTTAAAATTGAGAATGAGAGATATAAACTTTGCGAAATCTTATTGTGCGAGGATGATTTATAGCTTTATTCATGCAAAAGCTACCAGTATGTTGGTTGGAGGGTTTATAGCTTTCTTCATGCAAAAACTATTAGTGTGTTGATTTTGAGGAGAGTTTGCAGCTTTTACTGTACAAAAATTACAAGTTTGACTATTGTGTTGTTTATAACTTTTTTTAGGGTTAGTGGACATGGGCCAAAAGGATTAAACACATTAAAATTTTTGTTTTTTATTTATTACTTTCTTGTTGATTGCTTTTTTTAGGCCATCGTGCTAGTCCTGACTACTGGTATCATATCTATAGTTTGACACTCATCATGATGCAGTCATTAGTAATCGCGATTATTCAATTTCAACAGAGAATCTGTTGTTGTGGATTGTGATCATGGGATCGGAGATATAGAAGAGAAGATTTAATGCAAGTGGAGTTGTATGGCGATTCCTAAATAGATCAGACTTTTAGGTCGATGTTGCTAGCTAATGATCTATGGAGGCGGACAACACAAAAAGATAATTTTTATTGAAGCAACATTCAAGACTAATTCAATCGCGGCAGAGTCGAAATTACTTAAAGGCTTGAATTTTTGTGGAATTTGTGTCAAGATGGATATTGTTAGGTATTTGATCCAATTTCAAATTAGGAATCAGTTTATATTCTATTAAAATTCTATTGGTTATAGATTATTTAGTTAAGTTTATTTAATTATTAAATATTCTTAATAAAAAAACTTAGTGATAATTCTTGATGACCAAGTAATTTTCCTTATAAATATGTAAATAGGTGTAAACATTTAGAACTAATAACGAAAAAGATGTAAACCTTGCGGGATCTTATTGTGAGAGGATAATTTGAAGCTTTATCCCTTGCAAAAGCTGCTAGAGCGTTGGTTGAAGGGTTTGAAGCTTTTTCTATGTAGAAGCTACTATTGTATTTATTGTGAGGAGATTTTGTAGCTTTATTTGTACAAAAGCTATAAGTTTGATTAATATGCTTTTTATAACCCTTTTTAGGGTCAGTGAACATAAGCCAAAAAAGTGGAACACATTAAAATTTATGTTGTTTTATTTTTTTCTTATTGATTGCCTTTTCTAGGCTACCATGCTATTCCCAACTATAGTGATTAATTTACAAAAAAGTTTGTGTTTGTATTTTTGTGTGTTTAAAGTATTATAAATTTATATAGATTTTTATATGTTGATAATCTGTTTTACATAAATGTTGACATATTCCTATATTCGTGTTACATTCATACTATTTTTATGTAGTGCTGTGTTTTAATTACTTTTCTCACATTGTAATTGTGTCTTATCTTATTTTATCTCATATTTTATATAGCTTGCGATAGTGATTTAATTTTAACTCTAAATTCGTTACTTAAGAATTAGATCATTACATCTATTATACATTAATATAAATATCATACTCAAAACTTTAATCTAATTTCTTGAAGCACAACTAGACCTGGAAATTCATGTATTCATGTTATAGACATATATTTTATCATGTCACAATTGTGTTTAAGGTATTTTATATTGATATCAATTTTTATATGTTGATAGTTTATATTACATAAATTTTAAGTCATGTGTTTGTGTCATCTTGTGTCGTATTTTAATAACTTTTTATATGTTCATGTTATATTTATATAATTGTGTGTAAAATTGTTAGATCTAAGCATAATGAGAGGAAAAGTTATCCTTAAAGCATGACAACACTTAATTCTAATTTTGAGTTTTTTTTTTGTTTGGGGACAAACAGGCAAAGGTATTAAAGGAGTTTAAAGGGTTATTTTAGGTATTTTTAATTTTTTTTTTTCAATGGAGAATGAAAGAAAGAAAGGAATGGGAGGAGAGGAACAGAAAAAGAAAGGAAATGGGAAAAAAGGAAAGGAAAAAAAAAAGAAGAGATGAAAAGAAAGAAAAAAAGAAAAGAAAAAAAATGTATGTTTGTGTTTTTTTTTGTTTGTTTAAAGCATTATAAATTTATATAAATTTTTATACGTTAATAATACATCTTATTACTTTTGATACTTTCCTGCATTTGTGATGTGTTCATATTATTTTTATATTGTGTTTTAATTATTTGTATTCGTGTTGTATCTTAATTTATCCTATATTTTATATTATTCATCATAGTAGTTCAATTTAGAAAAAAATTTATATATTTGTATTATATTCATCGTATCTCAATTCATCACATATTTTGCTCAATTTATAATAATGATTTAATTTAAAGAAAAGCTTGTGTATTCATGTTTTTTTGGGTTTAAAGTGTTATAAATTTACATAAAATTTTACATAGAGATAATTTGCTTTATGTAGATTTTGACACGTTTATATATTCATGTCGTGTTCATATTATTTTTTGCATAGTGCATTGTTTTAATTATTTTTCTTACGTTGTGTTTAAGTTGTGCTTCAATTCATCACATATTTTATATAGTTTTTCATTATAATTCAATTTTAACTCTAAATTCATTTTTTAAAAATTGAATTATTATATCTATTATAAATTAATATAAATATTATATTCAAAACTTTAACCTAATTTTTAGAAGCTAGACAAGGACATATTCTAGTTAATATAAATTCAAGACTCTATGAATATTATAATAAATTCTCATAAATTCTCGATATATGATTTTTAGCATTCCAATATATATCAATAAATTTTTCTCGCTACTATAACTTTAAGGTTTTTTTTTCTTAAAAATAGTGGGTATCAACTCGGGTGGGTCTTATTTGATAAATGAAAAAAAGAAAGCACTCATGGAAAATGCACTTCAGATGATCTTATATTCAAATTAAACATTTTTATTTATTAAGTTAATTAATTTTTAATTGAATATTTTATATAGTATTAGAATTTAGGTTTTACCAATATTTGATGGGCCAAGTAATAAGGAATTTAGTGTCTCTTAAGTAAGTTCTCGGTTTAAGTATTGTGAATGAGAAAAATAGATCCTGAGAGATTTTTTTTTTTGGTCTAATTCGACTCGACTCTAAAATAATCGAAGCTTAATGTAGCTATCAAATAACAAAAGATCTCAAACCCAAAAAAAATAAAAATTCAAGTTTTGTTTTCTTATTTTTGCATACTATTCTTTTAAATTTACCATGTGATAAATTGTTTTATTTTCAATTAAACTTGATGAAATTTGTTAAAATGATATTTTCTCGTGTATCGACTAAATATGATATAAATGTATACAAAAATAAAGCTTAAAAAAAATTTGAAGTCATTAGTTTCGGAAAATAATGTTACCATATTTATTTATTTTTTCCATGAATCGAGGATTTTTAATTTTCCAATATTTGTTGCGATCATAAAACTGTGTTTTTTTTTTTTTTCTTTTTTCGAATTTCATTTTCAATGCACTGCCTTAGAGACAGACACGAATTGGGGAAGATGAAACATGTAAATACCAAAACCGGAATTGATATAAACAGTAGATTTTAACAAATTTAGTAATAAATTTAATATGGTAGGAGGAGAGAAATTATTCTAGGATTATTTTTTTTTTTTACATCTTTCCTAGAGCAATTATGCAACACTTCAGAATGTTTCAGTCCCACTTATTCCATATACCACATAAGAAAAGATAAAAACAAATCAATTATTCTGCTTATTGCCATCTACCAATTTCATGATTTTTTTTCATTTTTATTTTTATAAGTAAATATGTTCTTCTTTTTATTTTTATTTTTTAGCATTTTGATTATAACTTAAAAGCATAGAGTATATAGAAGTGTCCATTGTTAGGTTAAGTTTAATTATATCTATATTTTACGTACTTATTTAAGTTTAATTCGATCTGAAAATTTAAATCTTAAATTCTCTTTAAATTTATCCAACATAATAATTTAAACATTAAATATTTTTAAATTCACTTAAAGCTATAAATAGTATGATCTAAATCTCTCCAAAATTAAAAATCACTAATCTAATAATATATGCAACTCTTAATTTTATTTTCAAACTACAACTTCATTTGTAAATGTGATGTTATAGTGCATGCATCATTCATAGGAAAAGAGAAAATAAAAGATGCGAGTAAGATTATGTTGCTTTGAATAATGATCTCAACTGCCCTACATTTCATTGAACAGCTCCTAAAAGATGATGCTGCCCTACATAAACAAGGATACTATCCCACTGCCCACATTTATTTGTTTTCTTTCATTGAGGAAATAATAAAGTATAATTTCCAGTTTTGCCATTAGTTTTTTCACACCCTAATATGTCCCTAACCATTCCTTCGGCAACCCAAAAATTTCACCTTTCCAATAGGTCATTATGAGTGGAGATTAAGCGAATTGAATTGAATCCTCCTTCCCCGTTTTGGTTTTAATTTGAATGAAAAAAAAAAAAGCTCAAAACTTCTACAAAGTTAACTTCTATTGCTGATCATTAAAATATATTGAAAATATAAGAAAATTGATTTTAAAGACATATTAGATTGAATTACGTCAATTTAACTTAAGCAATCAACGATTCTAACGGAAAATTAATATTCTAATAACATGTTATATGATTATTAGTCTAAGAAGCTTAATTTTTTTAAAAAAATCTAAACAATTAGAATTTGATATTTTAATTTAAAAACAAGTTTTGAAAACCAAATAAAAAAAAGGGACAGATAACTTATTACATAACCTAAAATAATATTTAAAAAGAAAGATTTATTTGAATATTAAACCGAAATTCCATATCACTATCTAACTCATAAATAAGGTTTTTTTTTTTTTTTGGAGGACTTGTATTTGAACTAATTTTCTTTTGTGCGCAAATGTTCAAGCAATTAGAGAGACTACTCAATTTAGAGTTAGGATATGCTGTATGTCTAGATATTGATTTATATTGGACTTACAATTAAAGTATTTGATCTTTACCAACTTAACCCAAACCATTTTATTAATTATTAATTATAAATTATGAAAAAAAAAACATAGTCGAATTCAAGTAGCAATAAATATTTCTTGTACCAAATGTTACCAAAAGATGTTGAAAC
>JBBYHO010000005.1:6348994-6363887 GCA_038382025.1 Adansonia gregorii
TTCTTTGGACTAACATAGTTAATTAAACTCTGATGTGATAATTTATAGTAATATGTCATAAAAATATCACCTCATCATAAAAAATTAAAAATTAAAAGATTAAAATTTGTTGACATTTTTAATGCTCACGTGGTATTGATAACATGACATTTTATTTATTTTTTAATTAAATTGATATCATTTAACATGTTATATCAAATTTAATTAAAAACATATTAATAGTATAGATATATACAAATTGAAAGAGTTCTAATAATTTATTTACACTTGAGTTGCCAAGAGTTTGATAACACTTTACTAACAAACCAAAACATTAAATTCAATTAAAATCATATTAGTTGATATACACAGAATGAAAGAGTTTTGAAAATCCACAAAATTCCAAAAAACAAAAAAACAAAAAAATCTTGTTATCTACTTTGAATTGATATTCTCTTTTTCAAAGAATTCTCATTCTGTTCGCAAGTTTCTTTTTCTCACATTTGAATATTTCGTGAAATTACGTTACTTCTTCCCCCATTTAAGAATTTTATATGCAGATGAAAAGTTCTTGGAAATATGCATTTTTTTTCTTTACATTTCAAGAGCTTCTCGATACTTTATCTAACAATTCATATATTTATATTATATTTATATATTTTATTATATTATAATTATATTTAAAATATATTATAATTATATAAATTTTAATATATTAATATTTTATATTATATAAATTTTAATATATATTCTTATAATATCATATTATATTTTAATTATTTTATTTATATCATATTTATATAATTATATCTAATATTATTAGGTTCACCTTAATTTCTAGTGGCTTCTCTTTATTTGAGTCAAGGGGCTTAGGGTTTTTTTTTTTTTGGGTGCATATATAGTTACGTACCTAAAATGTTGATTTTTGGTGTACATTTGCACAATCACGTGCCGAGTAAGCTCCCCGTGACTGTTTGCGTCGAACGGATGACGAGTAGTTGATTTTTACGTTTTCGAAACCTTTGGGATTGAATGTATAAAAAATTTAAAGTTTTAGGATTAAAGTGAAAAAGCTACAAAGTTTAGGATTAAAATTGTAATTATCATATTGTATTTATAGTTATAGTTTTTTTCACAACGTTAGTAGACAGACGGATACCATTATATTTTCAACACGAATACGGTAACCTGAAAATTTTAAAAAAATTAAGATATGGATGCAATAGAATATGATAATAAAAATTAAATTTATAGAATAGTATATAATAAATTATAAAATTAATTTTTAATTAATTATTAATATATAAGTAATTTTATAATTTTTTAAAATTAATTTTGAATTTAAAAATTAAATCTTAAAATATTTAATACAATTAAATTTTTTATTATTAATTTTATATTAAAATATTATTAAATATATTTAATCGTATTATCGTTTGATTTTACATTTTTTTTTTGCGAGTCTCACGTGTTCAATTATTTTAAGCTGTATTTAAATTACGTTCGGACACTTGTCTGACACTCGTACTCCCACTGCTTTATAGTCAACAAGTGCACATTTATATTTTGGGAATAAAAACGGTGTTTTATTTCTATTACCAGAGGCGGATTTCCTATTTTAGATCTGGGCTAAGTTGGTTCTTTACCAGAAGAGCTGCAAGGATGTTGTTAAAATATTTCAAGCCGCCGGTATGCTTTTACGTTGTCTTTATAATGATTTGGTGTAGGCCTGGAGTTTCATTTTCAGTCATCAAGTCTCTTCCTGGATATTCTGCTTCACTTCCCTTCAAGCTTGAAACTGGGTAGGGTTTCTCACACACTTCCTGCTAATCTTCTCCTTTTTACTTCTAATATTATGTTTTCTTCTTCTAGGATTATTCATGATTGTTGTAAAGATATGGAAAGAGGGAGTTATGATCTAAGTTACCCAAATTAAAAAAATATATATTTGACTATTTTTTAATATGAGTATGAAATGTAATTTTTTAAATATATAAAAAAATTTAAAAAATTGACTGTACAAACACTCGTTGAAGTCCGAATAACATAGATTTATCACTTTAAAGTACTCTCAGCACTGACCGCTTAGTTGCTTAATGTGTCTTAGATACATAGGGGTGGATGATTTGGAGTTCTTCTACTATTTTGCTGAATCAGAAAGGAATCCAGCAGAGGATCCTCTCTTGTTGTGGCTCACGGGAGGCCCTGGCTGTTCTAGTCTCTCTGGGTTTTTTTTCGAAATAGGTAATCAGAAAGGAATCAGCAGAGGATCCCTTGACTTTGTCCCATGTCAAGGAGTAATGGATTTTGTTTATCCAAAAATATATCTTTATTAATTACAAAGTTATTATTTCCAGCCTAGCGGAGCCCGCAGTTAGTGCCGTAATATGCATTATGTTGCTCCAACTCTTTTTTTTTTTTAAGATTTGTCTTTGATATATTTTTTGATATGGGTATAAGGACGTGATTTTTTAAATGCATAAAAAAATTTAAAAAATTGAACATATCATCGTCGGACACTTTCACTCAGTCCAAGTAATATAGCTAATATGTGAACATGATACTAATTTAGAATTCTAAATCCATTTAGGCCCCTTGCGCTTTAACATGGTCGAGTACAATGGCAGTTTACCAACATTGTTTCTGAACCCTTACGCATGGACAAAGGTGAAATCATTTACGACTAATTGTTTTTTAAGCTTACAGTATTATGCCTCTTCCCATTTGCTGATCATCCTTGACAAACTTTCTAGGTTTCAAGTATAATCTTCCTAGATGCGCCTGTTGGCACTGGATTCTCTTATTCAAGGACTTTGCAAGGTTTCAAGACCGGGGATTTAAAACATGCAATTAGTTGTTCTAAATTTCTTAGGAAGGTGGTAGACAAATCTTAATTTGCTATCGTTCATAACTATTATAATGTTCGTACTGAAAGAACATCAATGGAAAGTGAGAATGTGCACTCAAGAGTATCATTTTGTCTATTCAGTGGTTGCAGAGTCATCCCAAGTTCAGCACGAATCCGCTTTATATTGCTGGTGACTCTTACTCTGGCAAGGTTGTGCCTGTAATTGTCCAAACAATATCAGATGGTAGATATGTGCTCCTTCCCTTAAAACTTTGTATTTTATTTATAATTGTTAAATCAATGGAGCAATAAGCAAGTTACTCTTGCTGCTTCAGGTATTGAAGACAGGCATATCCCAGCATTGAATCTCAAAGTAAGTGCTTAACTTTCAAATTCTCGGTGACTATTATGATTTGTTGCAATTCACAGATGTGTTTTATGATATGAAGTTTTAGATTCCGGAATGCCTACAATGTTTCCAGCAATTGTTTGCAGGGTTATTTGCTTGGTAATCCTTTTACAGATGCGAAATTTGATAGCAACTCAAAGATTCCATCTTTCAATCGAATGGCACTTATCTCTGATGAACTTTACGAGGTTATTGGACGAAGCCCTTCTTCTAATATTTCTGAAATTGAAACTTAGAGTTACCTGTTCCCTTAATTATAAATGATTCAAGAACTGTATATATGTATGTGCCTGACCATTTCTGGGTTTTGCAGTCAGCCAAAAGGAATTGTAAAGAAGAGTACGTCGAAGTAGATTTCAGCAATGTAAAGTGTGCAAAGGATCTTCATACTATCTCAGAGGTAGAATCCTTCCATGATCGTGTTTTTAGTTCCCGAAATCTTTTTATGTGTGTCAACTAAGCTAATAACTTTTGGATCTTGCGTTTCTAGTGCACTGCACGCATAAACGAGATGCATATCTTGGAGCCTCAATGCCCTTCTGAATTTCCCGGATTGGATAATTCGGAGGATAATCGAAAATATCTTTTAGAAACACACAAAGACTTCTTGCATCTGCATGCTGAATACCCTCAATTCGGATGTCGTGTAAATGTTCCAACACTTGCTATATCTGTCACTCCATAAATCCATGCAATTTTCCCTTTTAGACATTGTGCTACTGATTAAGCCTTGTTGCAGAACTATTACTGCTACCTTTTGAAAGTTTGGGCATCTGATATCAGTGTCCAGAAAGCACTCCATACCAGAGAGGTAAGAATTGAAGCTTCAGACCACCATTACCAAGTAACTTGAGCTAAATTAATGTAATTTTGATATTGAATAGCAGGGAACAATCAAAGAATGGGTAAGATGTAACAAAAGCATGGATTATGACTATGATGTTCGGAGTACCGTAAGCTATCATCTACATCTCAATAAGAAAGGTTACCGAGCTCTTATATACAGGTTTTCTTTTTTGCTTTTGCTTGCATACTACTCTGTCTATTTCTATTTTCCTCTTCGTATGGAAGAGAGTGCTGATTGTAAATTTCTTTTACAGTGGCGATCATGACCTAGCGGTTCCATCCTTGGGAACCGAATCATGGATTAAGTCCCTGAATTTATCCGTTGTTGATGATTGGAGGCCATGGTTTGTTGATGGTCAAGTTGGAGGGTAAGCCGATGACAATTTAACAGATTTTTTTCTCATATATAGAATTAGCTATGTTGCTCCAATTTTTAATTTGTTTTTGGAGTACCCATATCATGTCAAACATATCCGGGTCTGAGTATATGATCCTCTATCTATCTTCCAAACATAGAAAAAATTGAATATACCTATATCAAATACATATTACTATCTTACACTCTCATCCGAGTTAGACTAACCTAGGAACCAAGTTTCTTTTTATCTGATGCTTTGCTTCTTAAAAATTGTTGTGTAGGTACACGAGAGAATATGGAAATAACTTCACATTTGCAACTGTAAAGGCAAGATTGCAGATATTTACATGATAATGTTATTTATTGGCTTTGTAGCCTAGTGATTGTTTTGAAGAAAATTACATTTAAATGGAGTTCTTTTTCTTTATTATTATTATTATTTTTGGGTGCAGGGAGCAGGTCATACAGCTCCAGAGTACAATCCCAAGGAATGTCTTGGCATGTTCAAAAGATGGATTTCTGAACAACCTTTGTGATTAGTTGGTAGTTTTTCATTGCTCATTAAAGAGCATGAAATTCCCTTTAGGATGTATTTAAGCTAATGCGATATTGTTGTCTGAAGCCATTTTGCTTTATGCAGAATAAGATGCAGAAAATAATAACGTATTTTATTTTTCATTTTTACTAAATACACTGATAATTAATTTTTTTTGCTTTTTTTTATCCATTGTTTTCAATTTTTCTATCCTACCAAATAGAGTGTTAATTAAGTCGATTCAATCAGTTCAGTTAAGAAATATTAAGAACCAACTAATTGGATTTAACTTACAAAAGCCATCGAACTAATTAGGATAAATGTTTGAAACCAAATCAATCAAATCGAGTTTCGAATTAATTGAATTGAATTTAATCGGTTTTGTTTGGTCGGTCTAATCTGTTCTTTACCTATTACAAATTATTTTTTAAATTTTATTTTTAAAATTTTAATTTTTAATAGGTAAAATAATAAAACAATATATTTTTTTTATTTTTTTCTTTCATTCTTCAATCATATAAAGTTATGAGAGGAAATAAATTTTTTTTCACTTTTTTATCTTTATTATTAAGTACACTAATAGAAAAAAAAATATTTTTTGTTTTACAATTTTTTTTCCTTTTCGAATTTCTTTATGATCTATCAAGTAAAGCCTTAAGCTTGGGGCTTAAGATTGAAGCTCATTTTTTGTCAGGTTTAAATTATTAAAAAGCTGAAGTAGGGTTCTAGACATTTATCATCAATCAAAGTAACCATTCTCCTTAAAAAATTGATCCCGCTATGTATGGATTAAGATTGTAATTGAGTTGAGCTCAAGTTGTAAAATGCTCGAGTTTAATTTGAATTTCGAGATTTAAAACTTAATTCAAGTTTGAAATTTGAGCTTAATTTAAGATAAAAATTAAACTATTCAATTAGGTTTGATTAAACTCATTTTTGAATTTCATACTTGAATTTGATTATTTATGCTTGAGTTTAAGTTTAAATTAAGATTTTTAATACTAATGAAAATTAAAAAATTTTGATTAGACTCTTGAGCTATTCAGGTGAAGCATTAAGATATTTAAATTCAATTTAATAACTTAAGTTAATCGACCTCCAACTTGACAATTATCTAATTGAATTCGAATTTTTTTAATCGAATTCGATTATCTTACAAACATAGATATTTCGTTTATATCTTAACACAAAATATCTTGTTTACACATTAACGTGAACTTCTGCGATAAAGAAAGTTGGCGGACCTTCGTGTCTCTTAACCCTAAATGGCCGTTTCCCTTTCCATTTGCTTCAATCATGCACTCAATTATCATGTTAACTTTTGGGGTTTTTTACACGTCTCAAATGTTTGTTACACTTTCCTTATACAATTCTCACCACTAAAGAAGTCCAAATATTTGCGTGCTAGAAACATGGGCACACCATTGATGCATGTGTGATCAAGGCAAAAATCCATGAATGTTTCATGCTACAAAAAGCATAATAAAAAAGCTGATATTCAACCAAATTATAATGCTATACATTACTCGTAACCAAATCCATAGATAACATCATTCATAGCACTTTCCAGTAAAATCTCGAAGAGCATGTAAGAATCACCAATAAAGTCCGAAAGTTGGACCAACTTCAGCTGGATGTGCCTCTAGTTTAACTAGTTGGCTACTACTCCTCAACATTGGTCTAACAAGTATCGGAAGCTAACATTCGGTTGCAGCTATTCCCACTTTCAACCGCATCTTATGTAACTCGAAAAAAAAAAAGGAGCAGAGACTTGCCATGAATGTAGCAGAATTCGCGCCTTGATCCACTTTAGCTGTTATCTACTCTGCCCAAACAAAAGAACTTTCATCAACCTTCAGCTAAAATAAAAATTTCAAGTGTGAAGTAAGTCTTCGTATCTTATTGGTAAAACTGATTATTGAAAATTCAACGGACCCCGATCTTTATAAACTTTTAAACTCAGTACTGCTGTGACAAAAAACCTATAGCTTAAGCCTCATCTTAATACATATAAATGGATTTTTTTTAAATATTGTTGCATGCAAGCAAAACCAGAGAATACAAATATAAGTAATTCAAGCCTAATGGATCTATTTCGAAGTCAGGGTCAATTGAAGATAACCTAAAAATCTAGCCGCCATCGCTTCTGACAGTTTCAAGGTCTTTAAAAATTTCATGAATTCCCATTTTCGGGTAAATAATAAATCATTGATTTGAAATCAGAATTACAAAAAGTCCATGATCTATTGCAAATTCAATTAAAGTCGATATAGTTTTACAAATCGTCTCCACCCAATAGTGAAGAACTGAAGATAACTAAAGCCTACTAATAAATGTGGATAAATACCAGTAGTTAGAAACAATGTAAATACTTCATAGAAAACGACAGGTGATATTGAATTCAATTTAGTTCAAAACATTAAAATTCTACCTAATTCAAAAGAATATCTTATAGGGTTATAACAAACAAAACTTAAAAACTTTTTGAAATATGAGTTCAACCAAAGAATTGGTTAGCAGAGGGAAGAGAATCTCTTAAGTCCCCTTCATGCTTGCAAAAAAGCACTTTAATTTAGTCAATAAAATTCTTAAGTACCACTAAAAACCCTCCTTTAATCCCGCAAAATCTCCACCTACCCAACATCAACGTCATTCCTCCATCATAAAAGTGAACAATATTATCCTGCAATCATGCATTATTTTAAGACTTCAAAGTAGCAATAATAATATTGGAGATGATAAAAAAATCGTATAAATATAACATGATTATTTATTTTATTAAAATATTAAAATTTATGTAAATATAAAATATTTTAAATAAAATTATAATAAATAAAAATCTACAAGAATTTACTATAATGAATGAAATATTTTAATCTTTACACTATTCAATTTAGTATTTTAATTCATATACTTAAAAAATTATAGCAAATAAAAAAAATTAACGGTGCTAAAAAAATCATTTAAATATTAATAAGATGTTGACGTGTCATATTATATAAATTTTTAAATTTTATACAAAAATAAATTTGAATTTAGGATCAAATTTAAATTTTTTTTATATAAAATTTAAAATTTTAGAACACATGATATATTAATATTTTATTATTATTTAAATATTTTTTTATTTATTATAATTTTAAAAATAAAAAACTAAAATATTTTTTTTATTATTATATAAGCCCTATCATTAAATTTTTATTAATTATAACATAATAAAACACCTAAGAAGACATGGATACGTGAATTTTCAACCCAACTTCAAAGCCCTCCCCACCTCCAAGAAAAAGAAGTAAAAGCAAACACTTTACATGTAATAAAGCTAAAAAATGAAGAAGCCTCTCACTGTAATAAAATAATGAAAAACCCATACCTTTTTTGTTTTGTTTTGGTTCACCATGGACCCTCATCAGCAGGGTAATCAAAGGGAACTTCATTAACAGTGGAGGAATCATGTAGATCCCGGTGAACGAACCCAAAATTGCGCAAAACCTGATTATCGGCAAAATTCAAAGCTTTCACCATCCCATTCCAGCAAGACTCCCCGGCATACATCTGATTATGGTCTCCACTACACGGCTGACAACCGGTGAAATGGGTTATCAACGGTCGCCTCCAGCTCCCTTTCCCATTCCCAGCTTCCTTCAAAAACTCTTCCCTAAACGCACCGTATTGCTCACTCACTTTCTCAGCATGCCGCCTCCTTAACTTTGGAGCCCGTCTTTCGATTTCCAAATACCTCTCAGTCGTATTTTCGTACCTTCCAACGATCTCAACCCAATAGCCTTCAAAATAATATTCTCCTTCCAAATAAATATAATCGTAATATTTCTCTTTTTCGGTGTAAAGAAGATAAATCAGAGCCGATTGATCGTCTGATTCAGGGAACAGCTTATCCTTAAACGTTGATCGTTGAATCTGACCCCACTTATCATAATCTTTGCTCATTGGACCCATGCTGGACCAAATGCTAATCAAATCCATAGACCATTGGCAATTCCTAATCAGAAAAACCCCAGCATTTAAACTGGTCCAACTTTTACTCTGGTAAATCAACTTAGGCCAACCATGAACGACCATGTTATGGTTTTTGTATCTTTCTAAGGGTAACTTGAACTCCATGTCTGTAAACAAGGCATCGGAATCAACCCACCAGATCCACTCAGCTTCGGGGTGAGCCAACATGGCTGCTTTAACGACGGGTAACTTTGCCCAAAAGGAACCCATTTTGGGGTGTAATAACAAGTTGTTATAAAAAATATCGTACCCGTGGATTCTACAATAATCAACCTTGTTCTTGAAGAAACGTAAGAGTAAATGATCGCCAATGGGATTCTTACATGGTTTCGGTTGGGACCCGGTTAGAAGAACGATTCTTTCGCGAGCTCCGAATGCGAATGAAGGGTGATGCTTTAGCCACTCTTTGCGTTTTTCATCCCAATCTTTCACCGGCTTTTCTATGGAGTAACTCATCTCCGGATCATCGTAAAAGGTCGGTTCTTTAGGGTCGGATTTCACGTTAAATCCGAACCCACTCTCCGAGCAGTCGGCTGGATTCTTTTCTTTCAACTGCGACGACGGCTCGGTTACGGCGGGGTCGAAGTTTGGGGTCGGAGTGAAAAACGACCAAAACGAACACACTAATAGAAGAGCTAAAAAAGCACCACCAAAGAAAACAAAGGCATCGGAAAAACACCAAAACGAGCGGTTTCGAGGTTTCGCCATGGGAGAAGATTGGAGATGAGATAACTCAGAAGTCACCATTTTTAAAAAAAAGAAAACTGTGTTTTGAGGTTTTTAAGTTTGGCAGTTCAGAAGATTTGTTCAAAAGGTTTATAACATAGAAGATTACCCAAATTTAGTTTGGTAATTAAAGAGGAAGACAAAAGAGTGAACACTGTATTAAAAGCGTCTTTTTGCTTATGGTGTGTTTTTATTACAAGTTAGAAGGACGTCGGTTCCGATGCGCAGGGGATGCTAAAGTGCGCGGGGTAGAACAGCGATGAATTGCGGTTAAACGGCACGTGAAATTGGTGCCGACAGATTGGACTGGACGTGGATTTTACACCGTACTAATTTTCCGTTATTTCCGCTTTAATTTTCTGTTGATTTTTTTAGATAATTTGTTAATAAGTGTCTTAAGATTTTTTTTCTAAAGCTAATTTTTTTTTATTTTTTAATATTTAAATTGAAAACGGTATATTAATTAATTTTTTTAAAATACCTTTTAATACATTTATAGTAAATAATGTTAAAGGTTAAACTTTAAAAGATGAGTCGGAATGTCGAAGAGGACGCTTTATTTTTTACGTTTTTTTTTTAGAATTTTTATTTTTTTAATATAAAAAAATAATAATATTATAATGATAAATTAATAAAATTTAAATTCAAATTCAAATTCAAATTTAATATGTTATTATAACATATTTTTAGTCACTAAATTAAAAAAATATTAATTTTAAAGCTTTTGTTTTAAGGTTTGAATTGCTAATTATTATTATTATTATTATTATTATTATTATGAGTAGCAGTTTACTCATAATTTTTAATTTTTATCTAATTAATTTATCTAAAAAAATCACACAATTAAATTTTTTTTAAAATTTGTAATTTTTATGAGTTTGTCCATAATATTACATAATTGAACTAATACTCAATAAGACATTTGTAGGTCATACTGATACAAACATTTACTCGGTTAATCCAAAGAAGAATTATATCAATAATCAATAACCCAACTTTTTGTTTGAAAATGATTCCAACAGAGTTAAATTCAAAGAGTAGAACTAACATTAAAATATTTAGAATTTTAAATTTAAAAATTTTTCTTTTTGTCACGTATTGTATTGCTGTGAATATGAGGATAGCATTTTCAGTTGAAGTTGCATATTGTAATGTAGGTGGGACCCAATTTTAGGAGCAGAGTGAAGATGACATTGTAAGGGCTTCCTGCGCACACAGCGACGGTTCAAGGCCATTAGGGGGGCCCTCCCTCATGTGAGTCTGTGACAACCAAGGCCCCGCATATATATGGAGCTTAAACGTCGTTTCAAAAATTTTTCAAGGATTTATTGCAACCCCCTACCGGCAAGTCTTCCTAGCTCGGTTAGAGGAGCTCTTTGAGTTTGCTCCTATCATTTTGATTTCCATGCACATGCTGCCCCTGCATGAAGAAAATGAAAATCTTCATCAGAGAATTGGGATATTTCACTGTATTACTCGACGATATGTTACGTCAAATATTTTAAAAAAATAAATAAAATATATTAATTTTAAATTAAATAAAAAATAAAAATTTTTAAATATATAAATAGATGTATTACACATTATATTAAACATGTTTTTTTAAAAAAAAATATGGCTCGTAAGCTCTTATCAATTATCACTGACAGTTAAAACGTAAATTATTAAGATCCTATAATCATATTGTAGATTAAGCAATGATAGAGAGATTTGGTACATATATTAATGATTCATATATATTTCAATAGTAGTATAGTGTTCCCTGATCGGTCCTGTATTGTTAATTTTCCATCGACTTTCATAGAGTTTAAGAGGGGGGAAAATTGAGTGTGTATATTAATATTAAATTTTTAACTTTTTTAAAATAAGTTTGATTATTTACACGGGTTTTGATTTGAATAAATATATTTGATATATTGTTATCAATTTTATTATAAAATTATTTAAAAATATGACTACTATTTTATTAATTTTAATTTTTATTAATAAAATTATTTTTTCATATAAAAAATTTAATGATTTTCAATTATTTATTAACTTGATTTATTCATAAATGGTAAATGATCTAAAATTTTCATTTTATATCTACTGCTTTAATGACTATTTTTATTAGAATATCACTTCATTATAAGTTTTTAATCTCTACATTACAATAATTAATTTTACCATTATTATTATTTTCAATCTCACCAAAGTTATTTTTATCAATGGACCCAAGCCAATGGTGCTATAGGAGCAGAAATGTCTCCACAACCTTTTGCAAAATGGTAATATTCCTTTGTGTTGTACATAATACCTTATAATGAAAATATTTGAAAATTAATCCAAAAGTTCTTGTTTTCTAACGAAGGTTAGTAATCATATAAATCGCATATTTATGAATTAAGTATTGTGTTTGAAGGAAAAGATATATCTAGTTGATATGATCATTTTTTCAAAAGTGATGATTTTTTATCTAATTGCTTATTTTTTAAAATATTGTTAAATTTAGTAATATAATTTTTTTTATGGAGTTCATGATTCTTTAAGTAAACGTGCTTAATATTTAGCAACATTTAAAAAAGCCATGAAAATGAAGAAAAAAGCTATTAAAATCATGATTTCTTGCAATGAAAAAGGTATTTATTTTCAGAGTAATAATTTTTCATTAAATAATTAACCCTTTATGGAAAGGTACTTTATAGCACCGGTTGGTTGGGGCTTATAAATATCAACCTTACACTTAATTTAATTTTAATTACATTCAATCACTCATTCTCTCATTCTCAAATTATTTGATTTTTGTTTAACTCTGTTCAAAACTTAAATCGCAGTGGAAAAACAATTATCTTAGAAAAAAAAGCCTTCTTTAAATTTCTTACCTACGATCTTATTCATTTCTTCCACGCCATTATTACTTGATTGCACTTAGCCAACCCCAATATACAATACTTTGGCATGATGGAAATTTAGAACAAATTGAAAGGACGGATTAGATTTTTATAGAAAAGGTGCTTACCAACTAAAATATATAATCCTGGAAAAAAAGAATAAGGGAGACATATTTTTATTATTTATAAAAAAAATAAATCCACAAATATTCATTCATTATTTGATTATTATTATTATTATTTCATATAAAATGTTTAAACAGAATTAAAATATTATTATACAATAAATCTTTAGAATTGCATGTGATTTTTTACATTTCAGTAATCAGCCATAAAAAAATTATCTCGTCTCTTCTGCCTCAGCTTCAAATGCGGCAAAACTCTTGACAATCTCATGGGAGCAGTAAAAATGATTTTGGTGGGATCATTATGATCCACAGAAATATCAGAAAGAGTCATCCAGACCATTATCTCCTTGCCTTTGACACCCATCGATTTCCGCATCCGACGATTCTGGAGGAATGCCTAACATCGGATCCATACGCGGCGGCTCCAAGCTTTAAACCAATACTTAAAGGTTTTCTACTGTTTGAGCCAGATGAAGTCATTATACCCGACCTTAATGATGTCGTTCAATGGCATCAAAGTCTTGGAAAGGTGAAACTCATCAAAGATTTCCTCCCTGTTCCATGTCACACGTTTTAAAAAAATAAATATGATACATTAATTTTATATTAAATAAAAAATAATAAAATTTTAAATATATAAATACGTGTATTGTATAATTTATTAAACATATTTTTTGAAAAAAAAATAATAATTTCGTAACATCTGCGCCATGATAGGTCTCAGTGAGTTGTAATATGCTTTGATGCCATTAAGCAAGCTTCTTTCTTTTCAATTCAATTTGTTTTCTTTATGAGAGTGCAAATTCTAACAATCCAAGATTCTTTATATACAGTCACTGCTTCTGCCTATTCGAGGGGCAGTGCAAGACTTTAAAAGGCTAATTTTATGTTTTATGTTCATTTTTAAATTTAGTTGATGAAGATTGGGCACATTTTATATGATTTATTTTTTCAAGCAACAAATTTGCGTGTCATTATATAAAATCAAAAGTATTTATTTACGCATACATTGATTACTTTTCGGTCAGTCCTTCTAGAGATTGATTTTATTTTGATTTTAATGCTAAAAAAATGGATTTTTATAGAATTTTGTTGGACGTGAGGATTTTTGTTTTCAATATTAAAAATTGGAAAAATTGGAAATGAATATTGCGTGGTCGCATTAATATTGGATGTTTATTTGGCAGAGTTACATGGTAACCACGTGATCGAGCAGATCATAAACGACCTGATCTTAATAATTTATATATTTATATTATGATATAATTATATTTAAATATTTTATATTTATATAAGTTTTGATATAATTTATTTGATGTAAATTTTAAGATATCGGCATATACCTATTATGTTTATATTATTTTTTATCATATTATATTTTATTTTTTTTAATATCATATTTAATATTATCAAATCTAATTTATTTAACTCTATAGAAGAATTTAGAAAATAAATACCTTGTGGTTGCTTTTTTTTAATAAAGTATATATGATTTTGCATTTTACTACTAATAGATTTGGGTATAAGAACAAGTACAATGAGAAAAAATCCCTAAGCATTTTTATTTTTAATTTTAGTGTTCTTTTAGAAAAGAAAAAGTTAAATAATTTAATGTAACTTGATTTTTTTTTTTGGAAGTTACTATGATAAGAGAAATCACAATATTATTTATATATTACATATAAGAAATCAAATAATTACATTAAATAAAAAAAAAGAAAAAGAGAAAAAAAATCAAACTTACATATGATAGAATCTGAATTTGAAATATCGAAATTCTAAATATATAATTGACGAAAAATAGGTCAAAGTAACCGTTATGCTACCTATATAGAATTTAAGATATAAAAGTATTTTTACATGTATTTATATGAAGGTATTTTTCTTGATTCCTTTGTTTCTTAATTGATTTTCCATGATCCAACAATAATCCCTCATGCCCCATGATTTTTTTCTGCCTCATTATCAACATCTAATTGGCTTTAATTAATGCCGTCACGCAGTCTTCATTTCCATTTTTTATATAAAAAATAAAACTTAAAATGTTTGATGAATTTTGAATCAATTCTCTTCAAATGAAAAAGTTTTTTTTTTTTTTTGAATAGTAGAGGAGATGTAAGGTAAAGCGTTTTTTATTTGAAAGGCAAGTACGAAGCACTTATGGTATTTGCCTGCTT
>JBBYHO010000005.1:6417258-6431079 GCA_038382025.1 Adansonia gregorii
ATAAAGAATTTATCCTCTTAAAAATTATTCATATTTTAAAAATAATAAATTTAATTTAAAAAATATTAATATTAATATTAAATTGCATCGATTAAAGTTAGATAAAAATGTCATATACAATGCTCATTTATTTTTTTAAACGAGCCTATTTTTTTCTAACAACTTTTTTTACATAAATATTTTTACTTAATTTAATCTTAAATAAATCTAGTAAAAAGTAAAAAGAAAAAAATTGATAAATAATAAAAAAAATCCAAACAAATAGCAAGCTCCAAAATTTCATTGTTGAGAAGATTTACCTATATTTAAAAAGATTTAAATAAAAATAATAGATTTAAAAATTAAGTTTAAATAAAAAATTTATACAGTTAAAAAAAAAGTCAAGACTTAACTACAGTGTAAACTTAGTCATAAGCTGAACTGAGTCGTAATTTGAAAATTTTTAAATCTCTTTCTCAAGCCGAACTTGATGCCTAAATTATTATATAAAAATATTATTTTTATATTATTATTTTATATATTTTATTATTAAATTTAAATAAAAATTATTTTCTTATATAATTTGGACCAAGTTGAATGATCAAAATTATTAAAATGCAAATCTAGACTTGATTTGTGCCTACTTGTGAATTGTTTTTCAAAGTTCAAGCTCGACATTTTTTAATTTTATAAATTATTCTGAGTAATTTATATCATATGATATATCATGAATGAAAACTTAAATTGACCTAAACTATCAATTTACAAATATAAATAAATCTAGACAAAATTTAAAACTTATATTATAAATCAAACCGACTTAAAAATGTAAATAATATTAATGTCGGATTTAAACCAAACCCTTGTTTAGATGATAAAAGCAATTAAACCCAAATTTGGATGAAAAACGCAGACATGGCTAACAAGTCCATAAACAAATACTTGCAAAAAACTCAAGTCCCAAAGGATCCATAAAACAGATAAAAACTGTGAAAATAAAAGAATAGTCCTGAGTAAAACTTAAAACTATGTTGTCAGAGATACAAAACCTTAAAACGAGACAAAAAAGGAAAAGAAAAGAACATCCCATCGTCTATTAAGCAAAAACTCTGACTAAAACAGGGGAATAAATATTGCGCAGCCAACAAAGTAAAAGACTGGCTTAAACCAACTCTCACTTGCCACCCTTCTTGGCAGCTGATTTGGTCACCTTGGCTCCAGTTGGGTCCTTCTTCTCCACACTCTTGATAACACCAACAGCAACTGTCTGTCTCATGTCCCGGACAGCAAATCGTCCAAGTGGGGGGTACTCAGAGAAGGTTTCGACAACCATTGGCTTGGTAGGAACCATCTTAACCATACCAGCATCACCGTTCTTCAAGAACTTGGGTTCCTTCTCAAGCTCCTTGCCGGATCGCCTGTCGATCTTGGTCAAGAGCTCTGCAAACTTGACAGCAATGTGGGAGGTGTGGCAATCAAGGACAGGGGCATAACCGTTTCCAATCTGCCCAGGGTGGTTCATGATGATGACTTGGGAGGTGAAGTTGGCCGCCTCCTTGGCAGGATCATCCTTGGAGTTTGAGGCAACATATCCCCGCTTGAGATCCTTGACAGCAACGTTCTTCACATTGAACCCAACATTGTCGCCGGGCAGGGCCTCTTGAAGAGCCTCGTGGTGCATCTCAACGGACTTAACTTCAGTGGTCAATCCAGAAGGACCGAATGTAACAACCATTCCGGGCTTGAGGATACCAGTTTCGACACGACCCACTGGAACAGTTCCAATACCTCCAATCTTGTACACATCCTGAAGTGGGAGACGGAGGGGCTTGTCGGAGGGTCTCTTAGGCTCATTGATCTGGTCAAGAGCCTCAAGGAGCGTTGGACCCTTGTACCAATCAAGGTTGGTGGACCTCTCAATCATGTTGTCACCCTCAAAACCGGAGATGGGGACGAATGGAATCTTCTCAGGGTTGTAGCCAACCTTCTTCAGGTAGGAAGAAACTTCCTTCACGATTTCATCATACCTTGCCTTTGAGTATTTGGGGGTTGTGGCATCCATCTGTGCAGAAATGAATAGAATAATTAGCAACCAAACCAATCAAATAATAATTAAGATGAAACTTGAGGTACAGAACATTGTACTGGAAAAAAAGAAAAGAGCAAAATTCTACCTTGTTGCAGCAGCAAATCATTTGCTTGACACCGAGAGTAAAGGCGAGAAGAGCATGCTCACGGGTCTGCCCATCCTTAGATATACCAGCTTCGAAACCTCCAGTGGTGGAATCAATGATAAGGACAGCGCAGTCAGCTTGAGAGGTACCGGTAATCATGTTCTTGATAAAGTCACGATGTCCAGGGGCATCAATGACAGTGCAGTAGTACTTGGTTGTCTCAAACTTCCACAGGGCAATATCAATGGTGATACCACGCTCACGCTCGGCCTTCAACTTGTCAAGCACCCAGGCATACTTGAACGACCTCTTGTTCATCTCAGCAGCTTCCTTCTCGAACCTCTCGATCACACGCTTGTCAATACCTCCAAGCTTGTAGATCAAGTGACCAGTTGTGGTCGACTTTCCAGAGTCAACATGGCCAATGACCACAATGTTAATGTGAACCTTCTCCTTACCCATAGCAACGTTTTAACCGAAAAAAACTGCATCAGAGTAAAGTAAAAGTATTAAATAAAGACAAACAGAACTAGCAAATCATCGTCATAAACATATCAGGTTTCATCAATATAAACATCACAAGAATCCAACAACAATTGCTTTCTTATCCGTTCAAAAATGAAATCACCAAACCCATAATTAGGCCTATGTTCAATTTACATTTTCAACATCTATCTTTGAAGAACAAATGGTATTTAACAAAATAAATTCAGAATCCAGTTATTTAACGAAAATTGTAGAAAACTGATATTTAACAGAATAAATTCATATATTCTAAACAGCAGAAAATTGACCTTAATTTTTTCATTTTTCTTAACATCACAAAATAAATTCAGAATCCAATTATTTAATGAAAATTGACTTTCGAAAAATGATTTCTAAGAAATGAACTTATTTCCAAGAAAAAAGCTGATATTTTCTGGATAATTATAAAGAAATTTGATTTTTTTTTCCGAAAATTTAGCATTTATGAAAATAATGGCCTTTCTCAAACTATTAAAAATAAATATCGCTATACGTCACATTTGAATGTTTCAAATCAAGGCATTCGAATGCTCTTGCTTTCGTACGGTGGCATTTGAATGAACACCTATCTTCAGATTAACACAAAATTATTAATAGAATTTTTAGCTAAGCAAATCTATTCTCAAAATTTATTAAATTTACATCAATGTCATTCACTCATTTTGTTCATAAGTTAAGTCAAATTCATATAATAATCAGATTAAATTATAAACAAAACCTATTAACAAATCAAACAATCAATAAAAAACTAAATACTATAGATGCATAAAACATAAAACTCAAAGTAGGTAAATACGAAAATTATTTTCCGCAAAACAAAAACGAATCCTCAGATATAATTAAATTTACATCTATGTAATTTTATTCATAAATTAATTCAAATTGTATAATAGTCAGATTAAATTGTAAACAAAAACAAATCAAATCATCGATAATAATTGAAATATTAAGAGATGAATGAAACATTAAAAAAAAAGCTAGGTTTAAACAAGAAATCATTCTCATAATAATAATCATATTAACAAAAATAATCGTATATATATATATATATGGTTATAAAAGGAGCTTTAGAGAATATCGAACCTTAAAACTTGAGGAGCTGATCAATCGGCAGAGGAAATAAGAGAGAGCGACATGGAAAGTGAGAGATAGCACTTGAAGAAGTTTTTATAGATGAACTTAAACGGTCATTAGGGTTTCTCGTTTTGCCGTTGGATTAGATTCTTCTAAAATTTCAATCCACGGTTATGATTTTGCCAGGTGGAATCGAACACAATCAGATTCCTCTTTCTAACTCCGCCATTCACTGTGCAAAACCCTAATGATTTTAGGCCGTCGGATTTTAATCTGGATGGGAAAGACTCTATAGGGTTTTAACCCTTTCAAAACCCTCTTATTGCTTAAAATTATAAAAATATCTCTAAATATTTTAAATTTAAAATTTTGGCCCTTAAACCTTCCGTTTTACTTAAAAGCCCTAAAATAACGAAATTAAAAGAACAAAAACTCAAAAAAAAAAAAAAAAACAACTAAGCCGGCGTTGTTGCAGGTTCCAAAACCTCCCTCTTGCTTTATTATACTGATTTAAATTGATAAAATTTTAAGTTCCTAATTTTCATTATTATCTTCTTGTTCGCTGGTTTTTTGCGAAACATTTAGAAAAAAATGGGGAAATTAGGGAAAAAGGCGAGGAAATTTGCTAAGAAGAATCTCCAATCTGTGTTGAAAAGAAAGCGGAAGTTGAAATCTATGTTCAAGAAGAAGGCTTCTAAAAGTAAGAATTTTTTTAATTATTTTATGTTTTCTTTTATTGCATTATCTATGAACTTTTAGTTTGAGTTGTGGTTTGTTTATTTGTTCTTTGAGTTTACAAATTAATTGAATTTGTTAATGATAACTTACTTTGGTGAAAATTTTTCTAGGAGATGAGCAGGACGGAGCCGAAAACCTAGAAGAAGATCAAATAGGGAAGTCTAACGGAAGGTAAAAATGAAAACAAAAATTTAATAATACAATAAATTATTTAATTTCTGTATCGAACTATTATGTTTCAAATGAATTTTATTTTTATTTTTTTTTTCATTTTTTGTTAAGTATAATTGCATTTTAGCAACTTTTGAAGAAATAGAAGGAAAGTAGCAAAAGTAACAGTCAAGTGAGCTCAAAAAATATTTTATTTGGTTATAATCATCAATATCATTTGAATCCTTTCTTTTTGCCTTTTAATTTGTTATTGCTTTGATGGTACCAATATATAATCCTTTTTTCGTAAAACATTTAAAATATGTTTTCAGAGACTTGGAAGGCAAAAATATCGAGGATCCTGCGCTTGATGCGGTATTTAGCGATGAGAGTGATATGGTCGAAGGTGATTCGGAAAGTGATGGATATTTATCCGAGGTTTTGAAATATAAAAAAACACCTTAAAACATCTTCACTTGGCTTTCTTTTGAGGGTTGATAGGGTTTCTCATATTGACGTTTGCATTTAATGATCAGGACTCGGGCTGTCCGTATTTGGATGAAAATGGAAGTGAGAGTAATCAAGATGGTGAGGGCACTATAAACTGTTATATCTATATGTGTTTTTCCTTACTGTTACTCTTAATATATCTGATTCCCTTATCTATGCTTTTGTAGATATGGATGTAGACAACGGTGGTGCTCATGATTTATTGGTGCAGAACAGGGAAATTCTTTTAGAACTTACAGAAAAGAAGAAAAAATTAGAGTGGCTGCAGAAAAAGGTACTTGCGTCTTAACTGGTGTCAAACTGCTGATTTTGCAGTATTAAATGGTGAGTCGAGAGTCAGTGATATACGCAAGTGAATCTTATGATCTGATTAGAATTGTATAGTGGAATTGATACTAAAATTAATTACTTTGTATAAGCCCGTGCGGTTGGATGTATTTGCATATTTCTTTCTCCTTTTCATTTGGTTGTATGTTTGATTTTGCCTTTTGTTGCACCAAGCTGTAGCTTGTAAGTTTCTTGTTACCCTCAGCTTACAAATAGTTTCAACTGTATTTATGTAATTGAGCATTTCTACCATGTCAATTTCAGGATCCCGAATTTTCTACGTTTCTGGAAAGCTATGAGAGTGGCCTTGAGAAACTGAGGGATGAGGAGAATGTAAGTTATTTAATTTATCTGTTTTCTTTTTAACTAGATAATGAGATAAATGATCATACGGGGAAAATGCATCAATCTTTTCAATTTTTATTTCTTGTTAACGTTTCCTTTTCATTTGCATTCAATTGCTCTTAGGTTAAAATAAAAAAGAATATATGAAGCTTTTTAACTTTTATTAACTTTTCTGCATTCATTCTCTAGTATTTCTGGAAAAAAAAAAAGTAGTGGAATTCTTTCATTCCTCCTTTTTGCCCTTATTTGTCCATTTGGTGGTTGTGCCTTTATGAACCTTTTTATTCTTTGTAACAGTATTCGGATGAGGAGACTAGTGACGATGGCACACAGAGTCCTGGTAAAGGCACCGTAAATTTAAGAAAACCCAAGTTGTTGACTAGCTCTGCCCTTAATTCGTTGCGCCAACAAGTCAGAGAGCATCATAGCATATCCGCACTTACTAGTTTATTGAATGGGTATCGAGCTGCATGCCATTACGGAACTGAACCATCTGGTCTTCTTGATGCCGGCTTGGACTGTGGACTTCAAGATAGCAAAACTTTTTCCAAGATTTTAATCTTCATGCTTCAGGAGGCTGATAATATTTTTCGAGAAATGCTAGGGATATCGCGTTCTAGTTGCAAAAAGGAGACCATTTTAGAGTTGAAGAATAGTTCAAAATGGAAAACTACGAAGCCTCTGATCAAGTCTTATTTGAGAAGTGCGCTATTTCTCCTGAATCAAGTTACTGACTCTGAGATACTTGCCTTCTCCTTGGTTCGAGTCAGAGCCTCTATAATATTTTTTGCCGCTTTTCGTCCATTGCTGCACCGACTGATCAAGGTATTATAATCTTTGAGATATGACACTTCAAATATATATTTTATGGGCAGCTCTATAATAGTAGTAATTTTAGGATATGATATAGGAATCTGAAAATTCTCTTATATTAGCGTATGTATTATTCAGTTGGTATATAAGGTTACATGTATCCATGGTTCTGCACCCAATATTTTAATTAATACTACCTGGCAATTTTAGACACAATACACGAATATGACATGGATAAAATAATTAAAACACGACACGATACATCTCAAAATCTATATAATACGAACTAATAACATATCAAAGTTTAAATATAAAATATCTTAAATACAATTATGACATGGCATGATATACAAACATGACACGTATACATGAATTGCTCAGTGACATGAAGAGTCTTAAACTCTAGCTGTATCCATATCATTGCTTGTAATGGTTCCGTTTAAATTTCTTTCATTTTTCTTTTATATATTTCTCTCCCATACCTTCTTGCCATAGAAATGACCCTGAAATTATTATTTGTTTGGCTCAGCACTAACCGTTTAAATTGATTACAGATTGCAGTTCATTTGTGGGTAACAGGTGAAGGGACTCTTGCATCACATTCTTTCCTGGTCATAAAAGATGTGGCTTCTGTGTTTAGCTCAGATTGTTTCGACTCATGCTTGATTAAAACATATAAGGCCTTCGTCGGTCACTGCAAATTTGTGGATCCAGTTTCATCCAAACATATACAGTTTCTCCGCGATTCCTTTATTGAGCTGTGTTCTCAAGATGTGCAAAAGTCATCTAGAAAGGCAAAGGTTTGCGTTGAGCAGCTTTCTAAAATACTACAGACAGGTCTACAAACAAAGAAGAAGGTAGGCGATGCTCATGTCTTTGGTGTCTCATTTAATTTGATGAGAACATATTGGGCATTATGTCATTGCTCCTTTAATCAGATGCCTATGGATATATGTACTTCATAATGACTTTGAGTTTATTAGGCAAGGCCAAGGTTTTAAGGGTGCTTGTTTGTTATTTGCTTGTAAGCAGGAGGCAGTCAGAAGGATATGCAGTTGGCAGTATACGAACTGTGTTGATATCTGGGTTTCATTTATATCAGCAAACATACAAGATTATGATCTTCAGCCATTGTTATTCATGATCATTCAGATTATCAATGGAGTAGCTGTCTTATTTCCTGGACCGAGATATTTGCCGTTAAGACTTAAATGCATTCAGTGGTTGAATAATCTTTCTAGCACAAGTGGGGTTTTCATTCCCGTTGCGTCATTTGCTATGGATATTTTGGAATATAAAACTGGCAAGGACAATGGGAAACCTGGAAAAGATTTCAACATATCTTCGACTGTCAAGGTTAGAGATTGATGTTCGTTATTTCTATGATTTGAAATGTCTCTTGGGCATAAGATCTATGTATTTATGCTACAGTTAATCTCGATGTTTATGGTGCAGTTGCCAAAACATTGGTTAAAATCTCGAAACTTTCAAGACAAGTGTGTCTCATCTGTCATCGAATTACTTGCAATGCACTTTGCTCAGTGGAGCTATCACATAACTTTTCCCGAGCTGGCAACTTTTCCCCTCATCCGCCTTAGGAAGTTTCTTGAGACAACAAGCATTGAGAGTTTCCGGCGCGTGGTGAAGCGATTTATTGATCAGGTATGGATTTTTAGGGAATTTATAGTTGTATTTTGTTGAACCAGATCTGCTTTGTCAGCGTTGGGCTAAATATGAATATATGAAAGAAATCTCAAACACATCCTCCCTGAAATACTTAACAATATAGATTGATAGGAAATAAGATTTTTCATTTTACGGCGTTACGTTGCACCGATTTCATTTTTCTTGAAGTACCCATATCCGACACATCTCCAGACATGGATATAAGAATAAGACCCCACAAGGGCCCTTAAAATGCATGGAAAACTTGAAAAAAAATGAACATACCCATGTCGGACACATCCATATCTGACACTCACACCCAATTCCGAATAACATAGATGCAGTGTGCTGGCAGAGGAATTTGTTTTTTAAAAAAAGAATTGCACTACCAACCTTGAAAAAGGAAAAAGAAAAGGGAAAAAGAGGGGAAAAAATCATAAAATGTTTGCTTCTTTTTGGTGCTGTAGGTGGAGCAGAACATTGAATTTGTACAGATGAAGAGAGATGAGGTGGCATTTTCACCGAAAGATCATCAATCCATCGAATCATTTCTGCAGGTTTGCATTCTTAATCTTAAATTATACCCAAGTTTTCTAGAACTATAATGAATTGAAATTTCCTCAACTTCATAAATGGTTGGAAATGCAGTTTGAAAAGTCCAATGCTAATGCGCCATTTACACAATATTACAAGATTATAATCGAGAAGGCTGCTTCCACGAAACCGATTACTAATCAGAAGATAAGGTGCTGTTATTTCTCTCTGATTTGGCTCTAAATCTTACATTTCTTTGGTTTTGGGGTGGGAAGGTGGGATGTGGTATGATTCCGGTGAATTCCTAGGTGTTCATGGGTTGGGTTACGCACCCAAGCTTGGAGGCTTGCCCAATATTTGAGTGGGTATGGACAAATGTATTATGCCAGAAAAATGGGCTTGGCAAACAAATAAGGCCGGTCTAAGAAAGGGTCAAGCCTTGGCTCCAAGATTCGAGGCCTAGGCTTGGCTTGACCTGACCCTTTTTTCAGTTATATAATATATATGATGTAATTTATATCATATAAAGAATAAATACATCTGGTATTATATCGTAAACATTAAATTTTATGTTAAGCTATGTATATTTTAAAACATAAGAAAAGAAAATATTAAATTGCTAAAAATTAAATTTTAAAAAATATTTTTTAAAAAGATTAAAAAATATGGCTATGTCTAAATGAGCTTGCATCATCCATTTAAAAATATGAGTAGTCTTAAATAGAAGTTAAGGCTCATATTGCGGGCCAAATTGAGCTTGGGCAAGTATAAATTTTGTTAATACCATGCTTAGGTCCAACCCAAACCCTGCCTGGCCCTTGAATACCTCCAAGTTATTATTTTATTAACATCATGAATGCTGAAATATGTTGATCTTGCTGTGGTTAGATTCATTTTGAGCTAACCTGTAATTAGTATTGCAGTTCTGAGTCGCAGAAGAAGTCAAAAAGAAGAGAAAGACAACTTTCTAATAATACTGTCCATGCGGGAGCTGTTGATGAAGTTTCGGAGGAAAAAAAAGTAGATTTGTCGACCTACAATGGAAAAGCTGGAAAAGTGATGAAGAAAAGAAAAACCGAAGATTGATACTCCTTTATTGCCTCAGCTTACTAAATATGTAAGAATGAGAAAACTTATGAATAGTTAATTCCTTTTCCTTTTATAGACCGGTTATTTAATGGACTCCTAGGCTTTAATGATTTCCATTTGTAAAGCAGAAATGCAAAGGAAAATTTTGTTTGGAGTGGCAAAAGCTAGGTTTGAACGTCAAGTCAAGCAGGTTTTTTATGAGACATTAGTTATAAGAGAATCTAATCTTGGATTGTCTGTTGGTTTAGATTCTTTGGCTTTGTTTATTGACGACAACGATTGGAACTAACTTACTAGTTATAAAGTTGAAAATTTTATTATTGATTTAGACACTAAATCTTGTCCGGATTGAATCCCAGGCTCTATAAACCGCTATGAGAATTGATTTTATGTCTGGTTGGTGGTGAACTTGGTGATTAAAAACTTGCGGTTTGTATGAGTCATTCGTTATAAGAGAATTTAATATTGGATTATCTGTTGGTTTAGATTCTTTCATTGGTGTTCTTTGTCTATCGACAATAATGTTTCGAACAAACTTACAAGTTATGAAGGTGAAAGCTTTATTATTGATGTAGACATCGAATTTTGTTCAAATCAAATCCCGGGCCATATAAACCGTTATGACAATTGATTTCATGGTTGATAGGTGGCGAACTTGGTGTCTAAGTTAGGAGGAGATGCTGTGCCCTTGCTTTTCTCATTGCTTATTAAGAAATTGATCTCTTTTTGTATCTCCTTTGGTTTGCTAAAGCAAGATATGTAAAGCACTCTTTTTCTTCGTGGTTATTGACAACCTTTTTTTTGGTACTAACAATGTTTTGTTGCATGATGCACATGGAGAACGTTAAAAACATGAGTACGAAATAGACATTTTCATGGACCGGTTATCTGTTCGACTCGATAATTGAAGTTGAATTGGTATTTGGAATAGGTTTTTGGATTTAGACTGATGGAGCTCAGTCGAAATTACTGTTTAAATAATAAAAAATAATTTTATTTAAATTTAATTATAAAAATATAAATTTTAAAATATTAAAATATTAAAATATTTTAATATATTTTAAACAACAAAATGAATTTTTAAGTTTGGCTTGAGTAGTGTTTGCAGACCGGTTATACTTCGATTGGTTCGGTTCATGGACGCTTATCCTTTCTTAGGTCAAAAATAAAGATTTTTCCCTTTTTATTTATGGATTCCAGGAAAAAGATTTGTTAAACAAATGGAATTTCACACTTGGATTAATTTTTTAAACAGGATTAATTGCTAAATACTGTGCGATCGGTGAAATTTTTAAATTTCAAATTAATTAGGTAAAAAAACGGTCCGCTATTATTGGAAAGCCCATTTAAATGGAACAAAATTTGCCTAACTGGCAGGGGTTTTTGTTTGCGTTCATTTGTTTTTTCGTTTCTTGTGCTTAGTTTATATTTGTTGAAAATTTTAAAATTATGTTCAGAAATGATTCATTTAAAATTATTTGTTTAAGTATGTTCGTTTAAATTAAATGAGTTTGTACGTGAACATATAATATAATACGTTCACAAATAATTAAAAATCTATTCATAAACAATAAATAAGTAAATAAATGTAAACTCACAAACAACAAATAAATATGTTTTTTATTTTTTATATAAAATAATAAAAAATAAATATTAATAATTTTACTATAAATAAAATAAAACTCAAATAATAGTAATATCACTATTCATTATATTATAAAACGAGTAATAGATAAGTTTTAAATAATTTATTAAAACAAACTTTTAACGATTCTTAAGCAAACATGTTTTTAAACATTAATAAATTGAATATATCTTGTTTAAGTTTAATTCATTTAATAAATGGGTCTTAAAATTTTGTTTATAATTATTTATTTATCTTGATAAACAAATATAAAAAAATAAATTGAACGTTTTATTTATTTACGATCCTACTTATGCAAAGATTCAAAATTTGAAAAATGAAGGATTGAGTTCTAATTCTAGGGATTTAATTTATGATACTTCTATTTTATTTTCTTCAAAAGAAAAATAAAGAACATAGAATTTGGCAATTTTCTTCATGCTTTCTAATAGACCAAAGGCTATATGAAAAGCACATCTCTGCCCCTAAAATCATTACATATATCAAAATAAATAAATAAATAAATAAAATAATTACAAAATCTCATCTCATATATTAGAGTTACATTGTATTATATAACCCTATATTAGACTTATTTTTAAATTGAGATAAATTATAATTTAAAATTTTTTTAAATTTAAATCAGATCGATAGTTTATTTTATTATTTAAATAATATAAAATATTAAAAAATTATATTTTTATATTTTATAATTAAATTTAAATAAAAAATTTTAATTAATAAATAATTTAAATAAAATTGATTTGAATTTATAAAAGTTTAAAACCCCATCTATGGACAGACTTAGTACACTACGGATTCTAGGTTTCCCACTTGTGTGACAAGGGAAAACTTTTTCTCACACGTGTGGAATGAAACCAGAAGAAGCTTGAACTAACGGCAGCAGTTCTAAGTATACTTTTCCACCCCAAAACCTTTAAGCAACCTCCATAAACCCTTGGCTGATCTCTTCCTTCCCTTATAATGCTTGACATTTTCTGGTTCTCCACTGACGTTCGGTGGTGCTTGGAACTTCATCGCCTTGCTCTGCCTGCTCTGCCTGCTCTGCCTCATCTTCATGTCCTTGAGCTCAATCTCAACGGGAAACTTTCCAACCCCAAATGCAAACAAATACCACCTTGACTTCACTGGAGTTGCTGATACTGATACTTTCTTGACAGAAAAATCAAACTTTTCACCATCTAATTTCTTACTTTCAGTCCCAATGAATTTCCCACTGTTCTTTTTGGATCTTGGAGCTGGCAGTGACAAAGATTTGTTGAAGTTCTTTCCTTTCGATTCTTTCGCTGCTGCTGCTGCTGATGATGATGATGAGATTCTTGACTTGTTGAATGAATGTGACATTTTCCAGGGAAACAAACACTTCTTCTGTTCATTTTCTTGCTTTACTTTGCATGTCAGCCCCTGGGTTTTGTCTTCAACATTGGGTTGCTTTTCTTTGCAAGAAATGAGTTTCCCACAAAATATGATACTGTTGTTTGCAGGGTAAGAACTTGAACCTGCAGCATGAAAATCTTGACTGAAGAACTCAAAGAAATCTTGATGATCATTGTGATGACGATGATGATGATCTTCTTTGTTGAAATCATCATCGTGATTCCAATATTCATTTGAATCACTGCTCACGACAAAATCACAAAGAGAAACTGTTTCTTCACCATCAGCTTCATCATCTCCAAAGTCTCTCCATGAATCATTGATTTGCTGCTTCATAGTCTCCTGGCAATGATTTAACTTTTTTTCAGCACCCATTGGGAAAGAAAATTAGAAAGTAATTAAGAAGTCAAGAAAACACAAAGGAAATTAAAAAAAGGGTTAATTTTGATGAAGGAAAACTTGGGTTTATTTGGAAGACAAAGCTCAAAATATATAAATATAAGGAGCTTGGTTACTAAAGGAGAACAACTAATTTGAATGTGACTGAGATGGCTTCTAGAGGAAAAAATTTTATATTATTTTATTTTCTACTTTTTATTTTTTAAAAAAATAATAACAAAGGGGAGGTTGTAGGATGATAGAGAAAAATTTTACTTGATTTCTACTCTTATTTTTTTAAAAATATTTATGTTAATTATATATTCGATTAAATATGATAAAATAATTTTTTATAAATATTAAAATATTTTAAAAAAATTAAGTATATCATAAATCATAGTCGATCAAATTCGAGTACGCGGTAGGTTATTACTAACTATTAAACATTCAATTCTTAATTTTTTTTTCAAATTGAATATTACAAAATTTAGAGGAATT
>JBBYHO010000005.1:6440459-6451731 GCA_038382025.1 Adansonia gregorii
CCAACTTTTTCTCATACAAGCACATTTAGAGCGCCAACAAATTTAGGATTATTGGTATGAATAAAAATGTAATTACACACCAAATTAAATAGTGAAATCAGAGTCTTTAGATTTCATAATCGATGTTAAAAAGATGATACATACAATTAAAGTTTATTTTAAAAAATTCTAAAAATTTTAAAAATTAATGGGATATGTAGAGTTAAAAACTCAAATGCTGATATATAAAAAATGAGCTCAAACAAAAATAAAATAAAACCTCCTTTCAAAAAGAGAGAGAAAAAGAAGGTCCAAAACCTAGCAAGGCTAAGGGAATGTGGAACCTGCAAGGAAAAATGGCTCGAGTTTGCCGTCGCAATTGGGTGATCCAAGCGCATTACTTGCGAGAAAGTGAACGGTTCCCCCGTGAACGTTTGACGGCTGGAGTCAATCTTCCAATATTGATTCGTTTCTCTTGGAAATCACAATGCTTGTTATTCTTTACAAGTTTAGCAGCTATACCAACTTCTGAATTTTTTTTAATTATTTTTTTTCATTTGCACCACTTATCTAGTTATCTTGTACTTTAACATTTTTGTTAAAATTATTTATTATCATACAGAATAGAATAAAATCTATATTATCCTTATTTGGGTAAATGTTAAAAATAGACTTATGACCAATATAAGCATAGTACTATTTATAAATTTCTGAAAGTTACAGGTTTAAGAGAGTTTAAATACAAAATATCTTCCTCAAATTAGATAAAGATTGAAAGGTTATGAGTAAATTAAAAATTAAAAAAAAATTAATTTTTTTCATATATTGAAAGATCACGCTGCCGTTGAAAATATGTAGAGGACATATTTATAAAATGTGAAGAGGACACATTTAATAAAAATGATACTACACATGCATATATTATTCGAATTTAAAATTTTGTCACACTTAATAATTCTTGTTATATTTATACTTCTATGATTGACAAAATATGCATACGAATTGTCTGAACTAATATTTCTTAGTTAACTTAAGGCCTGGATGTACATGGTAATGACAAGAGTTGGGGGAACTTAAAACGAAGGCAAGCGGAATAAAGAAGTTTTTTATAGTTTACTCGAAAAACCAAAATGAAGAGGGTTAAAAAGCTTTTGACCAATTCAAAAGGAACACCTCAATTAAACGAGGCTTAAATGTACCATTGTCAGAATGGCTCAAAACTTGCATATCGAATCATGGAAAAACCTAAAAGTATCAATCATCCATCCACAGCAATTTTAAACCTAGAAATGAATATTAATCATCTGTGGATCTACTTATTGACAACCCCTTTCAATCACCACAAAAAACAATGTATCAAATCCCAAAAGCATCATTGAATAGTAAACAAAATAATAAGAAAAAAAAAAAACCTAATTAGGGCTTCAGCGCAAGCGCCAATCCGAAGCGGGGACTTTTGTCCAAGGCCTTTGTGTCAAGCTCACCAGAGATTGTCAACAATGACTTTGGTATGATTTCATGCTGCAGCAGTGCTCCAAGCCTCCCATGATTGTTGAGCTTAGCTTTAATCAGTGTGAGATGATCAACAGCATAGGCCCCTCCAACAGTAAATGTGTTCTCATTTGTGGAAAACCTCCTGCTGATCTCACCCACGGTGGCGCTCTTCTTCAACTGGTCCAGGTAATGCACATATAATGCTTTTATGCTGTCTCCCTTGTCTCCCCTGAAAGGGTAGAAAGAGAGAAACCAGGGACAAAGATTAGAAAATTATTGATTCTGTTCACTTTTAGAATTGAGTGGAGCAAAAATGATAGTGTACGAAAGCTTACAAAATTATCGAGGCACAAGAATCTGGTTTTGTCACACTAATACCAGCAGTGTACTTTGTAAAATTGCCTGTGGTGGTATCATAACCAGCCTCTGCACCAAAAGCAATAGTGGGTGTGCCGATGGTTGCTGTGACATCGACAACTGGGGTCTGGTTCAAACCAATTGTTGTTGTGAAGGTTGCATGTTCATGGAAATACTGAACCTCCAACTGCAAAATATACAGCAGATAGAAAATTTTTTAAACATCAAAATCATCACCATGAAGAACAATTCTGCTTAGGAGAGGCAACTTCCTACCTTGCCAGAGTTATAATCAGGCACTTTGAATGACGCAATAGTCTTAGTGGACGGAAGAATCTCAGCGACTGTAAATGTTGTTGAGATCTGGATAAACAATGTAAAAATGTAAGACACTCAGCTGGATTAGGCTATTTGTTACTTAATAGTTTCCAATGAAGGGAAGTAACAACCCACATTAGAGTCGGTATCGACTTTGATATCAAATTGAGTGTTTTTGTACTTGTATAATGCAGCAACATCCCCAGTAGAAAGTCCCCCTTTCTTTAGAGCAGTTGATGTGAGGGCCTGACCATAAGGGTACAAAAGGATTAATTAGCACAATGAAGACCTATTGAAAGTTTTAATTTATAAGGATATAGCTTAACGTAGAATCCATGAAGGTTCATTAGACACATCAAAATTCAAACCGCCTATCTTTTAACAATAAAAATTAGTAATTAAAACAAAATTGAGAAAGAGAAACGCATAGCACAAGATTAAATTGCCTCTTAAAGCAATCCTTTTGAATGAAAACAAGTGGTAGCGAAGAACATCAATTCAGACAAAACCAGTCCCATCTGGAGTTAGACAGAGCTTAACCCAACAATAATTTGAGAAAAATACAAAAATGTACATAACTTAGAAAGTAACAATTATGATGATCATGTTTAAGTTGAAGGATAAAGCTGATTCATGAAAAATTTAGGGAAATCACTCCCTAAGACAGATTTCTTTTTGATGGAAAAGGAAAAAAAAAGCATAAAAAAAGAACAAGAATCTTGATTTCTCGAATGCCCCTAGATTTTCCGTTTTTCTTCGGCTATTCAAAGCAATTTAAAGAAGTGATACAAATTTATATTTAACAGTTTATATTGAATAAATAATTAGACATTTTTAATTTATTCAAAACTCAGTACACACGATCAACGTGAATAAAGCATAAAATAAATTAATCAGATTGAACAATATAAATCGTAAAAAACCATGAAAGCAGGTAAAACTAATTTAGTTTTCCATTATATATGCTAAAGCCAAAAATTCCGTATTTGCATTAATCTAATGCAGGGGCTGCAAAATCAGTTGATAAAAGATCTAAGCGAGCAAATCAGCATTTCATTATAGAATAACCTATCAAGCCCTAGCTACTAGATAAAAATCTAATTAAAATTCAAGGAGTAAAAGAGATAATTTTGGCTTACCACTCCAGCGCCAGTATGAGTAGAAACAGTAAACTTCTGATCCGATGTATAATCTTTGGTCAAGAGATCTAAGCATTTCAAAAAAGAGAGAAATGAAAACCAATAAATATCCGATTTTTAAACCCAAAGGAAAATTTCGAAGTTGATCAAATAGATCGTAAGGTGGAGAAAGAAGGAGATGGAGGATTTGATTCACCTTTGGCTTTCTTGCCGATATCAACGAAGAGTCCTGGTCCTTTACTCATGGCTGCAAAGAAAGACTTGAAAAGATCCGAGAAATTAAGATAATTAAAGAAAATGGTGAAATCGAATCGAATCGAAGGACAGAGGTTTTTTTTTTTTTTTTTTTGTTATTCGCGGTGGGGAGGAAAACAAAAAGACCAAAGCTTTTCAAGTGTGTTACTATCGGGCGTCGCCCTTCGCGTAACTGGCGTGTTCTGGACCGTTGGATTTGATTGAAACAATGATCAAATTCAGACCTTCAACTTCCACTACGGATTTTTTTTTAAAAAATAAGAGTAATTTAGGATTATATTAGCAAACCTAGGCTGGAAGCGAAATTATTAGAGGGGAAGTATGCATCCATTAAATTATTTAATTTTATTTATTTTATTTAATTTTATTTTTTAAAATAATAATAATGAAACATTCGACATTTGCTTCATGATTGCATTTTAAAACTGAAAAAAAAAAAAAAAAGAATTGCGCCATTATTTGCTAACCTTCCCTCTAAATTACTTAGCCAAAAAGATGAAAAAAACCCTCCATTCTAAATTGTGGGTTTATCAGGATGGCTTTGGAGCAAATGAGCTAAATAAATGTGTATCTATATACACATATATATATGATTCGGTATTGCATTTTATATTTTTTTATAATATAAATTATTAAATATATTAAATTTTTAAATGCAAGCGTATGATCTATAATCTATTATTAGTAACTTTTAATTCTTTATGAATAAAAACAACCGATGATACATGGGCTGGGCATTCTTAAGCGCACCATGTGTCATAAGTTTAGCCGTTAATAAAGTATGGACAGTCTTCCCTCAATAAATGAAGCATAACTTGATTGGACGGTTGGTCCATGACGATATGTTTTGTGTGCTGCTAGTGCGCTACCTAGATTTGCCAAGTTGGGCTCGACCTGAGTAGTTGGCTTGAGTTGAACTCTAAGCTTAATAGGCTTAATCCTCTTGCATGATTTCATCAATGGCTAAAGCTAAAGCAGCGTCACTCTGCAGTCTCTGCTATAATAAGTGTCTTGAGACCAAGCTCCACTGCCACTCTTAAACCAAAAATTTAACCCGATGGGCGTGGCCTTTCTCTTCAATGGAGATCAGAAACACCACCTACACCAGCCACGGCAGATAATACCACAAAACGTACCAGAAGCAGCATCGAAACACGGCATCTGTGTTCACCTAAAGCACATATAAAGGTGGCGGCTGCCCTGATGGGAACCTAGCTAACCTCATTGGAAACACACCTGCAGTAGTAATGTCATCCATAGAAGGAATCCATTCAATGTTCAATCAATCGCACCTGGCTTTGTGAAACAGAGCCTTTTGTGCTATCCGATCACACGAATTCTTTTGGCAACAACTGTTTCCGTTTCTTCCAAAACAACCAAAGAATAAGTCCATCATATATCATCTTTGTTTGGCTTTAAAAACCAACCACAGCAGCCAAAAATTCCCCTTTGCCACAAACACAACATCAAGTCTCCGTTGGAGCCCCCCGCTGACGCAGACCATCCCTTGGGGATAATGCCCCATGCGTATAAAACCCTCCGCATGATATATTTTTAAACTTTAAGAAAAACACTTTGCCGGACCACACGTGGAAACTTTGTTACAAAGCTACATTATCTCTATCCAAATGGTGAGGTTCTTCACTACATTTAAATAATTAAATAAGGGAAGCATATCATTTATTATGCCCTATATTACAATCCAAAATTATACTTAATGCGACCAAAAAGAAGCTGAAAGAAAATTAACACATGACAATTCACTTCTAATTGCAAGCAATATTAAGCATCCATTTTAACTGCAACATTGACAACATTCTAGTTTTCAAGTACAAAAGAATTGCTGATGATACAGTTTTGTAAATAAGATTATAAAGTCATTTGAAATAAAATATTTATTTTGATATAAATCAAAGAATGAAAGTTTATTTAAGTTAAATTAAAGTAAAAGAATTTAATCAAAGAAATTAAACCATTTATGATTTTTTTAATATTTTAATATAGATAAATTGTTAAATTCAAATAAAAAAGCGACCGTCCCGTTTATTCCCAAAATAGTAGGAGAAGCCAAGACATGGACGAAAGGCAGACCAGCTCTAACCACTCTACTATAATGCATTAAATTTCGGATCTTCCATTTCTAAATCCTAACTAAAAATTAACAAAAATTTTCTTTCAAGTTTATTTTTTCTTATTTTCATCAACAATTTTTTTCTTTGTTTCGTTTTGATATATTTGAATTAAGCTCAGCTGAGGAAGCAGTTTTAGGAACGAAAGCGATTTGAAACGTTTAGACCAAAAAAAAGGGGGAGGATGGAGAGTTTTTTGAGTGAGAACTTTGACGTGAAGCCGAAGCACTCGTCGGAGGAAGCTTTGGAAAGATGGAGAGAAGTTTGTGGTTTCGTCAAGAATCCCAAACGGCGGTTCCGATTCACCGCCAACCTCACTAAACGTAACGAAGCTGCCGCGATGCGCCGCACCAATCAGGTCCCCTTCAATTCTTTATTCCACTTTATTTAAGAGACTGATCAAGAAATATCATTTTCAAATTCTGTTCCATCTTTTCGTTCATTTTTTTTTTTAAATTTAGTTAAGTATTACTATTTTTGTCTATATTTATTAGGTTTTATTTTTGATGTTTGGAAATTAGCTGAAATCTGTGGTAGAGTTTAATTTCGGAGCTTTTCAAAAACAAAGAAGGAAAATGAGGATTTATTTTAATTATTATTATTATTAATAAATAGTAACTCTTATAGCTGGACCTTTTTGTTTTAGTCATGAGATGCCATTCTATTTTCTTCAAGTTGATTGAAATTATTTCCAAATTTTAGTTTTATTATTTGGTTTCGAAGTTCAATTTCCCTTTTTTTTTCTTGGCTCCCGTATATTGCTTATATGCTCCCTTGACTAAATACATTAGGATTATGACATTTGATATTGCCATACTAGAGCTTATTATTAATTTCTTTTTTATTTGGAACAATGCAGGAAAAATTGAGAATTGCTGTTCTGGTTTCCAAAGCTGCCTTTCAATTTATCTCAGGTGAGATTTTTTGCTGCGAATTCAAGTATAGTTTATTACACTTTTATTTTAGAAAGCTGCCTTTCAACTTAACTAGATCTTCTTTTGCAGGTGTACAACCTAGTGATTATGTTGTTCCTGAAGAAGTCAAAGCTGCTGGTTTTCAACTCTGTGCTGATGAGTTAGGATCCATTGTGGAAGGCCACGATGTAAAGAAACTAAAGTTTCATGGTGGAGTAGATGGTATTGCTGAAAAACTCTCCACATCAACCACCAAAGGAATAACTTCGGATGCCAGTCTGTTGAAAGAAAGACAAGAAATTTATGGAATTAATAAGTTTGCTGAGGTTGAAGCTAAGGGGTTCTTGGTATTTGTTTGGGAAGCTCTTCATGACATGACTCTTATGATCCTCGGGGTTTGTGCTTTTGTGTCGTTGATTGTTGGGATAGCAATGGAAGGATGGCCGAAGGGAGCACATGATGGACTTGGGATTGTTGCAAGTATCTTGTTGGTTGTGTTTGTCACCGCAACAAGTGATTATCGCCAATCTTTACAATTCAAGGATTTGGACAAGGAGAAAAAGAAAATATCCATTCAGGTAACAAGAAATGAATGTAGGCAGAAAATGTCTATATACGATTTACTTCCCGGTGATATTGTACACCTTAACATTGGCGACCAAGTCCCTGCTGACGGGCTTTTTGTCTCTGGATTTTCTGTGCTAATTGATGAATCAAGTTTAACAGGGGAGAGTGAGCCAGTTATGGTGAGTGCTGAAAACCCTTTTATGCTTTCTGGTACCAAGCTTCAAGATGGATCATGCAAGATGATGATTACCACTGTTGGGATGAGAACGCAATGGGGTAAATTGATGGCAACCCTTAGTGAAGGGGGAGATGATGAGACCCCACTGCAGGTGAAATTGAATGGAGTGGCAACCATTATTGGGAAGGTAGGCTTGTTTTTTGCTTTAGTGACTTTTGCTGTACTGATGCAAGGACTGTTCAGCAGTAAATTGGCAGAAGGTACAATCTGGAGTTGGTCTGGCGATGAGGCATTGAAAATGCTGGAGTTCTTTGCTGTTGCAGTTACAATTGTTGTTGTTGCAGTTCCAGAGGGTCTACCCTTGGCTGTGACTCTGAGCCTTGCTTTTGCCATGAAGAAGATGATGAATGATAAAGCACTAGTTCGACACCTTGCAGCTTGTGAGACTATGGGATCAGCAACAACTATTTGCAGTGATAAAACTGGGACTCTAACCAGTAATCACATGACGGTTGTGAAATCATGTATTTGCATGAGGGTCAAGGAAGTAGGTAATGACAATAAAGCTTCTTTCTGCTCGGACATTCCACAGTCCGCTTTGAAACTTCTGCTACAATCAATTTTTACCAACACTGGGGGTGAAATTGTTATTAACAACAATGGAAAACGTGAGATATTGGGTACACCTACAGAGACCGCTTTATTAGAGTTTGGCTTGTCTCTGGGTGGAGATTCCCACGCAGAACAACAGGCACAAAAACTTGTTAAGGTTGAGCCATTCAATTCTACAAAGAAACGAATGGGAGTAGTGCTGGAGCTCCCTGAAGGAAGACTACGAGCACACACTAAAGGTGCCTCAGAGATAGTTTTGGCTGGATGTGACAATGTGATCAATTCAAATGGGGAAGTCGTTCCACTAGATGAAGAATCCATTAACTACCTCAATACTACAATTAACCAGTTTGCTAATGAGGCTCTTCGAACCCTGTGCCTTGCCTATATGGAACTGGAAAATGGTTTCAACCCTAAAAATGCTATTCCAGTTTCTGGGTATACTTGTATAGGAATTGTGGGTATTAAAGATCCTGTTCGCCCTGGTGTCAAGGAATCTGTTGCTACTTGTCGTTCTGCTGGTGTTACTGTAAGAATGGTTACAGGAGACAACATAAACACTGCGAAAGCTATAGCCAGGGAATGTGGGATTCTTACAGATGATGGTATAGCCATTGAAGGTCCAGATTTCAGAGAGAAGAGTCAGGAGGAAATGATTAATTTAATTCCTAAGATTCAGGTACTTTCCACATATTTTTTCTTCGCTTGAAAATAGTTACCTGTTAGGTGCTTGTTACAAGGATCAAGTGTCTAATAAATACCTCAATTTTCCTTTCTTTTGCAGGTGATGGCTCGATCTTCTCCTATGGACAAGCATACACTGGTAAAGCAATTGCGAACTACATTTGATGAAGTTGTCGCTGTGACTGGTGATGGAACAAATGATGCTCCAGCCCTGCATGAAGCAGATATTGGACTAGCAATGGGCATTGCTGGAACCGAGGTCAGCAATCCATTAATATTTTCATACTGTGCGAGTGCGAATTCATCTTTTACCAATCAAACGAAAGAAGATTTCATTCCAAAGAAACTTATATTAAGACTGTAACAAAAACTGATTATGATCTACTGAAGTACTGATTCAATGCCATGAGAATGAGTTGAATAGTTATGCATGTCTTTAATGGAGTGCTACATGTAGTTTGGGTTAAAATAAGGAGCAGAGACTTGAGTTCCTTTGAGAAGAAGGGCTCGAGAAAAGATGCTTCCGAGTACAGGAGGGGAGCCAGAATGAATAGTATTGTTACCATAAGTATTTTAGCTTGAACTTTGCTGTGACGTATGCTGCTTAATTATGAAAGAATAAAACAACCTTTCATGCACTAATGCTAGAGCATTCTAATGGTGACTGTCCTTGTTAGATGCTAGGAAAATATTTTACCTATGTATATGAAATTATGTTGGGTATTAACAATATCAAGATTCAACTAATCTCATTCTCTATTTTAGGTAGCCAAGGAAAGTGCTGATGTCATAATTCTGGACGACAATTTCTCAACAATTGTGACAGTGGCCAAATGGGGCCGTTCGGTATACATAAATATTCAAAAATTTGTACAGTTTCAACTGACAGTCAACATTGTTGCATTGATTGTTAACTTCTCCTCAGCATGTTTGACAGGTGAGAAAGGGATATCTTTTTCTACTTCTATTTTAGCCCCCCTTTTTTATCTGTCTTTGTAAATGGAAATAATTTTGTTCACTTTTTTGCACCAAATCATACTGCAGGGACTGCTCCTCTCACAGCTGTTCAGCTATTGTGGGTCAATATGATTATGGATACTTTGGGAGCACTTGCACTTGCAACTGAGCCTCCAACTGATGAACTAATGAAGCGTTCACCAGTTGGAAAGAAAGGGAATTTTATCAGTAATGTAATGTGGAGGAACATCTTGGGGCAGTCGCTTTATCAGTTTATGGTAATATGCTATCTCCAGGCAAGAGGAAAAGCAATGTTTGATCTCGACGGCCCTGATTCTGATCTGATATTGAACACAGTTATTTTCAATTCATTCGTCCTTTGCCAGGTACCTTTTATCAAGTGTTCCTTTATACTCTTCAATATATATTGTCATATACACAATTGCTGGATGGCCTATTTTGTCATGCTAGAGGCAATCAGGAGACAGAAACATCTATATTGAACTTTGCTACTTGGCCAAAAACAAACATACAAACAAATTTTGCTGGGATTTCAGCTTGGTTTTTTTTTGGAAGGATTGCATGCTGGATGTCTCATGCTTCTAACTTAAAATTCACGCTTCTAAGATAAGCATAGCCAGCTTTCTCTGAAGAATTTGAGTCTTTCAATGATCTCCAAATAAGTTGTCCTAGGTATATGCAATAGCAGCTTAAACTTTAACCTAAATTCCCAATCTCCGAAGTGTATATTTTGGTGAGTTTATTCTGCCTCTTCATTTGTATTAGGAAGGATCTCAGTCCGAATTAAGTTACCAAGAATTGATCATGCTAATTACCTTAGAAAGAAAGCTTGGTCTTTTTCAACAGGTTTTCAACGAGATCAGCTCACGTAACATGGAGGAAGTGGATGTTTTTAGAGGCATATTAGATAACTCAGTTTTCGTGGCTGTTCTTAGTTGCACTGCTGTCTTCCAAGTCATCATCATCGAATTTTTGGGTACATTTGCGAGCACAACGCCTCTCACTTGCTCACAATGGTTCGTAAGTGTGTTCATTGGATTCTTAGGCATGCCAATTGCTGCTGCCTTAAAGATGATCCCAGTCTGAATCAAAATAATCGTGGAATGGAGTTTTCGGCGAATGACATCAACAATGCCTTGATGTCCCCCTCCTTGCAAGGTTAGATTCATTAGTAGCTAGAAAAAAAAAATTCTCTGCTTTATTGACAATCGCTGATATTTTTTTTCTTGCAATCAAAAAGGTAAATAGAGTTTGCGACCAATGATATGCATGATCAGCCTTTAGATGTCAATGTCATCAATTTTTTTTTTTGGGAAACATTTTCTGGATTGAATTTTGTTTGTAGGCCAAGTTCTTGTTCTTAATATCATTTTGTAAGTTTTCTATTATATTTTCTACTAATAGAATGTATACTTATTTGTCTACAAGTATTAGCCTTTTTGTGCTCTTTGACATGAATATATGGCAATCTGTTTCTCCACATGAATCTAAAGATTTATGTTTTGCAGAGGTGTCCATCGGTTGGTTTATCTACCAAACCCCGAAGGTTTGTCTAGAATTTGTGAAGATTAGACAAAAATATTTGGTCTGAAAAAATGGAATTAAGAATAAGAGTATGTTTTAAAAATAGGTTGGACCTTTGCTCTAACATTGGAGGTCTGAGCTCAA
>JBBYHO010000005.1:6460397-6470728 GCA_038382025.1 Adansonia gregorii
CCACTTAATTATACAAAATTAATCATATCATTGTTGCCATGAATTATATCAATATTGTTTTTTATTTTTTATTTTTTTAAAATATTTATATCTAACATATAATTAAACATGAGTCCACAATATGATTTACTAAAAATCCTTTAAATACATAAAAATTATTTAAAAAAATTAAATATATCTATATTAAAAATATGCCTATATCTAACACTCACATTCAAATTCAAGTATAATATATCAATACTATATTATACTACGGTATAATATAGCATAGTTTATCTGTTTACAGTCCAAGTTGCGGTTGCGAGGGTGTTGATTTTGCTTAGGTCTTAGTGCCCAGGGACTTGAAACCTTCGACTGAAAATTCATTCTTTGGCAACTCCAAGATGGTCAGCAACGACTTTGAACGATCTATAATATTTTAGATGTTCTATGTCTTACAAATTCTCAGTTTATGGGAAAAATCATGGTTCTAATACTATGTCCTTTTCATTTTTTTTTCTTTCACGAAATTGTGAGTTAGTCTCTCGATACCAAGACGTTAGAAACTTATAAATTTGTCGTATACTGCTACCAATCACTATACTAAATATTGTGGTCACACATGAAAAACCTAATTGAATAGTGCAATGATTGATATTATGCTATTTGAATTAGAAGATGATTATTTGTTAATATGAATATAGTTAAGAGTAGCATATGTTTTTACTCATATTTGAATATATATATATATAGAGACCAAAAACGTTCCATAATTGACATTTATTAGATTCTTATTGAAAATTTTTTCATGCATATGCTACCATATACAGTCAAATTTAAACATTGTAAGTTCCTAAATAATCCTTCGTAATGATGCAAAAGCTCGCTTTCCATTTTATTTATTTCCACATAGGTGAATGGGTTGTCCAATTCCCGAGCAACAACGGTGTCGTGGTGTAGTTGGTTATCACGTCAGTCTAACACACTGAAGGTCTCCGGTTCGAGTCCGGGCGACGCCATTTCTGATAATTTTGGGCTTTGGCGGCCCCTGTATGGTCCAACCAGCCTACAATGAAAAGCCCAGAACCTTTTCATTTCCTTCTACTTCATTTGATTTTTTTAGTTAATATAATTTTATATATAAAAATAAAATATGTATACTAGTTCCATATTTTTTTTAATAAATATTTTAATTAATTATAATTAAATATATAATCAATTTTGATAAAAATAATATTTTAATATTTTTAGTGAATAGAATTTTTTAAATATTAAATAAAATTAAAATATTACACATAAAAAATAAAAAATAATTAAAAATTATTTATTAAGTTGTATAAATATATAATGGTTATATATATATATATATATGCATTTTAATCTAATATTGTGAATGATAATTTTCTGTTTTCACTATAATTTATCTCATCTTCATTGCTACATTTAAATCAAAACGTATATCCCATCATTGATTTTAATCTCACTGTTACTATTATTTTTAATCTCATCGAAATCAATTTCACTACCTATCTATCCAATTGAAGAATTAGACAATAATAAATTTTTTAAATATCTATATCTGAACTCTTATTAAAGTTTTTAACTGAATTTGATGTTACGAGTCCTTCTGATACTAACTCGGTCAATTAAATTACTAAAAGCTCAAAATTAAAATAACAATAAAAAGGAAAACAAAGTTTAGTTTAGAACTTATCTTTTAAAAATTATAAAATCTATCAACTCTACCTTTTAAAAGTTATCCTTTGAAAATCATAAGAAAACTACCTATTTGACCGTAAATAAACTACTTACTTAAGTTTTCAAATTAAAAAAAAAAAATAACAAAAATAAAACTCACTCACATCATGAACGTAAAAAATTCTAGTATATAATAAAATTTCTAATTATTGGGCAAATATAATGTTTAGCAAAGTTGACTCATTATAATAAAAATAATTATTTGATACATTGCATTTAAAGTTGAAAATTGTTAACTATAAAATGTTTTTGGTCATAATGGATATAAACACAACATAAATAATTGATTATTGGTAAGTAGCATATAATAATAAGCCTATCGGAAAGCACAATATTGATCCAAAACCTTCAGTTGATATTTGCTAACAAGGCATGGCTTCTTCTGTCTTAAAAGGCATGTTGAAACAAGCAAAAGTCTTTGGTTAATAAAGATAAATGTAATCCAAGGTGTTCCGCTAGCTGCAAGATGCCAAGATGCAACATGCAAGATGCAGTCTCGGATTTTCATCCGATTATCGTAATCATCTTGGAATACAGTTTTGTGAACAGTAACTATTTGGAAACTATTAATTATCTTTGACACTTTGAAGGGCTTTTCAAGGTTTGGGGAAATAACTTCTTGTTCAAAAGATTGTTAATGCCAAATTACATTTTAGGTAAAATAATGAAACTGCTAAACTCCTCTTAGCTTCAACTTGGAAAATAACTTCTGGAATCCATGATTGATGAAGAAAATGCAAGGGATTTCTTTGCAAGGGCTGGGAAAAATCCATGATTGATGAAGAAAATGCAGGGGATTTCTTTGCAAGGGTTGTTTTTCCTTTTTGTTACTAGCACTTTGACCTTAATCTCTAAAGTCAATGTAATTTCCAGATGCATAAGTAGAAAATCAGAAAAACAAATGAGCGGAAGTGCTACACTCAACTATGTTTTCACATTTGCAGAAGATGGTTGCAGGGCAATTGGTCTTAAAATATTAAGGATTTCACGGGGACCGAACACCTTGCAATTATAGAGCCTGCAAAGGGCTTGAATTGCTTCTTTGCTCTATACGTCATTCCGATTCTTCATTGTTCTTAAAATATTTGCATCGCATATATTTTTAAATACGAATATAAAAATATGACTCAAAAAGCTTCAAAAAAAATTTTAAACATACCAGTATCTGATATGTATCCATATTTAACACTGTCACCCGAGTCAAGTAACATAGCATTCACCATTTTACTGGTTGTCAGTTTAGAGTCGCTGGCCGCTGCACTCATTGCAAAAGAATGTGGCAATACTGGAGCTACACTCCTTTCTCTGCGCCGATTCAAATTCCTGCTGAGTTCCTTTGTCCAGCTTTCTCTGCGCCGATTCAAATTCCTGCTGAGTTCCTTTGTCCAGATACTTTCAAGTCTATATTGCTCTTAATGCTTTATTTTTATAGACATATTTAACTCTTAACATTTACATCCGATTATCCAAGTATGTGATACCCAATTTTTTATGAACCCCAAAATCCTTACTAAACAAGTCTGCAATTACAAATCAGCTTTTCAGAAATAAACTGTCAAAAAGATGGGGTATTACAAATTATTGAAAAAGTTCAGACTAGGTGGAAAGAGGGACCTATGTCTTGATGAACCCAAATGGAAAGAATTGATTTGAAAGATTTTCGTCAGGTTGTTTAATTATGTCACATTCATCCACGATAGATAATTCAACCCCACAAGCATACCCCAAATGCATAAACAGGAAATATTATTTTATAAATTACCCTTAAAATATTTAGATTTTATAAACAGATAGATTAATAATATAATACAATTTTTAGAATATATTTTCAAATATTTTAAAATATTACATATGACAATCTCGTGAATAGTAAATGACTTTTATGAATTTAAAAGTATATAGTTTTTATATGAACCCTTATATATCTATTATTTATATTTACATTACTTTTACGAATAATTCACTCAGATATGTTTTTGTGAGTTTGGATATCATGGATTCGGATAGTATAATTATATCTATTGAGAAATTGAAGCTTACATGGATATGAACCCTTATATATTCATTTTTTGAATCTACATTACTTTTATAAATAATAGATTCAAATATGTAAATTAACTATCTAAATTTGCACTACCTTTTGCAGATAATAGATACGAAAATCTGAATCCATTATCTGTTTATTGTAAAATGCATAAATTTATGTTCATGGAAGGAATCGAATCCTATCTTTCAAGATTAGCTACTTCATAAATTCAAATTTTAACTAATTTTTAGATATACGATAAATAATATTATTTAATTTAAATTCAAATTATAATATATAAATAAAATGAAAATGATAAACAAATTCAAAATTTAAAATACTTGTATAGATTTGAATTCAAATATTATTAAAATAATTATAAATATTCAATTTGCTATCCTCCATGCGTCTATATTCCAAAAAAAAGCAATGGAGGAAACAAGACAACAGAAACGGGCTTTCAAAACTACTTGGGGTATGCCGTAATAAATTCTGACTTCGCTTTTAAAGCTTTACTTTGTTACCTTATCCAGATAGAGAAAAACCCATGACATAACAAAAATCTTCCATAAAAATGGCAACTGTTTTGTTTTGTTTTTGTTTTTTTACTTCATTCTGGCATTTTAGCATTCATTTGGTGATCATTTTCATGCTGAAACATCTCATTAATTGCTTTACTCAAAAAAAAAAAAAAAAAGGTAATCTTTCTAATACCAACTAGAAGTTCAACCAAAACTTGAGATACAGAATCATAGATAGTTCCAAAGTCCAATCCAAAAGCAATGTTTGCAAAACTGCTAGATACATTATTAGTGATTTATCAAATAAATTCAGACCATTGCATATAGTAAATAAATCAAAAAAAAATTCCCCTTTTTACTAAAAAATATACAGGAATCTGATCTAAAAGAAGAAATTTGAATCTTGAGTATTGGCATGTGTGTTGTTGTAGTCGACAAAGAAAAATATATGTTGCTTGTTTGTTCCATTGGTCAGGCATGTATGTTCTCCATTCCGTCATCCATTTTACTGCCGGATGTAGATGGCGGTACCTTTTAATTTTCCCACAGTCTATCCTCTTATTATTACATAGTTTTTTAAACCTTTGGACACTAAAAGGCTAGCTTTCCATTCTTGTACAAAGTGAGTAAAAAACAACTTGATGAGATTCTCCTTATGGAAAAGGGCGTACCTTTATCAGCCAATAGCTATGTCTTCCCATGTGAATTGAGATTTGAGTTGATAAGCTATGGTTTTTGAATGCCTGTAATGGTAAATGAGACATTTTTGCTGTTGGTTCAGTTGGAAAAGGATGTCAACTATGGGATTATGAGCTAATTTGATATTTCCCCTTGGGACCAGTATTCAGACAAGTTCATGGAGACAAGCTTTCGTCGTCTGAACTTGCATCTTGTCTCACATTATACCTGTTAAGAACTGGCAGTGAAGCAGTTGCAGATATCCGAAAGGATCTAGCAGAACCCACCATTGTTCTATCCTGCATTTGCCCCACTTCCTTGCAGACATGATCCAATATCGACAGGAAATCTCTCACAATCATGAAGATTCTGAAAGGATGAGCTTCTTCCTTTGCAGCATTCCCATGAAAATATTCAGTAACTTCTTTCACAAGCAACAAAGCTTTTCTTTCATCTGCCTTGATCTTAGAAATCTCCTCTTCAGCATCCCTTAGAAACATCTTCATCGAGTTGAAGAAATTCCCCTGCATATCTGGCTTCTCGTATTGTAAAACCAACCTGACCTTGTCAAGTCCGGTTTCGAGCTTCAAAACGTAACTACTTAGGACATCTGAGTCCATTCCTGCTGCCTTCTTGACATTGCTGAGGTCTCTGCTCAGCCGAGCCACAACCTGCAATCCTTGCTTCCTGAAATCATCCTCCTTAATGTTGGAGGACATTTTGGTTTCGAGGTTGCCATTTGTACAGTTAGTACCAGCACCTTCAGATCTAATGATCTCCTGAACCACAAAGTGTAGCAGTGTTGTTTTCCCATCTGTTCCCTTTATATCAACAAGTTTCAAAAGGGTATCAAGTTTAAAAGCTTTAGCATCACCACGATTGGTGCCATCGTTCATACGATTTCCTGTCCGGAGAACAGCCTCCAGGAGTTTGAGGAATAACCTGCTATTCTTCAATTCATCACTTGCTTCCTGAAAATTACATAGAGAGAAATGAATTTCTAGGAGCCTTTACCAGAAAGTTTTTGGAACTTCTTTATGTGAAAAAGTCTCAGGATATTTAAATCCGATGTTGCTCTAACACTACATTTTTCTTTAAATATTCCGATTTAGGTATGGGTACATGACCCTCCTAAGACCTTCTAAACACATAGAAAAGCTTAAAAAAGCTTAAACATACCTATGTCGGACATATACCCATGTCTGACACTCACAATGGAGTCCGAGTAACTTAGTTTAAATCACATAGCATTGTGCCTTATGAATTTTAATACCTCAAGGGTTTGAAAAGACTTCCTCAAGTACTTCACTTCTGTATCAAAGTTTGCTCTATACAGCATGGCTTCAATTCTTCTAAAGGCAAAGGGGATATCAAGTACTGTCTTAAGAAACCTTTCAGCAGATCCTAGTTTCGAGACACCCCCACTGTACTCTCTAAGTTTTATTTCTTCCTCCTTCGTTGGAGCCATCTTTACCAAAGTCTCCAAAAGCTCAGCACCTAAGCTTTCTGGGTTACCTAAGAAATGCAAACAGAATAGCATGTCATTTAGCAAACTGAAATTCAAGATTTAACTAGACGATTATTTGCAAATTAAGGCCCATAAGTGGCATCCCAAAGAACCTGTTCATCTTCTTTCCTTGATCTATATATTTCTAAATACAAACTCCTAATATTGCCTTATTTGATATATCTATATACTTCCACTCAAGTACATGAATTTTTGAGGGATAGATCTATAATGATCCCAAACACAACATTACTTGATAAAATGGTTTAATGTGTGGAGAATAACTATGATACTTGGACTCGGGTATGAATATTGGATATATATATATATATATATATGTATCCGAGACAGATATATTCAATTTTTATAAGTTTTTCCATGTATTTGAAAGGTCATATGCCCATACCCATGTCCAAATATGCATCGAAAATGGATACTCCAACAAAATTGAAGAATCAGAGTAATGTAAGAGAATAATTAACGCTTTCCTTTATTTGTTTTCTGACATGATGGCCCAAAAAAAAGTCTTCAGCATAAAATAATCTATCTATAATGGCAAAGAATTGTTAAGCAAAGACATTTTAAAAAGACTTGAAAGTCAATTTATCATATTAAGAAATGATCAAACACGATAGATACTAATAAGATGAGTTTATTATAATATATGTGATAAAATATTGTAAAAGATTGGTCTTTCAAGATCTTGGTTGACCTGTATGTAATTTTTAAGTCTTTATTTTTCTTTCCTTCAAAGTTTTAGTATTATTATTGGTATTATTTTTCATGATGAAACTAACATAATGATACAAGTGGCCTTACAAACAAACTTCTTTTTCTCCTGCTCTCTTTTAGTTGCAATGATAATAAATTATTAATTAAGTTCATCAAGTTTCATTTATGTTTTTGGATACATCCAACACACTCGTTCTTCTTCATCTTTCATTGACCAAAGCTAAGTTGCTAAGGCTATTTGTTAAGTATTCGTGTTCGACATTGTGTTTGATATATTTTTTAACATAGATATGACCCTTCAAAGACCCTCCAAATACATGCAAATTTTTTTTAAAAAAAATGAACATATCAATGTCAAATATATACTCAATAATCGACAGTTACTCGGATCGGAGTAACAACGGACAAAAGGGCCGGAGATGCAACCCAGATTTCGAAATTTGAGGAACTGGAAATATATATTCAAAGATGGTTCGTGATAATATGGTTTGAGCTCAAGCACCTATCAACAAATGACACCAAGTAGCTAAAACATGGTCTACTATAAGCTGCTGCAATCTCAATGTTGCCTTTAGAAGGAGACAAAGCTGCCAATTGCTATGTTTGTTTGGGGGAAGTGAAAACCAATAAATTTTAGGCACTTAAAGTCCTAAAGGCCCGTCACCAAATAAATTTTAAAAAGGGCAAAATTTACAGCACAGCTAAAAACTTGATTACTGATAGAAAATGGAGGAGATTGATACTTAATGACTTACCATCCAAAAGAGCTTCTGAAACTTCATCTCGAGTTACATTCAGTGCTCTCAAAAGTATGGCAATGTTCTGAGACTTCTTCGGATTCAACACTCTGTTTTCTTGCTCAACAGGAGGCAGAACTGATCTTCTAATAGGTTCTTTGGGTGCTGAATTTGTGGAATTGCAGCCAAAAAGGGTCTCCATCATGTCCTCATTCAATCTGCAAACAAGGGCAATTTTTGTTCCCCAAGATTAGAGATACCACTTGAAACCTTAAATCCCCCCAGTCAGGAAGTATACAATTTTTTATCACTTACTGAAACGAGCTTGATGTTAACTGGTCCCACACTGTAGCTCTCTCCGAGGTTGCTCGTACTTTGTCCCAGTGCAAGGGTTTTAGCTTGGGCTTTGCACTATCCACGTCATCCCCATCTATCTTCTCTGAAGAACTGGCGCCTTTATAATTAACCTCTTCCGTGGATTTCCTGGTTCCACTCCCTAGCCTTGTTTTGGGACTTGGAGTCCAGGATTCTTGCTCTTTCAACACTTGGGAAGGTTTTGGAGACACATTGGTTTCCAAAGACCTTACCGTCTTTGGTATTGACGGTCTTACTGCTGCTGCTGGGGGCGGAGGGGGTGGTGGCGGTGGCGTAGGTGGGGGTGGAACTTTTGTTCTTTGTGGGGACGAATGGTTGCTAATTGATCGAAGTAGTGTCATATTTGGAGGTGGTGGTGGGGAGGAGAATTTTGGCCTTTTTGGATAACTAATTTCTTGGTTCTCATGTAACTCCGCCACTACGCCTTCTGATTGTTGTAGAGGCAGTGATGTTGCCATTGGAGGAGGAGGAGAAGGCGGCGGCGGCTGCTGCTGCTGCTTTATTGAAGGTATAATAACATGCTTCATTTCCGGTGAAGAAGCAGAAACGCTTGTTCTTGGAGATGTTCTTTTTGAACGAGGAACAGAATTAGAATTCCCATTGATTTCATTCCTCGCCGGCGTCACCAAACTGCCAGTAATCGGACGCGAAACCGGCGTACAATAATTTTCTTCATTGCTAATTGTCGAGCCCTGCGGGGTATAAAAAGCAGTCCCCTGACTCTCTTCATCTGAAGAAGATGATGAAGATGACATTGCAGCCGGTGAAGAATTCTCAACTGTCGGAGGCTTAGCCAATGGCGGCAATGGTTGCAAATCTGGACTTGGCCTATACGGATCCGATCTCTTTACTGAATTCAATTTATGATAAGGTGAACCATTTGCATTTGTTGATCCTCCATTCACTTCAGTCACGGATCTCCTACTAGGCTCGACGGTTCCAATGTAAAGAAAACTCGAAGGCGGCACCCTGGAAGAGACATCCTGGAACCTTTCCGAGTTCCCCCCAACAAGCTTCTGTGTTTCTCCAGGGTGTTTCGCCCTATGGCGGTACAAAAAGAAAGCGAGCCCTGATAACATTCCCAATGTCACAATCCCAACAGAGATTGCGATTGCAACTTTTTTAGCTGGTTTGGTTGGTTGTGTTGCAGCTGGGATTGGAATTGAGCCATTGGTTGGTGCAGCTGGTGGTGTAGTTTGTTGATTCTGATCTGGGGTTTGCTCCCCTGAAGGAACATCAGGGAAGAATGGCTGATTTGGGTCTGGAAAAACAGGACTATCAGGCGGAGGAGGTGGCGGAGTTACAGAATTGTCATCCCCTGTAGGTGGAGCTGAACCTACTGGAAACAATGGTTGGTGTAGAATCCTTCTATGAATGATAAAATCCTGAATCACAGAAGAAGAACAAGAAGTCTTTGTTGTTGATGTAGACAATGATAGTAAGATGAAAAAGAAGCTCAAATCATGAGCTTTCATGGTGAATTTTTCTGGGTAGAAAATCTTCTCTATTCTTTTCTTCTTCCCCCAAATTCATCAATGGAGACAAGAGGGCTTTGTTTCTCCTTTCGACCCTTCGGACAAAAATAAAAATAAAAAATAACACTTTATTTAGAGAAAGAAGAATTTCTACTTCTTCAGTCAGGGGAAGCTTCTTTTTGCTGCAAGATCTGGATGCCCCCCACTTCACGTAGCTAAGATCAGCAAAAGCCGCATTCTTTTTTATTTTTCTAAAATAAAATTTTAACACTAATTACTAATTTTTGTAATAAATCAATTTTTTTCCTCTACGCCTGACGTGGGGAGGTGGAACAGTTTATGGGATTGGAATATACCAATTACAAGTCAGGGTAATTTATTTGGTTAAATTAGATAGAATTCAAGTACAAAATTTAGTAATTTATATCAATGGAATTAAATCACTATTCATACAATATAATTTTATATAAATTTAAATAATAAAATAAATTAACAAATTAAAATTAAATTTAGATATAAAATTTTAAAAAATTAAATTGTATT
>JBBYHO010000005.1:6470828-6482865 GCA_038382025.1 Adansonia gregorii
AATGATGAAAATTAAAGGACCTCGTTCATGCCCTTTTTTGTCCATTTATTTTTTATTAATACTATTTCTCCTATTAAGTTGTTTCATCTTTCGTCGATCGAGAACAGCAGTAGCACCGCCACTGGCACATATTTGATTAAATATTTTTCCTTTAACTTTATTACTTTAATTAAAAGCCTAAGCTGAGACATTAAAATATATTATTTCTTCACTTTGTTTTTTTATAAGAATGCAATCAAGATGTCTTTTTATTTTTTTATTTTTTTGAAAAGTTATGTTCAATTTAATTCGTCATAATTTTTTTTAAAATTTTTTGGGAAACGAATTTCACGTTTGAATTTTATTTTATTTTTCTCAAAATATTCTTCCATAAAAATAGAATTCATATAGACAAATAAATGAATCTACCTTCGAATATATTTATTTACTTGTAAAATAACGAATAAAGTTTGTTATAAATCTTTATACTATAATGGATAAAGTATTTTAGTTTTTATATAATTAAATTTAATATTTAATATTTATATTTTTAAAATCATAATTAAATAAGTCAAAATAATTAATAATATTAAAAAATTATTTAAATATTAATAAAATATAGACATATCATATGTATGTACAAAAATATGTTTGGGTTTAAGCTCAGGTTTGATTTATTTTTTTGTATAAAATTTAAAATTTTACATCTCATAGTATATCAATATTTTATCAATATTCAAATAATTTTTAACATCATTAATCATTTTTCTTTATTTATGACCATTTCAAAAATATAAAAATTAAAATATTAAATTTAATAATATAAAATTAAAATAATCTTTTATTATAATACAGAAACTCTTAGTGAACTTTTAACTATAATAACACTATAGTAATTTTTATTTTTTTCTATTTTTCCTATTTTTGTGATCTTGCTTTAATATATTTTTTTCTTGGGTGGTTTTGATTTGATGATAAAAGTTGGTGGCATTCAATCATGCAGAATTATAACAAATTGGATGTTGAATTGTTGGTTTGCGTTCTATAAATTATTATGATAAAGAATAGCAATGGCAAGTTTGTTAAGGAATAACGTAAAATGTAGGAGAAGAATTTGAGAAATCGAAAGGAACAAACGACTTAAGCGTAATTTAAAAATTAAAAAAGAAAAAGCTTGATGAGTTAGTCTTATTCGAAAATTAAAGTATTTAAACCATATTTATATATTTTTAATATAATAAAATTATATCTAAAATATTATATATTTAAATAAATTTTAATATATTTATATAATATTTATACCGTATAATTATAATGTCTCGTATTAGATTAAGTTGAGTCGTACATCGGGACCACCGATCCTCACTCGCGATTGGTCGGGCGCGGCCCAGCGTGGGGGACAAGCACACGCCCAATAGCTTTCCTTTTTCACTTTTCTTATTAATCTCATCTCTTTTTATCCGCTTTTTGCTGTGCATTCTAATTTGCAAATTGGAGACTACCACTTTGCGAAGACAATATTATCCCATTTTTATAATTTAATTGTTTTTATAAATATTTTTGAATCATTCAGCATATTTTTTTACTTTTTCATTTTTGTTTAATAATCTTAATAGTTTTTGCACATTCAATATTTTATTTTGGAAATATTTATCAAAAAAAATTAAGTCATGATTAAGAGGAAAATACAAGTTTTCTCATCAATTAAAGCATGCATAATATGATTTTTTTTTTGTGCACAAATTCATTTCTTAGGTTGACACAGACTAAATGTTTCCAATTTAAAAACAATAATGCGATGTGTACATAATATAAAATTTAAAACAAAAGATTTTATGTCTCACATTCATACTATTTCATTTAATGCTTTATATATATATATATATATCACTATTTAGCTTTTCTCTTTCACATTTTTATTCATCTTATTGCCTAGCCATAAATTCAACATAATACATCATTTGGGTTTCTGTATCCAATTCTTTTTTTTTTTTTTTACTTTTATTAGTAATATTTATTTGTTATATTTATGATTGAGATTCGAATTTGAACTTGAAATTTTAATTTTAAATTTTAGTGTTACTGAAATATTAATTCAAGGGTAAAAAAATTTAATATATAATTTAATATCATATTTTTATATCGTATGATATATTTGTATTATTATAAATATCAATCATTTAATTTTAGTGCATTTGTCAATTTTTTATTATTATTTTAGAGGCAAGAAAGTTCTATATTCCTTTGGCCCATTGATAGGACAAAACAGTATTAATATTTTGCTGCCAATGTGGGCATTATTATTGTTGAAGGCATAATAAATTTGGCTACAAAACTTCTTGGGGTAGGTAGAAAAATACATGGCAATAATTATAAATAAAATATAAAAAAAAAGAATTTAAATTATTTAAGTTTATTAATTTTGCCATATGCTTTTAGCCATCTCCACAAATTGGTCCGAACCTAACAAAGTTGTACAACAATTAGATGCTCTTTTCCAAGCTTGTCTGATGTACCATCAAAGGGATTTTATTTGTTTTTTTTTAAATATATATTTTTCATTTTCTTTGATTTGTTTTCCAATATGTCCAAATTTCATTTTACATGTGCATGGTTCATGTAGAACAAAGCCAACTCTTTGAAAAGGACACTTAAACAAACCATAAAATGAGTAGATTCTGATCAAATTTATCACTTTATTATAGGTTGATAATGAATTATGCAATCGTTATTTAATTTCGATAAATTGTTATTTTAATTTTGCTAATTCTTGGAAATAAAATAACAAAATTAATGAAAGCTTTCCATTTATGTTAACAAATTATTTGATGAGATAATTGAATTTTGAGCCCGTTTTCTTATAACTTAACAAAGAAATTTTTAGCTCTTTAAATAAAATTAAGAGATAATCACATATTTTACTTTTAATTCTTATAAATTAATAAAGGGTTTTACACGATGAAATAATTTTACCTTAATTTTATTGGTTTTTTATCCAAAATTAAGTAACCCAAAACTGTCATTTATATGAATAGAATATTAAAATTTTACCTTGACATTTCAAGGTTATACATCATTAAATGGGTAACTGTTACTAAAAAATAAAAAAGAAAGACAATATCGCTTGTATTTATGCTTCAAGAACCCTAAAATATATGGATCTTATAAATATTAGATAAACTGTTTTATAATAAAAACTATGATAAATTACTTTTATAATTACTGACATTAAAAGCTCAATTTCTACCGACGAGGTCTTTCTAGTCAAAATAATAAATTCTTGAAAATGGAGTAGGAACATGGAAAAAAGACCAAAACCATGTACCTTTGACCGACAATTTCGAAGGATGGTTGTTGGGCGGATCTCCAAAGAAGAAGACTTTTGGAGGTGTTTAATTGGTGCTTAAAAGTTAAATTAAATATGACATTAGTCAATAAAAAAGTGCTTTGGGATTAATTATTAATTGTTAATTTACATCAGATCAGACAAATTCTCAAGCTCGTTTAATTTGTTGCTTGTTAATCAGTCTTAATCCAATATATTCAAGTATAAAATTAGGCCAAATTATGTTGAATTCCATATTTTAATCTCTATAGCCTCATTTCAGTATTTTTTTTCCCCTTTGCAACACTTGGTAGATTAAAATGTCAAATTAATATTTAGCTTATCCTTTCTGTTTTTATTTATCTTAATAGAATGGGTAATTGTATAAGGAAGAAAAAGTTAATAGATACATTGTATTATTTTAGTAGATTAAGTAAAATAAAGATTTGCTAATAGATGTCTTTCGAGCATTCTCTTCATTAATTAATATACTATGTAAAGTAATATTAATTGTAACAAATATAGTAGTTAACGATCTATTTATTATTAGAATATGGGATACCCACTTTGAGGTTTTTTTTTTTTTTGGTTGGAAATAGGTAATTTTTTTAATATTGAGTATTATTTAATACATATATATAAATAAAGTAAAAGATCAAAACATTTCTAATTTTAGTTTTATTTTTTTTGGTAATTTTATTCTAATTTTAATAATGAACCTTGGTGCAGCACGTCAGGCATCTAATCTTTGCTTTTGTTGTAGCCATGTAATTCATCAAATTCCAATGAAAAGATAGCCAAAGGGCCAAAGCATCTATTTCGTCGGTGCTTTGATGCCCTATGAAATCAAACCACCCTAAAAGCAGATTTGTTAAGCACTTTGAAAAAAAAAATTAATTAAATTTTATAATATTAAATACAATTACATAAATATTATATAAAAAATTAATTAAAATATAATAAAATGTAAATACATAAAATTTTAAAATTTTATATAAAATATATTAATAATATAAAAATATAATAAAAATATCCGAATTATGAGATAGGTTAGCCGAAATTCAAAGCCTTCAATTTATAAGCTTTTGCATAAGTGGGAAAAGCTTGCTTGTTTAGTTGTTTGCTACGTGGAAAAGCTGGCAATTGAGTGGGGATTGGTCATGTCCTATGAGATAAAGACAATCTTTTTTTTTTTGTTACGAGTTCCCCCTTACTAGTCATTTGCCCCCTCATCCCTCTTATTTTCAATAGTCAAATGGGAAGATTGGCTTTTATTGATGTGAGGGAAGTTAACTCTAATTCATTATTAATTTCCATAGTATGCACTATCATCCATTGAAAAATATTTTCTGAACAAGATACTCCATGAATTATACTATAATAAATAAGAGAATGATAAAAAATAATAATAATATGCTCTTAAATTCCTCATCAATTTTTTTTTTAATTTTTTTAAAACTTTATCTAAATTATTTGCTTTTCTAAGAACATTGTTTGAAGCAAGGGAGTACCAGAGTCGACCAATTGGTGCGTAGAGTGGTAGACACGGAAACCTTTTTCTTTTCTTTTGGTTCACATCCCCAAGTCAATTCTGATTCCCAAGGCGAATGTACCCTGTTTTCCCCTTTATTCCCTTTTGGATCCCTATGTTGCAATGCTTATATATATATATATTTGAAGTTATTGGTTTGATTTGGGATTATTAAAATTAAGAGTTTAGTATTTTGTTAATAAACTATAGGGGTGTTGGTAAAAATAATATTTAATCAGGAAGTACAAACTACTTGATTTTAATCTCAAGCTCCAAACTTATTCGGAGAGCAATTGTAATAAGATAAATTGTCATATTTATTCACAGTAAAATTATTAGATTTTATAATTAAAATTAATAGAATGACATATAGTTTAACATACCATAAAAAACTGAAATATATGATATTATTTTAATTTATTTATAAAGTTAAAATAAGTTCAATAGCTTACCTTTTCACCGAACTCCCTCCCCAGTAAAAGGGTAAAAATCAGATGACAAAATAATCTACTACTAAAATATATCAGCTTTCCTTTTGCGTTTTTCCTTTAATTAATGATTAATGCATTCCACTCCAATATGAATCCTAAGTTGCCATATATGGGATTAAGGGCCCAGCGTCACAGGGCCTTCACACAGAGAGTTTAAACACCGCTGAAGCCTTCAGGTAGGTATGGGTGGGTGGATAAGGGTGGATAAGCCTAGGATTTTGGTTTTAGAAGTAAAATAAAGATAAATGATTAAATATATCACAATTTTAAATATAACATATGTATTAAAATTTAAATATATCATATTTATAGTGTTTGAAAGTATCATATATTATTTTATCATATTATTTTTATATTTATTAAATATATTATGTTATATTCAAAGTTATCGGATTTGAACCAATTACTAATGGAATTAAGTAATGATCAACGTCAATATCCATATGCTCAGATTGTTAACATTTTAGTTAAGTTTAGGATGATGGTTGATTAAGATTTCAAGTAAGTGCATTATCTCGGGTTGGATTACCGTCTCCTTTACTGTATCACATCTATATACAAATAGATATAACAACAAAAGTTACTTTTTTTGGTTTTCATTAACATCGTTAGAACTCCAAAAATTTGGGTCTCGTTTTGCTTCAATTACCATCAAATGATGGCTCGTGAAGTGCCATTGTCATAGGATTAGCCATTACCTTCACGGCTTCACCTGTATCAGTGTACCAGTATGGAACTCAGTCAGAGCACTAAAAAAACACATAAGAAAAAGTTGGAATATGAGGAAATTGTGGTCCAGACCAAAGATCATGAATTTCTCCTGGTGAAGCTGGTCTCCACCGTCCAATCGATCACTTGGCCCCACACTCTGCCACCAATCACTGAGCCTCTTTTTGTTTCTTTTTTTGTTTTTATCCTCATGTGTCCCCACTGAAACTGTTCCTTCGTACTCCCCCCTCCCCCCACGGCGGGCGTAATCAACCGACGTTTAAAAGCAAACTTGTCTTTGGATAACAAAAGTAACAACTGGTCCACTTCAGATACTCCCCAAAAGTCCCGTTGAACAAAATACAAATATAGAAAAACAAAGTCTCAATCGAAGGGGGTGTCTTGGGCAGTGGTTAATTGCTGCAAGAAAGCTCACACTTCCCGCACCAATGCACAGCCTTTTTCGTTCTTTGGCTTCACGCGTCCTTATGCTCAGTTGGAAAAAATTGACCCTTCTCTTTCAATGGATCTGTGATAAATCTTGGGAACCATGATTTTGCATATTTCTTCTGCTGTTTTGGCCTGCAATCATACATTATTTACTGGAACCCCTTTAAGGCTTCAGTTCTTTTAAGTTTTGTAGTCTTGTACTCTTTGAGTTTGGTGAAAAAGCAGATAGTAAAAATAGGTAGTGTTGCTTGAAGGCTATAATCCATCAATGGTGAACACTTCAAAGAGTAAACAACCCACTTAAATAACTTGCACAGGGAAGGAGAGGGGAGGGAGGGAGTGAGAGACACAGGGTGGGGTTTAAAGGGTTTTTTCGAGAGCCTTTTTAGAGTTCCCAAGTGCTCAACTCCGTCCCAACCCAACTTCATTTTCAGATCTCTATTGTTGAAAATGGGGTTTTTAATCTTTCGCTTGTTCTTTTTCTGTTTTCTGGGTCTTACTGGTATGCAATTACACAGTTTTTCTCTAAAAAACTGTTTCATTTGCATGTCAAAATATGGGTTCTTTTTCTTCTACATATCTTTTTGAAAACATTTTTATGTTCTTTTTGTTTTTTTTTTTTGCAGTTGCAGGTCAAGAATCTATTGAGTACCTCAAACTTTATGATACAACTCCTGAGGTTATTCATGCATTATCTCACGGTGATCTTCCTATAGCAGTTCCTGTGAATGGCAATGTCCTCGGGGAGGTATCTAGCAGTGTTTCGAAGGCTGAGAGTTGGCTCAGGCTCCATGTTTTAGCTCATATTCCAGCTACCGAAATCACTACCATTGTTGTTGGTGACGCTATTCTCTGTCAAAATGATCAAGATGAAAGCTTGTGTCTTTTACTGCCATCTGTTGAGAACATTTATCACTCTCTTACATGGTGGGGTCTTCAGAAAGATCTCAAAGTGTCGGCTGCGTTTTCTTCCAATTGTTTGCAGCAAAACTCTGCACTTTTTAGTGATGATTTGGCTAAGAAGGTCATCAAACCTCTGCTGGAGTTCATTCATAATACAAACTCTACTTACTCAGTTAGAGCTCATCCAAATTTGTCTTCCTCTTTACGTGAAGGTTTGACTTTACTATCCTCCGACCTGGATTTCATGGGAAGGTTGGGATCTTTTGAGTTTAGTAAGGTCAATGTGGTAGTCTCCAGTCAACAAGTGCAAAAACTTTCAAGCAGGAAGCTCTCAGTCATGGATTCCAAATTTGTAAAACCCTATCCAGCTAGGCCAACCTCTTTGCCAGAAGTAGCTCCTTCTATCTTCCATTCATCTATTGGGTTTTCTGTGCCTGCCAATGTAGCCAAAAAGCCTAATCCTCCACAGTACCCCACTGCTTCACCGCCTCCAATTTCCTTCCCCGTTGATTCTCCACCACCATTCAACTGCCCTATTGCTCCAAAGCAGCCTCCGCCCTTTGTTCCCGCCAGCTCACCTGACGATTTCTATTTGCCACCATGTAATCCAGCCTATAACACGGCACCAGCACCAGGGATAGGGGTGGTGCAAAAGCTGTGCTGCGTGGCTAAGCCTAGTGTTCCTGCTGAGACTCTACAGCAAGCAATGGACTACGCCTGTGGTGAAGGTGGTGCCGATTGTGCCGAGCTTATGCCAAATGGGAGCCGTTTCTACCCAGACAACGTCGTGGCTCATGCTTCTTATGCTTTCAATAGCTACTGGCAGAAGACCAAAAGAAATGGAGGAACATGCAGTTTTGGAGGCACTGCCATGATCATCAATGCTGACCCAAGTAATTGACTTAAACCCATAATTTATCTCATTTAAATTTAAGCTCCCCTTGTCTTACTTTCTTACCAGAGTTCTTAATTACAATATGACGTCATGGCTTCATGTTTGTTTCAGGTTTCCTTCAATGTCGGCTTATTCTCAGCTGAACAATGTAGAATGTAGGGTTTTGTTTCAGTACAAAGTAGGATTCGTGGGGTCTCATCTGATTGCAAGGTGAATTTTGTTTCTTTGTATTACTGTAGTTATGGGGGTATCCTATGATAAATTTGTATGACTTTTTTTGACTTTGATTCTCCCTCTATAAATATAAAAGCCCTTTTACTTTAATAATGTAAATCTTTGTTTGATCTTTTTTACTTTTGTTCATATCTCTTTGCTGTATTTTCCCCATATTACCTATTAGGAATGTTTATTTGAAGGGCTTCCAACCTTACTCAACCAAAGTCTATATCTTCACGAAGATGCCTAAAAGTTGAGTGATATTCAGTTAATTAATGTCGGCCATTAAATAACTGATCTGTCATTCACAAGATTTGAGTGGATAATTCTTGAAATTCCTAGGTAGTATAGTAGTCAAATAAACATGTGAAGCCGATATGACCAGTTTTTTTCACCATCTCTGCTCATAGGTTTAGCAACGTGTCTCTGCTAATTTTCATTCATTAAAAGCGTTAAAGAGTTTTCATATTAAAGTTGAGGGTTTGAATTCTTCTGTCTTTCCTTTGTGTGAGCAAAATCCAAAACATGATTGAAGCTCATAAAGAGGTTTTCTTCATGGATAAACGCAAGTTAGTCATTTGAACCATGAATTTGATTTATTGGTTTTGAAAGTTGAATCCAAAATGAGGATTTGTAAGTCTCCATTGGTTTTAGATATTGGTAGGGGAAAAAAAAAAAAACCAAAAAGAATGATGCAGATTTCGAAGCCACTCTTATCAGAGCCAGGTTTCGATCCTGGGACCTGTGGGTTATGGGCCCACCACGCTTCCGCTGCGCCACTCTGATTGTCGGTGTTAGCTTATAACCTTCAGTTTTACCTATTAAAGCGTTCATAGGAATAATTCTATTATTGCACCAAGACAAACCTTTACTGTTAAGTATTCGCCCGGTTTTGAAACTATACTTTCTATGGTTTTCGGCTAATTATTCATATGTTCATATTGCCATGTGCATGGATGAATCCTCTTTCTATTTTGGAGCTGCTCAAATTTTGAAGTATTGCAATTAAAATAATTAAAAAAAAAAAACAAATGTTTCGTCTCGAAGTTTTTCACTAAAAATTTCCTTCGTGTTATTATTCCATAATTGAACACCGATGGTATAATTGGGCCCAATTAAAAGACAATGGAGTCCCAATTTGTGATTCCCCCAAAGTCGCTGTCTAAGTAATCTGGAAAAATCAAAATACAATAATTGGGCTGTCCAAGATTCAAGCTACCCAAGTATGGGGTTTTGATGATATATAATTTTGGGCTACCATTTCAGTTGGTAATTTTTTTATTTTTTGCACAATTTTTTCTATCAAATGCTTTGATTCAAAAATTATAAGAGAGAAATGATTTTCAATTGAAAAAAAAAATTTATTTTTTTCTTGATGTCAATATAATGGAATAATCCCTATTTATACTAGTTTCATATGGGGTTATGATTTGTATTCCTAAAAGATAACTCATAGAAGATATTATCAATTACAATATAATTCATAAAAGATAATTCCTCAAAGATATTATCAATTACAAGATAATTTAATTTACAAGATTATTTGATTTTTATCTAATATTAAAAAGATATTATCTTGTGATCTTTATCATTCTCTATTATCTTTCAATTTTTGATCCTTATCATTCTCCCCGGGTTGGACTGGACTCGCCCTCGAGTCAAAATCAGCATCGTCCTCAAAGTATGGCAAAATATCGGTGACATTGAAAGTAGCAGAGACTCCATAAGTGCCTGGTAGTTTCATTTTGTATGCATTGTTGTTGATTTTCTGCACAACTTTGAATGGACTATCGGCTCGAGGTGATAACTTGGAATTTGGTTGATTCGGAAATCGTTTCTTTCGCAAATGTATCTATACCAAGTCTCCTACTTTGAAAGTTTGTTGTCTCCTACGCTTATCACGTTGAGCCTTGTATCTTAAGTTTTGCTTTTGGATTCGTTCTCGTACTTGTTCATGCAACTTTTTGATTTCCTTTGCCCTTTGGTCTCCGTCGGCACTGTATTGTCGCTGGTTGGATAAAGGGGTCAAGTTTAATGGACTAAGCAGACGCGTGCCGTAAACCACCTCAAATGGACACTTGTAAGTAGCTTGACTAATTGAGTTATTGTAGAAAAACTCAACCTGTGCGAGTATTGTTGAAGCTGGACCTGATGGGTGATGTTAGTGTTCAACCTTCCAAGGTAAGCGGCTATTGTTTGCTCCTCTTTTTCTTGGATATCATATTTCATCATGAGCTTTTCAAATTTCCTGGTATATTCCTCTACAGACAGAGTCTTTTGGCGGAGATTATGTAGCTGAAGAAAACGATCTTGATAATAATGTTCAGGCAGAAATTTACATGTGAGCTCACTCGCATCTTTTCCCACATTCGAATCTTGCTTTTCTCTTCACGCTCACGCTTCCTCTTAAGATTTTCCCACCATATGGAAGCATGCTTCTTAAGCTTGATAGCAACAATTTTGACTTTTTGGTCCTCTGGCACCTATTTATATTCGAAGACTCGCTCAACTGTTTGAAACCACTCTACGAACTCGTCTGGTTGGAGCTTCCCTTCAAAATTTAGAATGTCTACTTTGATATCGTTGTTGCAAACTATCGGTCTCTGAGGTTAATGATTACCGGCTGATGAAGTATCGTTATTATCCGAATCATCTTCTATTTGCTTTCCTTGTGCATCCAACTGGGCTCGTTGAACATTCACCATGTCTTGTAATAATTGAACTTGTCATCTCAATTCTTCTATTTCAACTTCGTGCACAGATCTTCATCTTGGAGGCATATTGTAGGGTAGCAGGTGATGGTTGGGTGACGTGGTGATGACTGGACCAAGGGCTGACGTGGATGATGATGTGGCAAATATGGCACGTTATGTGTGGCTGATGTGTCATTGACTGGACACCTCAGTACTGACGTGGCAGCTGACGTGGTTGTCTTCAACCTTTGGCTTGCGTGTGCGGCGCGTGGTCTTCCGGTGATAGCGTGCACTAAACCTTCCGGCTATGAAACTTTCCAATCCAAGGTTTTTCGACCTCCTGAACACTGTGGAGACCTCCTTTTGGTTGAAAAAAGACAGAAACTATGACTTTCGAAGATGACAATGACAACTCTTGTCGGACTACTTCGAAGTCTTTAACTTCAGGCTGTTTTTCAGACACTCCCCGTCTCTAGAACTCAGCTCTGACACCAAAAATGGCTCAGAAATTATAAGAGAGAAATGACTCTCAATTGAAGAAGAGAATTTGTTTTTTTCTTGATGCTGAATACAATAGAATGATCCCTATTTATACTAGTTTCATAGGGGTTTATGATTTGTATTTCTAAAAGATAACTCCTAGAAGATATTATCAATTACAATATAATTCATAAAAGATAATTCCTCAAAGATATTATCAATTACAAGATAATTTAATTTACAAGATTATTTGATTTTTATCTAATATTAAAAAAATATTATCTTATGATTTTTATTATCTTTTAATTTTTGATCCTTATCCTGCTTAATTTCAATGGCATCATTTATAATGTTGGACCAAAAAAC
>JBBYHO010000005.1:6484057-6495398 GCA_038382025.1 Adansonia gregorii
TATAGCCAAATTGAGTATCGATCATGGCACAATATTTTTCTTTTCCCATTGCATTTATTCTTTTCTCCAAAAGAAAAAAAAAACTATTCTTTTTCATGAATTTATATATGCACTAGATTTATCGAAGAGTTGGCTTATTCATATACAATTTTATTATCAAATTTGAAATAATTTTTTTAAATCCAACCAATATGATCTAGCTTAGATAATTAGATAATCATGTTTGAATTTAATTATAAATTATATAAATATATTTAATATTTTAATATTTTTTAAATAATAATTCAAATTTTTTAAGCCATCAACTCGAATTAAATTGAATCTTGAGTTAATAAAATATTTTGCTTATCGGATTTAGTCCAATCCACCAAACCTATAAGTGTATAATATATATATATATATGTAGTTCATTTTTATCTTGTTAAAAGAAACTTTGAACATAGTACTATAAATTTATTAGTTATGATCAATTTTAATAATTAATAACTACTTACATAAATGTATTAGCATCTGCTATCATCATATTCCAAATAAATAGATAAAATAACTGCTACAACCTTAACTATAAGTTACTTGTACATGATTATCGTGATTTATGTTTTGTCTTTTTTAAGGAAGAGAAGGATTGGGTTTGTTATTATAGAAAACAATATCGTAATCCTAGAATCTCCCACATGGCCCATGGTTCCAAACTAAAACTAACATAAATAAAGAGAAAAAAGACCACCATGAACCTATTTTCCTCTCAATTTTCAATCTTATACCCTTCCAAAAGCAAAGGCAAAACCCAAAGAAGCGACTAAAGGCCAAATCTCCCATCATCAATCTCAAATCCTATATAAACAAATAAACAAATAAAATCCCAAATGAAAAATAATAAATAAAAGAATAAGTTAACACCACCAAAGTTCATCCACAAAAAGTTACCAATTACGACTATATCTTGTCATATTCGATAAAAATAAATTAGGGAGAGAACTTCCATTTTCTTAGGACCAATTTGCCCATGCGGTCCCATTAATCGAAACAAATTAAGATAGGGCACTTGGGGAAATTTCTCATGTTCTTTTGATCTTCGAAGGGATATTCTAATTACGTATTATTTTCTCGTCCCTATCAGAAGAACCGTTTTAGACTGGAAAAAGATAAAAGGAAATGGCCTTAAAAGATATCCGTAACCCCACTTCTAAAATTAAGGCTTTGTTTGGCTAAGACAGGATCTTAAAAGACAAAAATCCATTTACAAAAAACAAAACCTAAAAATCTACTAACAGAAAAAAAAAAAACAGCAGAGAGAGAGGATCTGCATATTCTTTGCTACACCAAAAACCCATATCTTCTCATTCCCTCTTTTCGCTTCCCAAAATCCTAAAAAATAAAAAATAATGAAAAAAAAGAACTAGAAAGTATTACTATTAAGATTTTTTTTTTGGTGGTTAGACTTTAGAATTCCCGGGGGTCTACAAAAATGGAAAGTCCAGGGGGTGATTTAGTCCAGTCACCGATAGACCCGTCACTGTAGTCTTCCCCAAGCCGCTTGATGCACCATAAATCTTCATCACACGATAGCCTTTTCCAATGTGGGACCCCGATTTTCAACGGCTCGCGATTTGCCACCTCAGTGGCGACGACGCTGCATCCTCCTCCTTTGGCCAAGTTGTGCGCGTGCGCGCACAACGCATTAACCAACTTCGCCGCGCTTGGACCTTCCCCGCCCAACCCGTACAGGAAGTACAAACCGAACGGCCTGAACACCTCCGGGATAGACGGTAACCTCAAAAACGGCAACAACTTATCGACAATCCGTGTCGTTGTTGCCAACGTTTTCCTCACCCTCGACGCACCCCGAACTTCCAACCTAAACACGTCTTTACAATTCCAAACACTCAAAACCGCCCACGACTCTGGCGGGTCGGATAAAAACTTATCCGACCCGGGCCACGATTCTTGCGTATAACGACATCCACGTGGCAGTGCCAAGAATGTCCCGAGGTTAAGTCTGTTATTAAGCACCGAGTCAATGTCGCGAGGGAAGAACTCGGTGGAGGAGAATCGTCGGCGGTATAGCGACTCAGCGTCCGAGGCGGAAAGCTTAATCAGGGTGACTCGGTTGGAAACGGGGAGTCGATGAGCGAAAACAGGGTTAACCAAAATGGAAGGAGTACGAAACTTAGAGTAACCACATTTATCAGTGAAGAGATTAACAGAAGCTTGGTTGTCGTTTTCCGTTGCCAAGTAAGAATATTCAGCGCCATTTTGGCCAAACCACTCTTCCATTCTTAGTACAAGCTTTAAACCTATTCCCATTCTCCTGAGATAAAAACAAGAGACAGAACAAAGCCCAAAATTAATATCATTATCACTATAAATTTTAACGTACAATATATTAGTATTTGCTTGGCCAGTTTTGGCAAAGAGATAAAAGCAAAATACCTGTGCGAAGGAGAGACCCGGAGGCCTAAAATATAAGCGAGTTTGGTGTAAATAGGAAGAGACTTGATGAGATCATTGCTTTTGGTAGTCCGAGAGAGTTTTTTGCCGCAAGTAACGGTTTTTATGCAACCTCGAATCATCCCAACAATTTCTTTGGTTGAGCTTAACTCAGCCACCTGCTTTGATTACAAAATGAGGAAGAGAAAAATGAAAGTTAAAAAAAGGGCAAGCCATACGTAAGAAACAACAACAGGAGAGAGATTTTTACTAAGGGGACAAAAGATTGAGTACCAGCATGAGAAAAGCAGGGGAATGGCGAACCCGGCAAATAGGGTCACCTAAGAGGTCGGTAAAGAGAGAGAGTTTGCCGCTGGGACCAACTTCGCACCGTTTTTCAACTTCTTCAACACTTCTTAAATCTTTGCTAGGATCAAACTCTCGTACCACTATAACACACTCACCACCCCCCATAGTTCTCTTTTTTTTTTTTTTTTTCTCTTTTTCTCTTTTTCAGTAATGTGAAAGTAAAGAGAAAGACGGGTTTTGCAATGGAAACGAAAGAAGGGCCTATATAGGTGAAAACGCAGCTTTTTCAAGGTCAGAAACTAGGCTGGATAACGTCTGAAACAAGCAAGGCAGCAAAGGCGAAAAGGCTTGGAACTTCGCAATCCCGGAGCTGCATATTATATCATTAGAAAAGAAGAGAAACAAAGCTTTCAAACTTCTTGTTGATGGAGTATTTTCTTGGGTTTTATTGTTTGTGGAAAAGAGAAAATACTGAGAAGATCACTGCCATGAATCGGCTTTGAAGCTGCCTTTAAATACTGATTTTTGTTTGGGTTTTTTATATAAAAAAAACTTAAAAAGAAAAAAAAAGGCAAAGACTTTTACTCTATCTCTAGAATCCCCAAGCCTTTCCTTTTCTCTTCTGCCCCTTTTTATTTAATTCAGTGCTTTTAAAAGTCCCTATCTCTTCATCTCTCTTCACTTTCTGTCTGTCTATAATCTTTCTTTTCTCTCTCTCTCTCTCTCTCTCTCTCTCTCTCTCTCTCTCTCTCTCTCTCCCTTAGAACTATTAACAAAATGTCATCCTAAAAAAAAAAAAGGGTTAAGTGGTTGAGAGAAAGTAAATAAATGGAAAAAAATTATTATTAATAATCACAAAAAAGGGTAGAAACTGGAAATGGCGGCTCTGGCTGCGCAGTCTTGTGAGTTTTTACTCTTTTCCATTTTAGTCATTTAATTTCTACGGATTGGAACCGATTGCCATTGTGATCCCGTTTTCAATCATTTCCGTTCCCCCTGTTCCCCGCCTATTCCATCCATCCATCCATCATCATCATATCATCATAGTCATCATGGTCATCTTTTTTTTCACATACATACCTTTTTCGGTTCATTGAAAATCTTAAGTTTCTTATAAATATTAAAAATTGTTTATTATAACAAAAAAAATAAAAAATATATTTTTTGAAAGAAAAAAGTGGGTAACTTATAAGGAGAGATTGGTTTTTTTTTAAATTTAAATTGATAGTTTTTAAGGGCAGATAATTTTTTATATTTGAATGATATGAAAATTTTTATTATATTAATATTTATCTTATAATTATTTATTTTAATATTTTTTAATTAAATCAATATCAGTTACTAGAAAATAATAAATTTAATCAAATATTTTTTTAAAATTTTGTTAAAGGTTAAAATGATCAAATATATCAAGCAAAATATTGATATAATTATATATGCGAGTTTTTATCCATATTCGTTTTAAGTCTAAAAAAATATATAACATTATTCTTTATATTGTTCCAAAATATATTTTACTTTATAAACAAGATTAAATTTTCTTAAAGATTTTATTATTCATTATATTAATTTTTTAACTTTATAAAAATCATTTAAATTATTAATAAATTTTAAAATATTAATTAACATCTGTATATTTTTTAAAATTTTGAATTTTATAGTTAAGTGATAAGGGATAATTTTGCCATTCAATTAGTTAGTTGAGGCAAAAATGGAAACGTGGCGAGGTGGGAACCGTTTGTTACGGGGCGGAAGATGAGACAACAAGGAAACTCGGCCGTTTGATTGAAGTGGACTGGACTGGCGTCTGCAAAAGGGGCTCGCTCCTTTTTACCTCAAAAGAATAACCGCTAATGCTATTTAGCTATGATATATACTGCTACTAGTAGCGCGGCTTTTCCGATCATTATCGGTTTTGTGTTTAAAACTCTCTTTTCATTTGATTCGAATCCAAAGTGACGGTCCTGATGGCTCCCATTCACGGGTCGCTACATTCTTCATACTGCCATTGCTTAAAGCCTAAGGTCTATACTGTAAATCTATATGCTTATCTTTTCCTCCTCCCGACTCTCTCGTTTTTTAAGAGCACCCGCTAATAAAGTTTCAATTTTATTTTAGAAAAAAAATATATATTTAATTAACTATTTTCATGAAATTTAAGAAATTATAATATTATAAATTTTTTTTGCTATTTTTAACTTGTTAATTAACGTATAGTCTCTACTCCGATTAACATTTGCCTTTTTCTAAATGGGAATATTCACCTTGCAAATTTTTATATATTTAATAATTTTTTATATATTTAAAAATAGTATGTAAATATGAAAATTTGATAAACATAGTAAATATGAATTGAAGTTTAATTTTATTCATTCGCATAATTATTTTTACGATATAATATTTAATAATTTTAAAATTTAAATTTTAATATTTATAATTTATTATTTTATTATTATTTTTAAATTATAATCTCTATTATATTAAAAAATATAAATACAATTAATATGATATATTTAATAGATATTATAATTATATTTAAATTTTTGAAATATTTAGTAATTACCAACGTTGTTATATTTAAAACATTAATATAAAAAAATATAAATACACTTTTTGTATTAAATTATAATTGTCAAACTTAAATTACAAGGATTTAAATAGAAAGTAATAAACAATCAAAATTACTAAGCAAGGCACTAGTGAAAACGCATGGTTGATGATGGAAGGGCGGTACATGCTAGAGATATCTCAATTTTAGTTGCGTAGAGAATGTGGGGGAGTTTAATTGGAAGCTGAAAACGGTTTCGACAATGATTGGGCACCTGAAAGGACATGGACACGTCATCTTTATGATTAATTATTTATTGTCCTATCATTGCTACAATAAATCCGGTTTTCGTTTTTTTATTATCCAAGTATCTAACGTTTATATTCAATTATTATAAAAATTGTTTAACAATTATATTCAAAACAATATTTAAGATTACTATAAATCTAATTTATTTAATATATTAAAAATACTAAATAAATTTATCAATTATTATATATAATATAATATCTTTATTACAAATAATAAATGAATTTTTAGATGAGATTTTGTATAGCACTTTCTATGGTCAATATATATAACTAGATTTGCACATGCCTATAAAAGCATGTTATTTTTTTCAAATAACAAAATAAGTAGTTTTTAAAAATAAAAAGAAAATTGGATAACTAATTATTATTTCACAAAAAAAATACACAAATACTTTAATTTTATATTTATTTTAAAAATTTTATTTGAGTGTTTTTTTAATTTTTTCGATTGAGTTGATGTAATTTAAATCATGACACCGATTAGATAGAAATTTTATAACAATAGAGAAAACATCTTAGGTTGATACATTGAAAATGGGTTTAAATTGTTAACTTTCATATTTAACACAATGTTATTACTATATATACTATATTTATTAACTTTAAAGAGTACTTTAAGAGCACTCATATCATATATAAACTAACCTTAAAAGATGATCAAAAGGCTTTTTATATTTAATTATGTTTTAAAAAATAATTTATTAGTTGTTTTTTAGATACTAATTAAAATATCTTTTATTTTTAAAGTAACTGTTTAAAGGTATAACTATTGTTTCTGATTAATGTACTAATAACAATAAGTTTATTCCATTAATAATTAAAAATAGCTTATGGAAAATGACCTAAAATTATTGAGGATTTAATTAAACTAAAAGGAAACGGTAGGGACAGAGGAAAACGAAAGGAAAGTCAGTGACAAGTCATGTGAAGTTAGAACTGAGTTTCCAAAGTTTGGGAGAGAGACAAATTTTAAAATTTTTTTAAACAATTTATTATGTAGTAATTTATGCAAGGAAATATTTTTTTAAAAAAATTGTAAATTATAATTAGATTTATTGAAGTAGGAAAAATGGGACCCTACATTTGATGGGGATCATGCTGAAATATCTATGTGGGTTAGTGGTGGAGTTGGTGTTTGATTATTGGGAGTTGATTTTGACTCCTCTCCAATTGTAAACTAGCAATTATTGTTGCTAAGTATATAATTATGTTTAATTTAAGATTTGTGGACAAAATTAAAGGGGTTTTTGTACTTCTATTCATAATAATATTGTATAACATAATATAATTAAATGCAAACTTTACTAGCTTATTGGAAAAGTTCAAATGCATGTCAAAATATTATAGGTTTAACTATAATAATATTTTCCCACACCAAAAATAATATTATTTTTTTCATTAAATAAACCATATACAGTCTCCTCCATATTTTTCCTAAGTCTTTTTAAAATCTTTCTTACTTGATTAGATGATCTTATAGATAAAGTTGAGTATGGAGCACCTAAAGTTGTATTTCCAATAAATTACATCTCAAACATTAGCTTAATAATTAGTTTTATTCTGTTTAGCGCAATAAGGTTTTAATGTTTATTTTCCAATAAAAATATAAATTTGATTAAATTTAAAATTTAATTTAATTAATTTATATAATAATTTTTAAAAATTATATAGAACAAATTTAGAGTCGAGTCTTACTATCGGGGCAACCCTTTATTCTATTTGCATACTACAGTTCCATTGTACCAAAAATAAAAAGCTAATTGGATTGATTTAATAAGAAAACCAAATCAAATCCAAGCAACCAAATATTAAAGATATTTCATCTTCCCCATTTAATCAAAACCCAATTGGGTAATTAAGACAAATAAAGTATTTTTATGCCCATAATTCTAATTAAATTAAGCAACCAAACCAACTGTTAGCAAAATCATTTATTTATCAGCTCCATTTGAGAATCCAATGTATACACATCATCTTCTTAATATTATAACCTGACTCTACTTTCACAATAAAAAGCCAAAATAGATGAACTGAAAATGATTAGAAAGTGCAATCGCTCAGCCTTATATGCTTTAAACTAGCTATTAATAATTTCATTACTTAATTTCCAGGAAGCAATGCACAAAGAAACAAAGCTGCTTTAGGATAGCCTTCGGACAAGTTCAAGATTTAAATCTAAGATCACTTTAAAAAAATCATAATTCAAAAATAAAAAATTTTAAATTTTAAATTTTTTGAATATTATTTTTTAAAATAAAATACATGAATCGAATCAATAATAATTAATAATTAAGATTACTATTCACCGCACGATGCATAAGGCATAACCAGTTGTGCTATGAATTTATTGTTTTTCTTTTATTCTTAAGGATCTCTAATTAATAAATATAATACTATCATCTAATCTTAAAGAAATATATTATAAACTGGAATTAATTAAACATTGCGTGCCTTTCAGCAAAATATTATTGTATTGGCTAGTGCTAAACTTGGCTTTAAAAATTAATGGCAAATGATTTATAACCATTAAAAAGAGAGTTAAAAATTAAATTGAAGAAGGTGACTATCTTGACAATAACAAAGAGAATAATAAAATTAGAATGATGATATTAGTGAAATCAGGGATGACACTAACATGTTGAAATTGATAGTAGTGTTGCCAATGATGGTGATAATGACAACGATAATGAAGGATGATGGAGACAATAATATATAAATATATATATATATATATATATATTTATGTAATTAGTTTATTTAAATACTACTTTATTAATTAATTAAGATTGGAAATATTGTTGTTTAATTATAACTAACAACAAATTTAAGCATAATTAATTTCATTTACATTTGCATTCATGGGAAATATTTAAATACACATAATATAAAGACGTACAAGTGTTCACATTATACTCATTAATTAATTATCTAAATTTAGCGACGTAGCTTAGAATTGTTACTTAAACAAAGGTTTGGTTCATTAATGTTTATAAGCACAATTTACGATTTTTTATTTGCTATTTTTAAAATTTTATATTTAATATATTGTTTTTATAATTATATATTTTTAATAATTTTAATAATTGCTTTATGTTTAACGTATTGTTTTTATAATTATTTTAATAAGCACCATTAGATACTACTATTCAACATTTTAAAAAAAATAATACATTCAGGCAATAGTTCTATCAAATGATTGGTGATCAAATTTGTTAAGCATATTACTTATGTATATACTTCTTTCTAGGAAAAGTATTGGGTCCCGAATGAGGTATATTAAAGTAGCAATGAAATAAACAAATCAAGGTGAGATTCTTTATTGCTCATCATTTTATTAATCCTTTATTCGAAAATTATATTTGATCCGAAGAATTCACTAGACTTAGTCCACGGCCACTCAACCCATCCGGGTCGAGCTTTAAATATATATTTTTTATTTCAATTGATTTTATTTAATTTCAATTAATATTTAATGATTAAAAATAATTTTTTAAAAAATTAATTATAAAATAAAAAAAATATTTTTTTGATTTTTTATTAATTATAAATATTAAATATAGATAATACAAATAGAATAAATCGAAAATGGATACTGATAAAAAATTTAAAATCTTTTTCGACTGTAGCTTGATTCTGTCAATACCTCTAGAATCCACCTATACATCTCACTGGAAAATATTATTCTTTTGTACCTATAAATTTTACTGGAAAATATTATTCTTTGTCTAAATGATGGTTGAGCCTTCATTAGATTTCGAATCAAAGGAGATATTTGGTTTTGATTTCGAGGCTTTAGTTAATCAATTAAAAGCTTTAGAACCCTAATTTATTGACCAAAGTTGAGAATAATTCTTGCCCTATATCGAAGATGGTTCGGAATCAATCTTAATTTTGAGGTCGATTTAACTAGAATTATGCTTAACCTACGATGACGAAAGAGCTGATGAACATGATTTATAACCATAGAAAAACACATGATTCTAGCGAAGTTTTTGGCTTTTGTTCCCACATTTTCAAGATTTTAGAATCATAAAAGAGTGATTATGTCGATAATGGATAATATTTAGCTATGTTCCAATTCCAATATATATATAATTTGGGTGGTTTAAATCAAATTAGGACCACTGACTCTAATTCCCAGAATATTATATCTTAGTACAGTCAGGCATGATTGATATCAAATTTTTACGAAATTAATGTAATTTGAAAAATAAAATTTTAATATAATATATTTAATTTATATATATCATATTTATATTTAAAATTTTAATATATTTTATAATATATTATATTTATTTAAATAATTAGTATATAAAATATATAAATTATTAAATTTAATCCATAATTCGTATACGTTAACGTGTTTCACCTAGATAAAAAATAAAACAGCGAAATACAGCATTGAGTGATAAAATTCCACGACAATTTCCTCGAAATGTTAATTGTAGGGATCCTGTTCACCCTCGCATGCAATCTATAGTCCATGCTCCGTACGGACCTTTCAAACCTCACCAGATATAATTATCTATATAAATTAATGACTTACGCATTTCAAAGCACAGCTAATTGTAGGGCCTAACGTCGCTTGTTGTTTTGTTTTTTGTTTTTGTTTTTGTTTTAAACCTAAATAATGTCTCTCATTAGAGTAACTTAGGGTTTTTGGTGGTAAACGAGTCAAATAATTTGAAATAATCCCCGTGCATTGTGAGGAACCAAACATGGATTCGTAAAGATATTTACAAGTACAGCTAGCCAACATGTTTATCATTATCTTTTTAAATTGTCTTGTCGAATGGGGTACGAACGGATAACAAGCTTGTTAATGGGTTGATTAAAAATTAATTAAGACAGTTGGAAAGTAGGGCTAAGCCAAGTTGACCACCAAACATTCAAGGAAAAAAAAACAAGTCATTGGGATGGTGTGGCTCGAGGACAGTATATGAAAATAATTAAGGGCTCCTTTCTTGCCAAGTCTTGTATTTAATTTAAAATCAAACAATAATTATTATAAAAATTTAATTTAAATATAAAATTATAAATAATTAAAATTTATCCGATTTGATTAATATTAATTGAATTTACCTCATTATATATAAAAAAAATATTAAAATCGTTGGCTTGATAGACTCGAAATGAATATAATATATAAGAATCTTGATTTTTGATTTTCTCTTTTACTTTTAAATATACGATCTAAAATCATTTGATAATAAAAAAAATTAAAATATAAAATAATATCGGTTTAATAACTTAATTATTTGATAATATATATATATATATATACACACGTTTATGTATAATTTTATATTGTTCATTTCAATTGATAAAGTTGAAAGGAGACCATGACTCAGACAGGCTATACTGCTACAATTTCAGCTGGACATAGGTTTTCTTGTCATCGAGACATTCAAATATTTGAATTGGGCAGAAAGCAGAAACTGAGTTTTCTTTTTGGTCTGAGAAGGTTGGATTCGGTTAATATTTTAATCCCAAATCAAAGACCTGAAAATCAGACTGTTGTTTCGTTCTTTTAGGGTCGGTGACATTACAGAAGCTTCATTATCCTCTACAGACACATGCAAAGGACCTCTCTTTTTTCAACTAAAAATATTGATTTCAACTTTATAATATAATCACATTCTATTAGAATTAATTATTTAAATGATTTTTAAATTATAAATTTAAATTTAAATTAATTTTAAAATTTTAAAATATATAAATTAAATTTTTAATTTTAATATCT
>JBBYHO010000005.1:6567514-6583959 GCA_038382025.1 Adansonia gregorii
TTTTTTTCAAAATAATAAATTTTTAAATTATTATTTTTTATTTTCACCCACGTAATAGGTGTGTCAATTCTAGTATTATATATAATTATATATATTATAGATGAATACATTATAAAAATTAAAATCATTCTATAAATAATAGTAAAAAAAGGACAAATTGCCAAACAAATTAAAATTAATTAATCCTGTAATTAAATTTCTTGAACAAGAAAAGAAAAAGAAGGGGTAAAAGTGGAAAGAAGTTAAGAACCGGTTCAGAGATTTTGACTAAGCCGTTGTCGTCATAATTGGCGGTTTCTCGTGCACCCTCTATAAAACGGATTAAACTCAAAGCTTTCCTTCGTTTTCCTTTTTCTCTTGAAAATTTCCATTTCCATCGAAATAATAATATTAACAATAATTTGAATTTTTTTTTCATTAGAGATTCAGATCTCAAAATTCTCTGTTTACAAGCAAAAAATAGAGAGAAGAAATTGTAAAAGGAAAAATGGCGACGGTGTCACCTCTGGCGAAATACAAGCTGGTATTCTTAGGCGATCAATCCGTCGGCAAAACCAGCATCATAACCCGCTTTATGTACGATAAATTTGACACCACTTACCAGGTAAACTGTTTTTCTTTTTCCTCTGATTCTTTTAACATATTCAACGTTACTTTTCATTGATTCATGCTGATTCAATGAACATTTGACCGTTTCTCTGATTCCTCTGCTCCTTATATTGTTTGAATTTGATTTAGTTTCCGTATTCGATTTATTGATCTCTCTGTTAGATATGGATTGGAATCTTAATTACGGATTTGACATCGTGTATTCTTGTGTCGTTGATCTCGAACGAAATGATTTTAGTTTAAAAATGCTTGATTTGTAACATATAACTACAAGAACTGTGATCAATTTTCCGTAATAGCCTAAAGCAGTTTTTTTTTATTATTTAAATAATCAGTTTAGATTTCTTTTCTGTACGATAATTATTTCTAATTAATTGAATTCGAATTTTACTTCTACCAGATCCAGGAATGCTGAAATTGAGGGGTGTTGTTTTCATTAAATACATTTAGGCTTTCTGGAAGAAGATATTGCTCACGATTAATTGCTATATAAATGCAGGCCACTATTGGAATTGATTTTTTGTCAAAAACAATGTACCTTGAAGATCGAACGGTTCGTTTGCAGCTTTGGTAAATATAGTTTCTTCCTTTATTATCTCTATCTTTTAACAGTACTGGTCTTGGATAAATATGTTAAAACTTTTTCTTCATCAGCTCTAGATCAATTGCTATTGTATTTTTTAATAAACAAACAATCAAGCATATATCTTTTGAAATTAAGGTGTTGATTGCTTAAATTTTAGACTACAAATTATTTCCGAAAAGATCTTACTTTTGTTGTAAGGCAGTTATAATTTGTTGTCAGAATGGTTCTTCAAAGTGGTGGGCATCGTCATTATATGAGAAAACGAGAAACAATTTTTGCTTGCTGAATCTCCATCATTTTTATCTTCATGCAGCTAGAAAATGTGAAAACTTTTAGAAATAGAAACTAATTCATTTCTTTTGTGGACTTTATCATCTTATAGTAAACTATCAAAAGCCATGAATGCCAAAGTCATCATGCTTGGCTTGGTTGACATTTCTTAAAACAATTTAGCCTGCAATAGTCAGTCCCTGATGACCACTTTTTAGTGGTCTGTTTGGCGATTGAGTATGGTATAACGTGGCCAGCAACGATGTTGTCTGTTGGTAGAGCACTAGATTTTTAGTTCCAGTATCCAAAAATCAAACTCTAGTAACTTCATATATATATATATATATATATATATATAGTACAACATGCCTATTAATCTAATTTTCTTGGTTTTCAGGATGCATATACGCTTCAAATTTTCAATTGTTCTTGTCTCCATTTGAGTTTTATCTTATAATTTCACAGGGATACTGCTGGGCAGGAGAGGTTTAGAAGTCTTATTCCAAGTTATATCAGAGATTCTTCGGTTGCAGTAATTGTCTATGATGTAGCTAGTGAGTATAAATAAACTTACCCAAGTTTTTTTTCCCCCTCCTTTTTGGCTTGATTAGGTGAGAGACGACAATGGGAAGGTTTATAATTGACAGCATGATAATGCTGGTACAAAAAAAACTCTCCCCCATGATAACCATTCTCATTATATTTGCATATATAGTAACCGATTATTTCCTTGCAGATAGGCAATCATTTTTGAATACTTCTAAGTGGATTGAAGAGGTACGAACAGAACGAGGCAGTGATGTCATTATTGTCCTTGTTGGGAACAAAACTGATCTAGTTGATAAAAGGTTAGCGATGAGTTGAAAAAATTAACTTCTTTCGGTTGATTTTTCCATATTACTGGAATTCGATGAGCTTCTTTAACTTGAGGTTATTAATTTACAAAGTTTAAATCTCATTTACAGAATTCCTTCTTAGCTTTCCAACTGAAAAAAAAGGGTAGACTTGCTTAATTTTTTAGTGCTTTTCGAGAACTATGTTTTTCTTTGTTCAAATTGATCATATGTCATTTAGGTCTTAGATTGAATCTATAGGGAATTTTTTTAACAGTCTTAACTACTCTTTTTAACCATATCATGTAAGTAACTCTTAATGTTGTTTCAATTTAAACGCTTTGGTGATTAAACAGGCAGGTTTCTATAGAGGAAGGAGATAACAAAGCTCGTGAATTTGGAGTCATGTTTATAGAAACCAGTGCAAAAGCAGGATTCAATATCAAGGTGAAAATAAAACACTGTTTGATAGTTATAACAAAATATGACCAATTCTTTCATATATTCATATCACTGCATGCTATGAAGCAGGGACACTTTTGTCAAGGAGTATTAAGTATTAGAAACATCTCCGACATGCAAAATACTTGTTAGACACACAAGGATCTGTCAAAAATATAAAAATAACGTTGTAACAGTTAAAAGCATTGCCAAGACACGGCTGAATATGCCTAGACATACGATGAAGGTTTTTTTTTTTTTTTTTTGCATTTTTCTCCCAAATATGGAAATAATAATGAGCAATTTTGGTTTTAAGGGTTTTTGAGCTTCAAAATTTTTGAATTCAAAAATAATTTTAAGAAAATTGAAAAGCTATATGCATGCTAATATTTAATTAAAAGGTACCAATTTTATAATTTTTTTATTATATATTATTATATAAAAAAATTCTATTTCCACATCCTGCCGTACCTTTATCTTAAGTTTTTAAAATAACTCTCATGTTGCCGTGTTCATGTTACATCATATTTGTATTGTGTGTCTTTGCCTGTGCTTCCTAGTTGATCAGCTTCCTTAGCATGCTTGTACTCTGCCTTTCTTTACTTGGAGCTTTTATCGTAAATGCGAAAATTGCAGCCTTTATTTCGCAAGATCGCGGCAGCCTTACCGGGGATGGAAACTCTTTCTTCAACAAAACAGGAAGACATGGTCGATGTGAACTTGAAGCCCACCGTGAATTCATCCCAGGCAGAGCAGCAAGGAGGTGGTTGTGCATGTTAAGACCAAAAAAAAGAAGAAGAAGCATTCAAGTATTTTTTCTTTTCAAGCACCAAATACACGGTAAGGGAATTTTTCCAAAAACAAATTAAATCCATTTTTTGCTCTTCAGTTTACAAACCAATATTTTTGAATATTTCAGGAATCTAGTCTTATGCTTTCTGATCCTAATGTAGTTGTTCTTATACCTCTTATTGTTATTTTTTCCTCCTAGTTTATGGAACTATTCGTTTCTTTGATTCTCTCATGCATTGTGGTAACTATTAGAGTTCATTTCGATTGAGATTTTGATAGTGAGATCTTTAATTCTTATACTGATTAGTTTATGAGAAATTTCAACAGATACGATTTTATATTGAAGTGGAAGTATTGTTCTGAGTAAGAACTTGCATTCACATCTGGTCTTTTGTTCCGAGGGTTGGACATCTGTTGCCCCTTAGGTACATACTTGATTAGGCTGACCAAAATAATTGGACAAAATTCAAACTATAGTTTTCAGTGGTTTGAATTTTATTGAATTCAGTTTAATTTCGATTGAGATAGTAATTAAGTATATTCGATTCAATTTTTAGTTCATAAGAAAAAAATCATAAGTATTCTAATCAAACTGATTTTTATTTTTAATTAATTTTTTAAATTATGTTATTTTTGCATCCGAGCATTAGGTTTAATAGTTTTCGCCTGTTCCCTTTGCTTGATAAACAGAGTTCGAATCCCTTCTCCTAACCCTTAAAATTGACCCCAAAAAATTATTTTTATTCTCTAATAAAAATAACAAATATTCATAAATACGCTTATAAGATTGTTTAAAAGATCGTTTAAAAGATCATGTAAAACTTGTTTAAAAATCTTTTATCATTTGAATAACATATAATTAATAATATATTTAATATTATTTCATTTATTTATCAATATATTTATTAATTTTATTTGTTTGTTGAAATTTGTTTATCAGTCATTTGAATAAAATAAATTAATAATATATTCAATATTTCGTTTATTTATCAATATATTTATTAATATATTTATTTTTTATTTTTTATTGTCTTATTTTATTTGTTTGTCGAAGTTTGTTTATTGTTCATTTAGTGAAATGTTCAATTTGTGTTCATGTCCATAATTCGTATTATAATAGCAAACAAATTCATTTTATTTAAACTGATTAAACTCAAATATTATTTTAAAAACCGTAATGAACACAAATAGAATACAGACAGACTTAGGCACAAGCAAATGACCGCAAATAAAAATCCATTCGTCGAGGCTCAGTTCATTTTCAACCCTACTAAGAACATGCCCAACATCCAACATTGATGTAACGTCATCAGGCCTTACAGCAAGCCTAATACGATTTCAGTTCAAATTGACTTAATTTTTTATTCATAAATTAAAAATATATATAATAATTTAAATTGAAACAATTTATGTTTTTAATTAATTTTTTTAATTTTTATAATAAAATAAATAATTTATTTTTTAAATAAGCTTTTTAAAATGCTAGATACTTTCGAAAGATCCTTTCTAAGTTTAAACAACCGATATACCTAATTACTTCGAAGCGTATAATTTAATTAGACTTTAGTTCGAGTTTTCAAAAACAGGAATACTGATACCGAACTTAACCATTATCGCCCCTAGTTCCTATTACTAGCCAATTGCTACATTCTCACAGCACAAAGTTAGATCACAATTTTTTTTTATCCCAATATTGGTAGTGATAAAAAGATGCTGCATTGCTGAATCGCTAGTCATATTTACAGTGGAAGCTATTAAAAACTACACTTAAAAGCAGCTGTTCTCAAAGACACAATACTTTCTCAAGAAATTTCAAGAAAAAACGAGTTCAAAGCATGAATTTGAAGGTGTGCTTAAGAAACATGATTGAACCTTTCATTAGTTTGTCTAACTCTCAGCGTCAGATAAATCAATATCAATGTCCCTACACTTGACCTGAACCCAACAACAAAACAGTAAGTCTATGATCCAAAGAGAAGCAGAAAATTAAAAAAAAAAAATAGGTGGAACTCCAATCACTTTCATACTAGGAAACATTATGATTTGCTTCCACATACCATGTGCACTCATTAATGCCGGCAAGCCAACAAGAAATATAGCAATATATATGTCTGTCAGGTTACAGGAGGTGGCATAACATTTTTGCTTTATGTGAATTGATGGGCTATGTATAGCTATGTTATTTGGACTCTATCCAACATGGACATGAATAGCTATTAGTTGGAGGATCATATCTCCTAAGAAAAATGAAGAGTTGGAGCAACATGGATGCATACAGTTCAAAACAGTGGTGGATATCAAATTGGAAAGCATAGAAGGTGAGTGCCTTCATCAATTTAAGATGGATCATACATTTAGTTACTAGATGCATGGTGCTTGGTAAAATCTTTGACATGGTAGGTTCTAGCAAGGGTTACTATGTTACTGCTCGAAGGGAGAAAAAACGAAAAATCATTGCTCAAAACGAGGTTTCTTAGGGTTTGCTCTCACGGTTTAGAGCCATGCACTAGAGAATTCAAGTCCTTGACCATTACACTAGACAACTGACTCGCATATTGTTCAAGATTTAATCGATAAGAAAACAAAACAAGCATATGAACAAAAATTGATAGTCTTATAGAATAATAGAAATGCAGATTACAGCAGTTATTTAATACAGGATCGAATTAATAAGATGTTCAACTTCCAGGGTAGACTAATGGACAAAACAACCTAACTAATAAAGTTTCATCAGACTAACTAAAGAAAATTCTCCCTGCTTCGACCAAACTATCACATACATATAAATTACCATATCAATGCTTTCTATTTTTGATAACATTCTTAGTTGGCACTATCACATACTTATTAATTACTATATTTTAGTTAGCAATGGCACAAGCTTACTACTTGATACTGAAATTTTTTGCCTTGCTACTTAAATGAAAGTATCAATTAGTGAACATTTTGTAGTTTGAAAGTAATTGTTGATTTGCTAGGCTACGTTACTCAAACTTAGGTTTGAGTGTCAGGTATGTTCAATTTTTTCCAAGCTTTTCCGTGTATCACATCCCCATACCCATATCCAGATATGTTTTAGATACGAGTGGTAGACAATGGTACTTTAAAAAAAATAAAGAGTCAGAGCAATATAAATGCTAGGAATTGCAGAGCTTACAAGATTGAGAAAAGAAAGAGTATTTTTCTTGAGTCAAATGATGCAACTCGTTTATATCTCCTCCATCTGTTCGTTGGTGCATCATGAACCCTCTCAGTCGATGATTTGTCTGTTGAAATAAAACTCAGTTTAAGTTGTAAAATACATTATGCATGGCATGAGTTAGTTGTAGCCTACGAAATTAAGAAGTCAAACATGCAATATGCATAACTGAAAGGAACTAAACAGTTCCTAGATGCCATACGTAAAATACTGCAGCAACAGGTAGTAGACAGTTCCAAAAACAAATACAAAATGCACATATAAGATTGAAGTTTACTTGATCAGGAACTATAATTAAATAGTGTTCAATCTTTGAATGCTTCAAAGCCCTTTTATGTAACAGTTCCCAAATAGTTGCCAAGCATCAATCACAGACCCATTCATTGACTTATTTGGTTCATTTATTCTCAATTGTCAGTTCACTGGAATTATACATGTCAAATGAAATTCTTTTTTCAACTTTAACCTTCTTGAGGGTGAATGTTTAAGCCCAAGGGTAGGCATCACAAGAAGATTAACATGTATTTCAACTCTGATAGCACCCATGCGAACAGAGTACTATCAGAGCTTTGCTTTTGCTACAAATCTCATTCAATTTGTTAAAAGTGCAAGTTACCCACCAGATTCAATGATATGCATGAAACATTATAAACCTGAAGTGCTTTATAACGGCTCAGATACTAGCAGAATATTCTATTCTTTTAGATATTTTCTTGTTTCTTGTTTAAAAGAAACCGCCAGCCATATCTTATGCAAAAGAACGCAGTCATGCCTAGGTCATGGGAATGGAAAATGAATCCATGTATTTTGGGGAACATATGGAAATTATTGCCAAAAAAAGTATTTATAGGTAATAGAAATATACTTACAGACCTCTCAGAGTAAGTTTTTAGATCACTTAACCGATTAAAATTCAAAGCTGAGTTTACTCTCACCTACAGTTAAGCTTGCTTGTCTCTGCAACACCTTCTGCAAATGCTGTCATTCATGGAGATCTAACATTAGAGTCAAGAGTTAAGAAGAAACAATGTACCAAAACTCAAGAAAAATCAGCAACGCTTTGATGATTACGTCCCAAACTGTATGTACGATGCAGATTTCACTGAACATGACCTACTTATATAGATAAGTAGTTCAAACTTACTGTCACTACACCATCGCTTTTTGAACTTCCAATAGTTTCATCACTGGATTTAAGTATATCAGGAGCCTCTTTCTCGATGTTTATATCCAGAATGCAACATGAATAGGCATGTTCACTATCCACTTTCAAATCAATGCAGTTCTGGCAACTCAGTTGAGCATCCAAACATATCTGTTTTTTAGATGAAAAAGGAACTTCTAGGAGGCTTAAAAAAGGTAACTGTGGTGTACATTTCGGACTCATGTTTCCTTCCTCAGGCAACACGGAAATGCTATAGACATCCTGGCCCTGCACAAAGGAATGCAAATAAAATAGGAGCAAAGACAAAGTTAAAAACAAACAACTCAATTTGTTTCCAAATACTCATTTAAAGTAATTTATTTTTAATAAAGAATAAAAAGTTTGAACTAAATTTTAAACAGAGATTACTGGGATCATAAATAGTGCTTAGAAAGTACAGAATATAGACTATAACCAAAAAAGAAGCCAAAAAGGAAATTATGAGACTGGAAAACGAACTCAAATTTAAGCATTAAATTCCATGGTGGACATGACTGGGTTTGAAGAGCTTAACACGTGGTGCATCTTGAGGTCACCTCAATGGATCGGCGGTTGTGTACTTCTTTATCCAAATTCCAATTTAAATGAATTTTCACTTCTAGAAATGAACTCATCTGATTGAAAGAAAACAGAGGAGGATTTCAAGTGATAATGCTGAACTGACCCTTAGGGACATACTGAAGCAGTAGCAAATTTACCAAAAAGGGCCCTTTTATATTAATGATCAAAAGGTTACATAGCTGAAAACAGGTTTTAAGCATGTATCTGGAGATATAAATATGTAAAACATTTTGCAGGTTTATGCCTGTTGCTTTAGTTCAAATCCAGTACTGGATTACAGCCTGACAACATTGCAAGCTGCTATAAAGAAGATATGATGGGTTAAATGCATCTCAGATTACTCAATTAAGCAAGCCAATTTTTAAAAACTCTGCCTCAGACCATGATGATTGGACGATTGGATTGGATTCTATATTACTTAGACTTAGGTGTGAGTGTAGAACATAGGTATGTTCAATTTTTTCAAGATTTCTATATATTTGAGGGTCCTTGCAAGATCATATCCCCGTACCCATTTCCAGATATGGGTCAAATGAGGATGTTGGACACGAGTACTTAAAGAAAAATGAAGAGCTAAAGCAACAAAGATCGGATTTATTGTGGAGGAGAAAAAGACTGAGGCACAATTAGGAATGAGCTTACATGTGAAGTGTTTAAGCTGTCTCTTACTGGAAAGGAAGTCTCCTGTATTAGAATAGGCAAGACATCTGAAATTTCAATAAAAGGAATTCATTAAACAATGCTTATCAAACTGAGGAAATTGAATAATAATCTATCTAACATGAATATATTCTACCTCGAGAACAATGCTGGCTGGACTCATCAAAGCTTGGGTTAATCAACTCAAAACATGAGACTTTGACTGGTAAGTTGGTGCTTCCATCCACCATCCCTGATAATAATGGTTTTTCCTGCAAAGTAATCATGAGTTAAAATAAAGCTTTGCAAAATAAACTTCGATAAAGAAGAAGAAAAATCTCTTGTCTTACTTTTTTTCTCTTTTTTTTTCCCCTCTTTTAGTTTCTTTTGCTAACTAAAAACAGAAGTGGTTTCAAGTTAAATGAAAGACTGACATAATCTAGAAATTCCAGTCCAAGTCATGGCTGATTTTCTAACTATCTGCAGATTCATTAATGGATAAAATGATTAAGAATTTCAAGGAAAAAGAAGATCAAATTTGCTAATTTGCAGAAATGAAGAATTTCTACCTTTTTTTTTTTCACTGTAAAGAAAAGAAATCAAGATAACTAGAATCAGAAATAGGAACTAGGCAGTGCAAGAAAATCTAAGTCATCAAAGCTTAAAAAACAATTAACAATAATAATAAAAAAAAACGAAAGCAATTCCATTTGGCCAAGAAACTGAAGAAAAGTGCAAGAAACTTGAAGTGAAAAAATCTTCCTTGTTCTACATTGTCTCAGCTACCAAACAAGAAATTCAGTTTTTTTAATTAAAAAGCAATGGAATAAAGACTAGATCAAAAAGGCCATGAAATTTCATTTAATCATATTCTTCATAAGAAAAATCCCACCGCTCCGAGGGGAAAAAAGAGAGAGAACAAAAAATGAAATGCAATTCACTTGAGTTCTCAAGAGACGGAGAAAATGCAAGAAAATTTGAAGTTAAAATTCCTTCATTTTTTCCCCCACATTTTCTCCAGCGGCAAATATTGCAAACACTCCATTTTTTTTCAAGAAAAAAAAAGGAAAAAGAAACTTGACAATTGCCACTTGATCCAAAATTAGAAGCTTCATTTCCAAAAGCAGCTCCAATTTCATAACAAAAACAGAAAAGAATGAAGAGCTACACATTTAAAAACAAAATCTCACCTCCTCGATCGATTTAGCCGCCATTGCAGAGAAAACAAAAATTTCCTTGAGAAAATATCAGAATAGTTCAAATATGCATTTGATTTATAAAAGAAAGTGATTAAAACAAAATGAACGTTAGAAGTCTACATCTGCTATGTGAGAAGGAAGGGAGAAGGGCGGCGCAATTTGCCTGAAGAAAAAAAAATAAATAAAAGGCTCGTGATTTACGATTTCGACGACAGCGACACATCTTCTCCCCTTCACTCTTTCCTTCTTTTATTTTGACGTAAATGCCCTTCTATTCTCTTCTTTTCCTTTTCCTTTTGGTTGCTTCGTCGGGTGGGCATCTTAAAATCGGATTTTTATAAAAATATTTAATTGATAAATATTAATTCAATCCAATAAAATGGAAAAAAAATTGTATTAAGTTTATAAAATATCGATGTTATATTATTTTTAATTTTTTTAATTTTATATAAGTGATGATATTTAAATTTTTAATTTATTAATTTTATATTAAATATCATATTATTAAATTAAATATATTATTATTAATTATTTCATATGTTTATTACTTATTTAATTTTAAAATTATTTATTTAAATATTTAAAGTATTTTTACTTAAATCAGCGAATCTAATTAATGGGATCGAGAAGTAGAGATGTGATTGATTTAATCTTTAATATAGCTTTTATTCTAGGTTTTTCTTTACTTATGGACTTTGAAAGTGTCATTAGTGAATTTTTTTATTTAAATTATATATTTTTTTAAATTTATATTTGATATATAATTAATCACGTAAATATTGAATTGTAGATATCATTTTACTCATTTTATTCATGAATAAGCTTAAAATTTTTAAAATTTTAAAATAAATACAAATAATTTCACTCGTTAATAAGCATTATATTATGGTTCATTGTGAGTGCATGGATATACTTACAATGCATAAAATAATTTCGAACATAGTTGGCAAAAGTATAATACGAAAAAATATTTAGAATCTAATAATTTGACAATTATCCAATTAATTTTTGAAAAATTATTTGATGCATTATCAAAAAAGTTTAAAAAGATGGCATATGTTTTTATATAGTAAAAATATTGGAAAAAAATAATTATAACAAAAAAAATACTTAAAAAAAATAATTATAACAAAAAAAATACTTTTTAATTTTTTAACTTGTTTGCAAAATTTAAAAAACACGAAGTATTGCTTATAAAAATAAAATCTTGAAATTTTTTGACTTTAAATATTATGAGCTATAAATGATAGTGTTATAAATCTCTAGTGGATAACTCTAGGTTAAGTTAGATAAGCTATTACTAATAACTTTTTGGTCTAGTAGTTAGAAGAGTGCTAAAGTTAATATATAAGTTTGGATTTAATTTTAAATATCTTCGCTCGTTTTTCAATTTATTAAAAAAAAGTTTGGGTTCAATTTAAAGCACCTTCACTCATCTTTCAATTTATCCAAAATAAAGTTTGGGTTAAATTTCACTCATCTTTCAATTTATCCAAAATAAAGTTTGGGTTAAATTTCAAGTATTTTCACTCATCTTTTAATTTATCCAAAAAAAATTAGATAAGTAATCTTAACCAAAATGAAAATTAGTTAATCAATTCCAAAATCACATTTAAATAAAAAAAAATTATGGTCCAAAGGAAAAAATAAATAGGAGTAAATGCTAATCTAAATTTTGCATCCACAATTTTTTAGTTTTTAACCCATGCAAATGCCAAGTCTTGTTCTTTCTGTCCATTTTCTATAAAAAAAAAAAAAAACTCAATATTAAGGTATAAAGCGAGATGATAAATTCAAATTTTAATTTAATTAATTTATATAATTTTTAAATATATATAATATTTAATAATTTTAAATTTTAATATTTATGATTTTTTATTATTCTAAGTTGATGACTTTTTTTATAAAAATAAAGAAGATTGAAAATAAAAATAAAAAAATAGTTTAAAAAGATTGGGAGATTTAAGAATTTAGTGAATGTTTGGAGGGTAACATGAGAAACCAAGAAAGTCGTGAGGGAGATGAAAAAACAAAAAAAAAGGTACGAGATAATTGTCTGGTTGGACTTGAGTTAAGCTCTGCACGTGAAGCTAAAAGCCGAAGAAAAAATGACGTGTTTATTATTTGATGCCAGCAGAGAACGGGACAAAGAGTTCAATTCAGAAAGGAATTCACGGGTCATTTTTTGCACTGCCTAGCAAAGCAAGGGGCGGCACCCCTGCTAGAATCGTTACAACTGTAGAATCATTAGTAAATTCGTCATTCATTATATTCAATGGTTTTGAGTACGAATTGAATTAGTTTTTTTTATACGTATAAAAATGTAATATAATAATTTGAGATAAATAAATTTTAAATATTAATTTTTAATTTTTAAATTTATTAAATATTATTTTTTTAAAAATAATTATATAGATAAGATTTAAATAAAAAATAACTTATGAATTATAGTTTTTTTATTATGATATTTGTTGAATTTTTGTTTTCAGTTAAAAATTTATATTATAATTCATCTATCAATTTAAAAATTTACTTTAAACACCATTAAAAGATAAAAAATTAATTTTTTTAATCAATGCTATTATATTACGTATCATTGATATCAATATAATATGTCACAATCTTATTAATTCATGTCATCATTAATTAATGTTATTAAAATAAATTACTAAATTAGGTAATAAAATTATATTATGAATATCAAACTAAAAATAAAATTTATAAAATATTAAAATAAAAAAATATAATTTAAATAATATTTTTATATTAAACTTATAAATTATTTAAATTAAATTGAAAGTCTGACCTATATTTTATTTGTTGACGGCCATCTCGACTGCACGACCCGTGGAATAAAGCATTTCTGCCTTGACCTTGACCTAAGCAACCTATCAACCGAAAGAAAGAGAGCGTTATGTGCGCAACCCCCCCCCCCCCCCAAAAAAAAAAAAAAGAGAAAAGAGCAGTTCTTATTATGATTGTTTCACGCTAAAGCCAACATAAAGATAAGCTTTATATCCAGTTAGCCCTCTTCAAGAAGTAAAGTGATGAGTTACAAACTGATAAAAATTCTTATGACCTAATTATCCTCAAATTTGCATTAAAATAACTAAAAAGCAAAGGGAAAATCACCAAGGAACTTAAATAAATCAATTTCATTTATTGCTAAGATTTAAGATCAGATTTCAAGGCTAATTTTTATCATAAACGAATTTAATTTAATTTTATATTAAACTTATTTAGTTATATATTAATCTGATAATTGATTGATTGATTGATTTATTTATTTAATTTAATAATTTTTATATGTGTAATACTTAATTAGTATTGTATTTTTTACTTCTAACTTTATAAAGAAAAATACAAATTCGATTAAGGTTGTCTATGATTTATGAACATTGACTAACATTAGTTAAAACATTGTTCGAACGAAATTATATTTAATACTTTATTTTTATCAAAAACGGAATATTAATTATTTTAAATTGTAAATAATTAAAACTTGTAATTGGTACTCCATTTTTTCTCCAAAAACTTCATGCGTTTTGAATATTTTGCAATGAATCAAAGCTTTTTTTTTTGTCAAAAAAATAAAATAAAGTTGGATTAATCATAATTTGATATTAAAAAAACAAAATTTTAAAAAATGAGTACTTTATAATTAATTATTGGAATATATTGTGGGAGATTTTTCTCTAACATCTTGCATTTATTCTTCTTCAAGTGGAGGGTAAAGTCAAAGGCATGGGTTAAACCGCCAAATGTGCCTAGCCTCGGGTTCCGCAACTTCTATTTATTGCCATGATTCACAAACGTTGGTCCTAAAGCTGCTGAATACTGTGATGCATCAAAATAGTAATGAAAATTTCGGATTGGATTACATCTTTTCGTTGAATTGATTCGCTTGAGAATTATAGATTTATTTGATGTAGTTTTATGCATGAAACTTAGTGTTACTTGAATAGACCTGTAAAAGAAATTAAAAACAAAAATTTATTTTTTTATTATTTTTTAATAATATTTTTATGTTTGATGAAATTTGAATTCGTAAATCTTATCAAAATATATATTTTTATCAATTATTTATTATATTTATTATGTATTTAATATTTAAAAATTATTTTAATTTAAATCGATTAATTCAATTAATCAAACTGATTAAATTAATAATTGAAAGTTTTATTGACTTGGCTTCTAATCCATTTTTTTAACCTTGCATCAAAATCAATAAACCTTTCTTTTCAATCTTTGCTTGAGAACTTCGAAGTAGATCTATCGAAGGATGGATTACTTGTTTAAGAACTTAGAAGTAGGTTTATTAAAGGATGATTATTGATTTGCTCCAGTAGGGTCTCATTCATATTAAACCAAGTTGAAGATAAAAAATTTAAACTGAGATCAGTTTAGATTATTATTTAATAAATAAAATATTATTTTTATTTAATTTTAATTATAAAATATAATTATTAATATAATAATATTTTTTAATATTTTAATATATTTTAAATTATAAAAAAATATTTTTAAATTCGATAAATCGAAACAACTATGGAATCACATCTCTACCGAGAAATGACGACTTTGGGCGCAACAATTACAGTGCCCAAAAAATCTGTACTCTGCAATGAAGAACAATAACTTTGGGTAGGTAAACACTAAATATTTATGCATTTGGCCTTGCATGTTCTGTACTTTTCAAGGAGATAAAATATATAGGTGTATTTTCATTTTCATTTTTATTTATTTTTACTTTTATTTTTATTTTCCATTGCCATGGCAAAAAAGGGTTTCAGAAAATTCAATTCTTTACCAAACCTAGTACAGGTTCTTATAAAATGCCAGCTTGCTCGAGAGTTTTAGATTTTATGTTCGTCAAAATTGGTTGGAATTTTGTGTTTTTATTTTGGATTAATTGCATAAATAGCCTTTGTATTATAATAATTTTTTTTTCTAATTAAGTGTCTAAAATTCAAATAGTTACTTATAGTATGATTATGTTAAATACATTAATACTCCGTATTAATGTCATTGAATAAACGAAGATGTGACACATAATAAACTACTACATCATTATTTTTATAATGTCACGTATCATAATTAAATTATATATTAAACTTTATATCAGCATTTATTTAATAATATTAGTGTAGAGTATCCATATGTTTGATGTAATTATAATACATATAGCTTTTGGGCCAAAATTACTTCAAATACTTAATTAAAAAAATAATAAACTATCAGGACCATATGAATAATTAACCCTTTTATTTATAAACCAAAAAGGGAAATGCTAACGTAAAAATAAGATGTCCAATACAAGAAAGGAAAAAAAAGGTAGTATATTATTAATATTCAATTGAAGTTTTTCATGAAGAAACGAAAATAGTAGACTTCGAAATGATGAATTTTTATAGTGTTTATGTTTTTTTTGGTTAATATTGTGTTTAAAGTATTTATATTTAATATAATAGAATATATATATATATATATATTTTGCATTATTAAGAAGCCAGCAAGGTAAACAGAGCTAAAAATGTTGAGAAATCCATCAAAAGCAAAAACTTCATTTCCTAATTTCATCAACAATAGAAGCAAAATGGGGAGGTTGGAGGGAGAAGAGTTAAATAACAAAATCATGAACTTGGCCAAGGCCCAAGGTTGTTAGCAAACAAAAGGAATCGTAACCTGACAATTCCAGAAGCCCATCAAACCTGTGCCAAGTTAACTTCGGTAGGAATTTGTAGAACTTAGATATAAATATGAGATAGAGTAAAATTTTTTTATGTATTAAGACAATATCATTTGAATTTTTAAATGATTTGAAATTCACAGAAGTTAACTCATATATATAAAAAATAATATTTAAAATAATTCGACCTCAATTGTTTATATATATATATATATATGTATATAAACAAAAAAAAAAACAACTATAATAAACACCAAACTCAAGCCCTCCATGCTTATCGTGAAACACATACAGTACAGTGTATCCCATTGACGCAGTGTTTTCCAAGAGATCAAGCTCACCCCATATTTGTAGGGTCTGTTATTTGATTACCAAAAACACTAATTAAGAATATCTACTCAATAGTCTTTGACGGATAAAATC
>JBBYHO010000005.1:6584059-6598085 GCA_038382025.1 Adansonia gregorii
CGAAAATTAATGCTAAGTTAGTGTAATGTTACCGTCAACTCTTATTAAGTCATTTTGCTAATATATTATTTGGGGAACTTCATTAAAAAAAACCCTGCAAAAAAATTAGAATATGGTTAAGTAAAAAATAAGAAGGAAAAAAAAAAAGGGGGAAAGAAGAATATTTTATTTTATTTTTTCTTAAGAATCCCGAAGCTCACGTCAAAAAGTGGACCAAAACTGAGCTGAAGAAAGTCTTTGGCGTTGATTCCTCTCTGATAATCCCTTTTTACCATCCATTTCCTTGGCCATTTCCTCTCTCTTTCTCTTTTATATGGTATGTGTATATGTATGTATTACTGTAAATATTCTATATTTGAAAATTCTTCATTAAGAAAAAAAATCAAACTTAGCTAGCAAAGGGTGCGTTTCTTTTGATCACCCACCCACTTTCTCTTTTCTCGAAAAACCGCGTTTTTTGTTTATTTGTTTGAACGGATCGTTAAATGGCTCCAACTTCAGCTCTTATATAGAACTTTTTTGGAGGCATTTTGAACTAGGAAAAAGAGTTGAAGGAAAAAAAGAGAGAAAGATTATGGCAGAGACTAGGCGCTATGGTCTTACTAATCAACTGGGTATGCATATAATTGACTCTTCTATCTTCTTTTAGTCTTTTTTGTCATTTGGGTTTCGAATGAAAGTTGAATTTTGCCTTTTTTTTTTTGGGTTTAATTTACTGGAATTTACTGTTCAGGTTGTCCCCTTTTGCTTATATTCTGTTTATGAGGTGGGTGTTAATTTCATTCCTCTTTTTGTAAGATTTGATTTGACAGATAGAAGAAAAGCTTAATTCGAGTCCTTTTATGCCAAGAAAAAAATCTTTAAGCAAAGAGGGTAGTAATTTTTGTGAAAAGAAAGGGACTTGGGTCAAATTGTGTGGAATTTTTTTATGGAAAACTGTGTATTACCTTGACATTAGGAATCCTTTTTCGTTATGAAGGTGATGTGATGATTTGAGTAATTTGGTGGTTATTACTTGATTACTAAGTTATATACTGAGATTCGAATGAACTCTGTATCTTGCTTGCTGCAGATATTGAGCAGATACTCATGGAAGCACAGCACCGGTGGCTACGACCAGCTGAAATATGTGAAATTCTTAAAAATTATAAGAATTTTCGCATTGCTCCAGAACCGGCACATATGCCACCAAGTATGATCTTTTCATTGCATTATGATGGTTCGTGGTGCTTAAATGATGATAGATTGATAATTATCTTAATAACATGAAAAACTTGCTCCTTTGATTCTTGAGTTCTATTTCTCCTGCCATAGAGGATATATTATAATATGCTTCGAAGAGTATCATATTATAGCAAGTTCTTTTAACTTGTAAGATTTTGGTTTTATTTTCTCAAAAATTCCTTGATAATATGCTGTCAGCCAATTCTTTTTAATTTGTTTCTTGGGTAATGGAATTGCATTTGGATTGTGCTTCAGATAAAAAACCAAATATTTTTTTTTGCTGTAAATACTATAGTTAAAATTTTGTCAAACAAACCATGTTAATTTGTTATTTCTTATTATATCAGAATGCCATTCTTTGCTTCTTTTGTGTTTAGTACTCTAATTTCAGGACCGTTGAAATTACATTACTACTTTGATGTCTAAATTTCAATGGCTTATTTGTTCTTAAATTCTACTGATATCTTATATTTCTTTTTTTTCTAAAATTTATTTTGGTGTATTAAATATAGCCTCTTCTTTGATAGATAATTTGTTGATTATGGATGACAAAAGAACACAAAGTATTGCACTTGTTATAATGCCTTTTGTTATTTTAAGATTACTTATTTTGGGTTAGATTCGTCCTCCTCTCCAACAATGAGTATAAAAAGTTTACTAATAGTAATTAAAGGTTATACGTAATGTGTTTCTATTTTCAGGTGGTTCAATTTTTCTTTTTGATCGAAAGGTGCTGAGATACTTCAGAAAGGATGGACATAACTGGAGGAAGAAAAGGGATGGGAAAACAGTGAAGGAAGCTCACGAGAGACTCAAGGTAAGAATTAATGATGGTTAATCTTTTTGTTCGGTTTTTTAAAGCAGAACCTTTCTAAATTTGATACCATACTGCTATCTGCTAGTAACTTTCTTTTATATATCTTTTTGAGTTCTTTTGTGGGAAGAGGGAATGCATTTTGTATGAAATTTTCTGTGTTTCTACTGAAAAACATTGGACAAATGTTAATCTTTTTCAGGCTGGAAGCATTGATGTTCTGCATTGCTACTATGCTCATGGAGAAGAAAACGAAAATTTTCAAAGACGCAGTTATTGGATGCTTGAAGAGTGAGTCTTTAAAAGTTGTCGTGCCCTGTGGCAGTAGATTTTTGACAATATTGTGTGCGTTTGTGTACTTTTATGTTCTAATTAAATAGTTTTGTTTATTCTTCTTATAGTAACTTTCTTATACTACATGAAATAATAGTTAAATGTGTTTTTTTTAATAAAAAAGAAATTTCTTCCTCTACTATTGATTTGATAGTCTAAAGGTAGGTGACGAAAATTATACACATGTTCTATTACTCGAATTTGAACCTAGGATTTAATTTATTTCATCAGCTAAGCTGTTGCATAGAGGCAATTCTTTACACAGTATTGAAATTTATAGTTTTGATAATGCCTGTACTGAAGTCTTTTTATCTTTCTCTCGTTTTCCATTGATAGGATGGTTTCTATATTGCATGCATTCACAAATTCTGATATTTTGTTCCCACGTTCAAAAAATACCTGTTAGATTTAATCAAAATTTGGAATTCTGCTGATCAATTTGATTTTCTGCTCTAAAACTATGAAATCTTTCTCAAAATCCAGCTCTTATTTTTAACTTTCAACAAGATTTACATAAGGCAATATTAAACCTAAAGATTCCTTGTATTTTCATTGTGTTTTTGCATTATGGTAGTAGAATATTTAATGTGCAGCATGCTAAGTTGGTGGAGATTTCTGATTTTAGCAATCAATTCTGCTAATGCGGATCATGCTTTATTGGTTTGAAATGCATGCACTGTTTGCTTGGAACGTGTTCAGTTTCTCTGTGGCAGTACTAATTTAAGCAATACCTCTTTGGTTGCTGACATAATTCGCTACTATGTGTAGGCATCTCTCGCACATTGTTCTTGTCCACTATCGGGATGTAAAGGTCAGGCTTTTTCTTTTTCTTCCTACTTCTGCTTATCCCTGTTTGAAAGAACTATGAAAAGTCTATAATTTTCATATGTCTTGACTTGTTAGATGGTTTTCAAAAAAGAGAATTTTAAAAAGTTGATACAAGCCAAGGTAGCAACTTTTAGTTCCTCGACTGCTTAACTTTCTTTAGTACGTATTGAACGGTGCAGTCTGGATCATAAAGCAAGTTGATACAGTCAATTATATTCATTCACTTCATTTCTTTATCGAGCTTGCAAAACTTCAGCTGGTCAAAACATAGTTTTCTTGGCTTCAATTAAGGATAAGTATTGCATTTTGTACTGTGTTGATGGTAAGATATTGTATTACATACGGCTATACTTTTATAATTTATTTGAGTTTGAATTATTACGTTTATTAGTTGGCGATTCACGTTAGCCCTTGTTGTCTACCATGCTCAACAGGATAGAGCTTTATTATCTTGTTTGGATATAACCGTATGAACTTCATATTTCCTTTATTGCTTTCCAAATTATGTGTCCTCCATCTTCCCCTTTAGTCACGTAAGCTATTTCCATCTGATCTGTGTGGCTATCGTTACCTTGAATGTTGTTTGTTTTCTTCCTTCGCATGTTCTACTGTCTTTTAGGTGTGATTAAATTGGACCAACCCGCATTAGGTGTTCAAATTGCCTCCGTTGTACCAGGACTAGGCATTCTATACCTCTTTCCCCAATCTTGTTCAGAATCAGGAAAAGAAAGTTTCTTAAACAGCCTTTAAGTTAGCAGACTGGCAAAGGCAGCTACTTCCTATATTTTCTCACCCTTTCTTTATTGGTGGCTCCTTTTTAAAGAGCATTACCATCTGAACAAATACAGATACTAAAACATTAATCCTGAATTACTTTCAAAACATTGAAGGTCTTTGGCATCACAGTATGTAATTGCATTATCTTCAAATACATTTCTTAACTGTGAACCTACTTTTATCCAATACTTGTCTCATTCTCTAGTGTTTTCAATAAGTTGCTTGAACAGTTCCTGTGAAGAGCCATTTTCTAATATTCTGTTTTTACTTACTAAATTTTGTCAGGGAAATAGGACCAATTTTAACCGCATCAACGAGACCAAAGGAACTACTCCATATTCTCAAGAAAGTGAAGGACTTATGCAGAGTTCTGAGGTGGAAAGTTCTATGTCTTCCAATTTTCAGCCCAATAATGGTCCAATTCCTTCACAAACAATGGATACAACAAGCATGAACAGTGTGCAAGCATCGGAATATGAGGATGCTGAATCAGGTGTGTTTTATTTTAGCTGAATATGGCTCAATTTTTAATAAATGACTAGGCACAAATTTTATGTAAATTTGAACATTTTAGTCGGTTTTGTGGATAATGAATTCTTTATTCTGTGTCTTATGCTTACCAATGAAGATGACATCTGATGCAGTCTATAATCATCAAGGAAATTCACAGTTCCACTCTTTTCTCGATTCACAACAGCGTGTTGTGGGGAGGATTGATACTGGATACTCCAATCCATATGTTCATGGGTCACATTCAAGTATGCTAATTGTTTGATTTTGTGTTGTTCCAATTTTGTTGTTGATTGCCTTTCTGTTTTTGCTAACTAGTGGCCTTTACCGCGAACAGCCGATTATCGTGGAAAGCCATCTTGCACTGCTTTTCAATTTGAACAACCAGACAAGGATAGAGAGTATAATGATGCTGGAATAACATACGAGTCCCATAAAAACCTTGATTTCACTTCATGGGAAGATGTGTTGGAAAATTGTACTCCTGGGGTTGAGTCTATACAATATCAGCCACCGTTTTCCTTAAAACAAAACGATACCATGGGGCAGCTATTTGACAATAGCTTTCTTAAAAAGCAGTTCGAGGATCAATCACCTGCTCAAGAAGAGTGGCAGGTATTGTAGTGATTTGCCTTGTTTAGCCTATGTAAATTCAAAGTGCAAGTTGTAGTTTCTGAAATCGTGAATTCTTCTTTGCAATAGTTATCTGAGATAATGGCTTTGAAAATTCTAGTTTAAAATGTGCTAAGATTTGAATTGCAATATTTTAAAGAAATTAATAATGGCAATTAGGGTCATGTCAGCTGTAATAGAAAAAAAAAAAAAAAAATTTAAAACCTTAACCTTGTATGATATGCAGTAGTTGCATTGCTGCAGTTTAATGCATCAGGCTTGGTGTATATGCTACCTTTTCTTCTTCCAATTAAGTAATTTTAGTTTGTCCTCTAAACAGGCTTCTGAGAGTGATTCTTCTCATTTAGTGAAGTGGCCATTGGAGCAGAAGTTGCATCCAGACCTGAGATTTGATCTTACTTCTAGATTTTTTGAACAAGAAGTTAATCACCATGTGCATGCCGAAAAGCAACATGATTATTCTATACTAGATAACCAACCGACAGACCCCTCAAACGGAAACCATGGATACGTTTCTAAACCAGATCCGGAGAGCAATTTGACACTGGCGGGGAAACCCCTTTACTCTTCTGCTATGAGACAACATTTGTCTGATGGTTCTTTAGCAGAAGAAGGTCTGAAGAAGCTTGATAGTTTCAACCGCTGGATGAGTAAAGAACTTGGGGATGTAGATGAATCGCATACACAGACCAGTTCTGGAGCCTACTGGGATGAGGTGGAAGGTCAAAATGGGGTTGATGTTTCCAGTATTCCCTCTCAGGGGCAGTTGGATACCTTTATGCTGGGCCCTTCTCTTTCCCATGATCAGCTTTTTAGCATTATCGATTTTTCGCCAAATTGGGCATATGTGGGCTCTGAAATCAAGGTAGGTTGTAAAAATTTTTCATGCAAAGCAAGTGAGCATTGACATATGAACTGTTCACTGACAATCCAAAAATATTGATTACTCAGTTCCTCACTGGAGTGGCATGTAAAAACTACTTTTTTTCTTATGTGACAACTTTTATTTCCCATTAATTTCTCCATTGCACACAGGTCCTCGTCACTGGAAGGTTCTTGAAGAGTAGAGATGAGGCCAAAAGTTGTAAGTGGTCATGCATGTTTGGGGAAGTAGAAGTTCCAGCAGAGGTCATAACAGATGGTGTTCTTCGTTGCCACACTCCAATACATGGGGCTGGCAGGGTTCCCTTCTATGTCACATGCTCCAACAGATTAGCTTGTAGTGAAGTCCGAGAGTTTGAATACCGAGTTAGTCATATCCAAGAGATAGATACCTTGGATCACCCTAACAGTAACACCATGGAAATTCTTGATATGCGATTTGGTAGATTATTGTGCCTTGGCTCCAGTTCCCTGAATTCTAACACGTATAGCATAGATGAGATATCCGAGTTGAGCAGTAAAATTAATTCATTGCTGAAGGAGGACACCGGGGAATGGGACCAGATGTTGATGCTTAACTCAGAGGAATATATTTTCCCAGAAAAAATAAAGGAGCTGCTGCTTCAGAAGCTACTGAAAGAGAAGCTGCGTGTATGGCTCTTGCAGAAGATAGCTGAAGGCGGAAAAGGCCCTAGTATATTGGATGAGGATGGCCAAGGTGTTTTACATTTTGCAGCTGCTCTTGGCTATGACTGGGCCTTAGAACCCACTATAGTTGCTGGTGTGAGTGTTAATTTCCGGGATGTGAACGGCTGGACTGCACTTCATTGGGCAGCATCTTATGGCAGGTAAAGCAACTTGAAAATCAAATTTAAATGATCCTCCATGTCTCTTTTCTTTTTCATCTTTTTGACTATTTTCCCCGACTACCTTTTTTACACAAGGGTATTCTAGGTTTAGGGTATTTTCCTCAAATATAATTAGACCCGAAACACGATTATGACATGGCAAAATATAAGAATACATGAATTGCTAGGTCTAGTATGAATCCAAAGGAAAGAATCAGCAAGAAAATGTAGCTTGAAAAAAAAAATTGTTATTGATGCATAGGCTTCCAAAATAATGATCCTTGGGCTAGTTTTTCTTAGGTTCAATGGTACTTATATTGCTTAAGTTTATCCATGTATTATATCGATTATGTACTTATTTTTGTCCGACTGGCTTCTGCTGACATGAGCTCTGGTTAATGTCAGAGAACGCGCGGTTGCTTCCCTTATTTCACTGGGTGCAGCTCCTGGAGCGTTAACAGATCCGACACCTGCATATCCTTTAGGCCGAACACCTGCTGATCTGGCCTCAGCCAATGGACATAAAGGAATTTCTGGTTATCTTGCTGAATCCTATTTGAGTTCCCACCTTCTATCCCTCAATTTGGATAACCGAGGCAGTAATGATACCGTAGATTCTAGAAAAGATGTAATACAGAAAATTTTGGAACGAAACACAGCTCCACTCATCTATGGGGATGGTTCAGATGGCCTGTCACTAAAAGACTCATTAGATGCTGTTCGTAATGCCACTCAAGCTGCTGCTCGTATCCATCAAGTCTTCAGGGTGCAGTCCTTCCAAAAGAGGCAGTTGAAAGAGTACGGTGATGATAAACATGGAATGTCGGATGAGCATGCTCTTTCACTTATAGCAGTGAAGTCAAACAAGCATGGACAACATGATGAGCACGTGCATGCTGCTGCCGTTCGCATACAGAATAAATTTCGTGGTTGGAAGGGCAGAAAAGAATTTTTGATAATCCGCCAACGGATTGTCAAGATTCAGGTTCATTGCAATTGCTGGTTTAGTTATCAGCTTTTATGATTCTTGCTTTATATTCAGTCATCCCAGTCCCCCTTTATCCAGCAAGGATTTTCCTTGACAATCATAAATGTATAACCCTAACATTTAGGTTCTTCTGTTTTTTTATGAAAGGCTCATGTAAGAGGCCACCAGGTCAGGAAAAACTATAGGAAGATAGTCTGGTCAGTAGGAATTGTGGAGAAGGTGATCTTGCGTTGGAGACGGAAAGGAAGTGGTTTACGTGGATTCAAACCTGAAAGACTCACTGAGGGCCCTAGCATACCTTCACCCTCAAAGGAGGATGACTATGATTTCCTGAAAAAAGGCCGGAAGCAAACGGAAGAAAGGTTGCAGAAGGCTCTTGCCAGAGTTAAGTCCATGGCCCAGAATCCTGCAGGCAGAGATCAATATAGTAGGATGAAGAATGTCGTCACTGAGATCCAGGAGAAGGTAATTGAAATGTTCTCTCTGATATATCAATTGTCATTACTCTAGTTAACGATACTGGATAATGCAGAATCTTATCATCTTATCAGAGTCGTTTAGATTTTCACATAAATCTTGCTGTCACAAAAATGGCTGAGCAAGATCTTGTTATCTCATGGATGCATCGGTATTAGGAGTTAAAAACATGCATAAAAACCCAGTTTTTTTTTTCTTTGATGACTACTTTCTTTCCGTTAACTTGGCAGGTCATGTACAATAAGGTTCTCGGTATTGCAGGAGAAACAACGGATTTGGATGAAGACTTGGTTGATCTTGAAAAACTGTTAGAAGACGACACTTTCATGCGCACGGCACCTTGAGTGAACCGATCTCCAGCCTTTATTCGCTTGCAAATAGCGTTCTATTTATAGCAGGTATATTACATATTTTAGCGTATTGGGTTAAGTCTTGCTAGAATTCATCTGTAAATTTCTTAAACAAGTAGATTCATCGAAGTGATCCTTTGCTAATCAAGTGGGCTGAGATAACAGCTTTGCATTATTTTTGACATATAGTTTGGTCTATGCTGCCATCTACTTGGGTTGTTTTTATTACATTTCGTTAGCTTATTAATTTCGCCCCTTGCGCGAGTAATATCCTCCTGTAGGTGGATCCTGTCATCCTCATAATTTATGCGACTATGGTTTTGCCTATGCTACTAATAGCAGTTAATCTTCTCCACCATGCAGATTGCAAGTTTACCAAGGCAAAATTTGCTTTATTTTCGACTGCATTGTAAAAATCAATGATTAAAACATCGAATTGGCTGGTTGAATTGAGAATTAATAAGTTTTTTTATTAGATGTATAAGATACAGACCGAATGTATTGAAGTGGTAGAGAATTAATTTAAATGATAAAAATTTGGACAAAACTGATAAAAAATCAATTATATATATTTATTTAAAAAAATTGTTTGCAATTGAAGAGAATTGAATTTTTAATTTTTAATTTTATATTAAAAATCATATCAAATGTATATTTTATTAATTATTAACTTTATTTAATATTTATTTATCATTAAAATTATTTCTTAAATATTTAAAAAAATTATCTGATCATCCAAAATACCTAGTTGGACCGTAGTCTACCGGGTTTGATCTACGATGGTAAAAATCACCAAACTAAAAACCTTCAAACTATGAAGTTGGAAGCAATTCTAATTGCATTACTAATGTTAAAAACATTCTCGTTTCTCAAACCATGAACAAAACATACTCTTGAGATTCACACGCATATCCACTTCTTTTTTTATTTTGAAATTTTTTTTAAAGGACAGTTTGCTTCCACTTTCCACTGTACAAATGGCAACAACCTAAGTATACCTTTTTTTTTTATAACCCACATCGTGTCACTGATATCTGCTAGCTCTTCCCACGATGTTGGAAATCGAAAACAAAACAAAAAGGCAAAAAAAATTAATAAGCATAGACACTGTTAAAGAAAAAATTGGGTCTGAGTGATTAGATTTTACCTAATTATTGTAACTCATGGTGAAAACGAGACCCTAATTGCCTAGCTCTTGTTTGCACCAAGGCTTTCATAAAATAAGATATACCCGTGATCCGTATTCCTTGACTTTCATAAAACGAAACCCTAATTATACTCCTGGGCCGACCCGAAATATGTCTGGATGGCGGACTCGTCAATCATATCCACGTTTTCGTCATCGAACAATAACCAGTGGTTATGGATTTTCACCAGGCTAACATAGTGCCCATGGTTAGGTCCACTTCCCACGTGAACGACTACAGCAAACCACGGTATTGCTCAGCTTCAGCTCGAGCGGGAACACGACGCGGGAGGAGAGCTTCTTGTGCCCGCCAAGCTGCTCGATGTACTTGAACAGTTTCAAATGGGTAACCAGGATATGAGGAGGCTTCTTTATCTTCATTCTCTTCTGGGCTTCTTGCAAACTGCAAGTAAATCAAATCATATCCATAATTATTCCTTTCTGCATGTTTATCATTAAAATGACCGTACGAGATGCATCTCTCTAACCATCAAAATATTAGAATTTCCGAATTGTATCTAGCAGTAACAAATTATTACAAAGATGAAATGGTTAAATGCACCGTGCAAGTTTGATGTTTGAACCGTTAAGAAAATTGTATAATCATGAGGTATGCACGTTTTGCGTTCCAAATATCTCACTTAAGACCATGACCAGAATTGACCCTTTTACTAACAAAACCTCAATTTTACATATATGGTCTTGGGTGGTCAGTCCGAAAATCCCAGAAATGATTGACAGGAATCAAATGAAATATTGGTTGTCAATGTAAACTACTTTACAAGCTGAATCCTGTACCATGTGAGAAAACAGGCGTTTCAAAATAAAATACATCGAGTGATGCAAGACAACACATAAAACAAAAATTACCTGCAGCATTTGTCACAGAAAAATTTGTCCTCAGCGTTCAATGTCTCGGTAGAACTAAAATTCTTCAAACAGCTAGTTATAGAGCTGTTCTGTTCAATGTCAAGGCTCAAGTCCAAGAAAGCTTTGTCTCTGGCTGTCACTGTCTCACATCGCAAGCATCCTAAAATATGTGAATGCAAAGACACGGAAACCCACACACACGGAGAGAGGCACTCAGAGAGGAGGAAAAAAAGAACTATCAATAGATAGTTGATAAATAAACTGAAAATGTAGAGCATTCATTGTCTGCAAAGCATAGCATTCCTTTCTAAATATTGTCAACAAATAAACCATTAAAGGGAAGTAAATAGAAGCATTCACCATTTCGTAGTTTTGTTATTTACGGATTATAAATGAGATACAATAATTATCCATAAAGGTAAAAGAAAAGCAGTAATGCAAGTGCCAATATTGATTGATGATGCAGCCTACATACAAGGATGCACAAAAGGGGCTTAGCTATGATGTCCTGAAGCAATTCTAGATAGTAATGCTTGTATTTAATTCACTTTCTCTGTCTATTAGCACACAGGTTAGCCTAATTTTTCTACGCAGATGCTTTCAAGAATCAACACCTAATATATTCCTAAATTTTGGTCCCGCCACTGAGGTTTCAAGTTTCATAGTATCTCATGATTTGTTTTAGATATTACCTCACAAAGAAAATAACTTAATTTCATTATTTCATGTAAAGCAAGTAACTTCAGCGCAAAACTAGAACAACTGAACAGAGTATATAGGAAAATAACTAGCAAACGCCCTGAAAATTCTGATGTACCCAGGTAACCAGAGGGTCTTTTTAAACACCGTTTGCCATAGGATTCCTTGGCCCATTTGCAGTCTTCGCAGATGGTGAAGAAGTTTCTACCTCATTTTTTGCAGCTACAGCCTCTTTCTCCAGTATGTCATCAAGTTCATTTAGCAAAAAATTCAAGAAATCATGAGCATCCTCCCCCCCCCGCCCAAAAAAAAAGAGAACAGAGAGACGAAATAGTTATCCTCTTCAGCATTCTCCATTAAAGAAAATAAAGAAAGTCAATCTTTTTTGTCGACATGCCAGGAAAAAGCTGCAACACTATACGAGTTGAAAACCTTGAATCAAACAAAAGAAAGACTCAACTTAGAAGAAGTGAATAAGGTACTTCAGCCAAACAAATATAAAGCACGATACTACCTGGTGCAGATAGCTCCGGAAAGGTTCATTTTGTTTCTTTAATCTCTGTACAAAGCGCTTTGGAGCAATGACAGCTGTTTTCTTCTTCCGTGAATTTATCTAAACATAAAGAACAACCTGCTGGTGGCCCCAGTTGCAATCAAGTAAAAACCACATATGTGGCATGAGTAACTACAGGAGAGGGAGAGGTGGAGCAAAGGACTACCATGATGATTAATAACCTTTTGCTAAAATCCGAAAGGTATCATCTTCCCCACTACAGCTAAAAATTAAAACTCTCAAGGGGCCCAAAAAAAAAAAACTGAATAAAACATTTTGTATGCATCTAAGCAGTTTCCTAAAAGATAATAGTTTTCAATTATTGAAGTATCAAATCAAACCATTTAAAAAAGTTAAGGAAAGAAACAGATAAAAAACAGAAGCAGTTATGAGAAGGAACTCTAGCACAGGAATATAAAGCAGATTGTACACACTGCATAGAATATGGTAAGATTTATGGATAAAATAACTTATCTAATGTTAAAAAGGATTTTTAGAAAAGAAAAAATGCATGCACATCATACCTTTTTGTACAAAGCCAGGTTAGAAAAAGCAATCTACTCTAAAGAACCAGACGTTGCTTATCCAAGATAGAGGAGTACAGCCCAATAACACTACACCTCTTGAGGAGTTATTACCTGTGTAAACAGATCTGCCAAGCATGTCAGCAGGTTATCTTCAGCTTCAGCACAATTTCTATGACTTGAATAATATTCTAGCAGCTGTTCACGAAAGAGGACATAAAAATAAAGTGCCTGAAAAAAAGTTAGAAATGAAATCAGAATATTAGGATTGTTGAAGCTCAAAGGGCATTGTTGCCCAACAACTTTAAATAAAAACATCCAACACTCAACGCGTAAGTATAAAACTTTTAGGTCTTCCATATGCTTCCTTAATGATGTAAAATTAGTTAGAAAGCAAGGAATAAAATAGCGTAGCAGCTAAGATCACAGAGTCCCATAGCGTAAATGAACAAAAAGAAAAGTTCACAGGAACTAAACAGTCTGGTAACATATATTAATATATAGCACCTAACCAATACAGTTGCATTCAGTCAGAAATGACAGTTCAAACAATTCAGATGTTGTGTAATCTAAGATAGCCAATCAATGCCACATGAGACTTCAATATGCAATAGCTATCATACAATGCATAAACTAATCTAACAAATAAATTTCAAATATTTAAGGTAACTCACCTTTACAACAATCATACAGCTTAACTGAAGAAAGAAAAAAAAACAATATTAAAAAATATTAAATATAAGCGTGAACAATGAAATGTAAATTTCCTTAATAGTAATGAATTGGATAATCATTTATTTTATCACCAACAACATCGAAGTTTCCAACCCTAGACTGTCTTTTTTTTTTTTTTCCTTTTCTAATATTAAGTATATCTACCATGGCCGATATTTGGTCTAAACACCATCTCAGCAAGCATATCTTAAATCTAAACCTTCTAATTTCAATCTATATAGGGACAACGACGACGCCTCAATGCAACACAGCATGCAGTTACAGAAGAAATTCACCGCTAAGCAATTCGTTTCATGATTTTTCCCAAATTTACTTGCTTTCTACTTCTATCAGCGGGTCAAATGAAGCCATTATCAAAACCATTAAAGAAGGCATTACCAGAGAAATGTTAAAGCAACCGAAAAGTACAAACAGTCAATACTTTTAATTTGCAAAAAAAACAATAAGAAACATGAATCACATAGATTTGTATAAATGAAAATTAATAAAAGAAATTGTTCAAAGCTAAAAATGCAAAATCAATCAAATTCAAAATATTAGAATTACCATAAACTATTAAATTAAACATAATTTTTTTTTCAAAAATAAAAAAGCAAAACAAATGAGAAATGGAATTATATTAAAAGTTGAATTGGTATTAAAATACGAAGAAAAATAACAAACCTGCAAAACGCTGTTACAATAGCAAGTGTTGCCAAAGTTTTCAAGGCCAAAATATCTTTCGCCTTCAGGAACGGTCACACAATGCTTTCTCGAGTTTCGAACCCGCCGCGCCCATTTATATATATATATATA
>JBBYHO010000005.1:6604277-6624992 GCA_038382025.1 Adansonia gregorii
GACAAAATTTGGAGCGTATATTTTGGGTCGAACCAAACTTGGACAAATATATTTAATATTAATACCAAATTCAAGCTCGACCCGAATCTGACCCAACCCCATCCATGAGTAAATCTACATATTATTTAATTTTTTTTATTTTTAAAAATATTTATTTTGATAAATGTAATAAATGCATAATCATTAGTCCAACATAAATATAAGTTATAATTCTTTAAATCAATAATTAAAAAATAATAATATCAAATCTATAGTTATATTTATATCTAGTATCTACCCATTTTAAGATAATACTTATAATTGAGATTTTGTCCCAGACAAAACCAAAGTAGAATAAACTTGTACAAGATGTTATTATATTATGTAAATATAAAATAAAAAATAATTAAAATATTATATAAATATATAAATATATTAAAATTTATTTAATATAAATTATCAATAAATCAATATTAATATAAAATAAATAAACTTGATCGCCGGATCAATTTGACACCACCTTTGTCTGTCAGTAAAAAGTAATTCGTTAGACAACGACAAAATTGGTGCTTTATTTAAAACCAACCACATCCCTTAACGTCATCCTCCTCTGTTGTTTAAAGTCTTCTTCTTTTCTTCATTCTTCTTGATTTATTTTTCACTTTCAGAATAGAAAAAACAAATGGCTAAGTGTTTCAGCTTTACTGCAACGAGGGACTGGTGTTTCCGTTTCAGCTTCTCCAACGCTGGTCTCCGATCATCGACGACGGACCTCCGAGATGGCACCGTCATGCACATATGGGCCCCCAAAGCTCACATCCAGTCCAAGCCCACGTTGGTCCTCGTCCACGGCATAGGCGCCAACGCAATGTGGCAATGGAACGACTTCATTTCGCCTCTCATGTCCCGCTTCAACGTCTACGTCCCGGACCTCCTCTTCTTCGGCGACTCGTACACTACCCGACCCGAACGGTCCGAGCAGTTTCAGGCCCAGTGTGTCATGCGGGTCATGGAGGCCCATGGGGTTACAATTATGAGTGTCGTCGGGATTAGTTACGGCGGCTTCGTCGGCTATAGCATGGCGGCGCAGTTTAAGGAGAGAGTTGAGAAGTTTGTGCTATGTTGCGCTGGGGTGTGTTTGGAAGAGAAAGATATGGAGGAAGGGATGTTTAAAGTGAAGAGCGTGGATGAGGCTGTTAGTATTTTGTTGCCCCAAACGCCGGAAAAGATCAGGGAATTGATGAAAATTTCGTTTTATAAGCCTGCTAAAGGAGTTCCTACTTGTTTCCTGAACGATTTCATCCACGTGAGTAAAGCTGTACTCTAATTCATTCAATCATTCTTTTTTTCTTTTAATAGGTCCGAGTAAAGTTAATTGATAATTTGATAGTCATATTTTTTGAAAAGGAGGTTTTAGGTTCAAATCTTTTGGAAATATATGTCTCGAGTTGAAAACTCGAAAAGATGATTGAACAAAATAGTTAGGGAAAAAAAAAAAACTTTGGGTCCATGTTACTTGACTCTTTATTTTTTCTAGAGTATTCGTTTAACATTCATATTTAATACGTATTCAGATATGTGTATAGAGATATAATCTTAAAAATATATGAAATTACTTAAAAAGAAATTAAGCATACCTCTATTGACACTCATTTCCGAGTATTACCTGCTGCAAACAGAGAAGCTAAGGAAACAAGAGTGGAAACTACTGATTCCATAATAGGACATTACAAATCAGGATGTTTAATGAGGAATTGGAGCCATTTTATGTTCATATAATGTATTTTTATAGGAAACTTAAGTTGCTGCCTCATTGGAAGTTCTTAGCTTATAAGAGAGAATTGGTAAATCTGCTAACTTGTTCAAAAGCACATGTCAACATGATCATCATCTCATTTGCTAGTTACTTCATTCAAGAATGATGAGAAGCTAAGTGTCAATACAGTGACTAAAACGAATACAATACTTCAAATTCTTCCATAATCTGGCTGTCACATTGACATTGGAACCAAAAACTTAGTTGTTGGAAAATGGTTTCAGAATGTTTATGAGAAGACAATACTTAGCTTCAGAGGCCTTTTTTTTCTCTTGGGTTTACGATAGATTTTAACTTGGTTAGACGGCATATGACTCTTTTTTTTGGTCGATTCCTGCTGTTTTCGTTTCTTGACTGATTGTGATCAGTTCATTTCTTTCGGCGAGTGCTAAGTCATATTGTTGTCCGGTGTTCCCTCTAATCTTCACCATAATGTTAAGATCATCATCAAAGTTTTGAATTTTGTGGAAATGTGTCCCTTTGACAAACATCTACATTGATCGTTAAAGCCATTAATACATCTTGTTGATCTCGGTGCCAGTCTGCTACATTGATGTATGGTGCCAAATGCGGCCGAGTGAACAAACTAGCTAGTAGATTTCTCTTCCCCATAGGTGCTTCTGGTTTTTCATCCAAATTTGTAACGTTCTTCTTGATATTAATGTTAGTATTGGCAAGGAAGCATGAGCTTTTGATAACACAATTGCTTTAAGTTTGTGTCGGGAATTTTAATTTCTTGGCAGGTAATGTGCACTGAATACCTTCAAGAGAGAAAAGAATTGATCCAAGCATTACACAAGGACAGAAAGCTGTCGAATCTTCCGAAGATAACCCAGGTTATTGAACTTCGTTCAGAAATTTAATCAATGTAGGCTCTACTGTATAGCATTTGTTTTTATGAGTTCTATTCCCGGTTGAGTCTTTACTGAATAAATATTGTTCTTTTGTGCAGCCAACACTAATAATCTGGGGAGAACATGACCAAATATTCCCTTTGGAATTGGGATACAGACTTAAAAGGTCATTCTGAAGGACCAAATAAGCATAAAAGAAAAATCAGTATCTATTTTCTACTCTTGTTTAATGAAGTAAATTAAAATAACTTTCTTAATTCTTTGATTAAAATCTTCCTTCCTTCATCCTACTGTCGTTTCATTTTTTCCGGAGTCATGAAATCGATCTTGTTGTTTGCATGATCTCTTTGATTTCTGGATTTGGCTGGAGTATAATAGTGATCTTATGCTGCCAATGCAGGCATCTAGGAGACAATTCAGAGCTAGTGATCATAAAGAATGCAGGGCATGCCCTCAATGTCGAGAAGCCGAAAGAGCTATACAAGCACTTCAAATCTTTTCTTATCGATATGCTCCCTCCTGCTAAACCCGCAAACTATAGCAATGGGCGCTGTAAAACAGATTGAAAGGTAGGCGAAAGACTCAAGAGAATCCACGAGTTGCCAGTTTCTCGCATAAGCCTCCATTCAGAGATGTCGTGTTTTACGGATGATATAAACGGTATATTTCAAGTTAATGAGATTATTTTAATTTTATAATTAAAAGAAAAATAGACAACTTAAGGTGATGTGAATTTATGAGTCATATGTCACACCTAAAAGGGTTATGAATCTGTCATTGGCTGTTGCTTGCTGCTTCCTTTAACTGGTATCCAGCCATTTTTGCTGAAAATGTCATGACTTATTATCACCATTTACACCGAATGTACTTGCTGGTCTTTTGCTTCCTTATCTATATGACTAGTGTGCTGATTAAATATATTTGTATCGATTTATGTTCGATTTCTTTTCTTTTTTTTTTTTTTTTCCAATTAAATCACATGCAATCTTTCCCACTCATTTATCATTAGATGAAGGCATTGTTTACATAGAATTAAGTCGTGCTTCTAGCATTTGGAATTTATGTATGAATTTTCAAGCTCAGATAGCATTAATGTTTGTTTGCAGAAGAAATTTTTAAAGAATCAAAAGTAGAATGGGGAAGTGAAATGGGATTTTTCTTTTTATTTTCACTTCAATTGCCTAATATCTTCTGCAGCAACTTGAGGAAAAAAAACAATCTGGGAAGTTGTCGTTTTTAGAGCAGGATTTAGACATTTTAAGCTTGTTTTGTACTACTAATCTATAGAACTCTTGCATTCTTGCTTCAAAATGATTGTTTTAACTTTATATCATTAAATCCTGCTGGATTAATCCAAGTTGTAACTAGTCATCTATGTCTATATAATATTATCAATTTTTTTTAAAGGAAATATCTGTATTAGCTTGTTCTACATTTGATCATATATACCAAAAAACATTGTTCATCACCAGAGCTCTGCAATCAGACAGTATTCTGACAGATTTCTGGTTGCAATCGTGCAGCAATCTTGTTTATTCAGTTTTTTTTTTTACATTGTTTGGTCGGACGATATCTTATCGTCTATACTGATAAAACATCATCTACCACTTGTCAGCTTTAGCTTTACAACTTTTCCAGGTCGGGGCAAAGTTACAGAGTCTGTCATAAACCTTACAACATTGACAAGAAGACAGCAGACACAAAAGAAAAATGGAGGAAATAAAGGAAGCTCTACTTGGCCCATAGCTTTCTTTCAAGCAGCAACACAGAAAATCAGACCAACCCATAGTCCGATCCAAATCTTCCCTACAAAACCAGTGAATGATATCAATTCCCATGTCAAAGAATTCCTTAAAGAGTCGTTTTGGATTTATGTATTTCAAGAGTGAAATTCATTTCAATATTTAGAAAGTCACAAAATTTAATTGCCTTATTTCGCCAAAAAGAAAAAAAAAAAGAAAAGAAAAGAATTTCTTAAAAATTCACTGAGAAATTTGGTTTCTCAAAATTTCTCCAAATCTTTTTATTTTTATTTTACCCATCATAAAATATAAAACTCAAAAAATAAAATATTATTTTATTTTTTATGTTATAAAAATATATATTTTTTACAAATCTAACCATGCCCATATTACATATATATATATATATATATTTTTTATAATTTTCTTCATGTTATAAAATTTCAATAAACATAATTTTTAATTAAATATATATTATCCAAACAATACCTATACTAATTATTTGAACTTAGAAACTTTCTTTTCAAACGAGCTTTTAAAGCTTTATCTATAAGAAACGCCTCTCTTATTCTACCTAGAAAGAGGTTATACCTTTACGCCCCAAAGACAAATTCCAATGGCATATTCCACCCAAAAATTATCCAAGTCACAGGTGGTTTAGCAAAACTCAGTTTCACTTTCTTGCAAAAGCATCTGGTACCAAACCTACCCATTACGCAGTATAGTTCTAAATCGCAATTGATATGCAATAACACGGTCGTGACGTAGAGAAAATTAGAATTTTTGCATCGCAATTTATCTATTATGTAACACGCATGGTACTATCAACTTTACAACCGAAACAATAAGTAACGCTCATGGCACCTGGATTTAGAACTGTGCTACCTCCACGTGAATTAACATCATCAATGAAATAAATCAACAAAAAGGAAGAAAGAAAAAAAGATAAAAAAGAAAAAACTTACGGGTTGATAATGATGTGGAACTCCCAATAAGATCCTCATAATCCTGAATCGGATTGTAGTTATTGTAGCAATCTGTACTGGTGTTGAAACCATTGTTACATGTACATAGAAACGAATTACTGGGAGGGGAATATCCACAAATACCACCACTATCTTCGCAAGTATTGCATTTGTTGCCCATGTAATAAGCATCAAAACCTCCATTGGTGTACTTCAATGTCACCCCATACTGCCATTTACCAGGATCCGTCGGAGAATCCTGAAACGAGGCAATTGATGCATACCCTTTGCATTTCATGGCACCTAGGTCCAGCTCGCCTTTGCTGTTGAAATTCGCCGGCGAGTACACGCAGCAGGTGTTGGTGGGCGGGAACAGAGGGAGGCCGAGGCTGACGACTGAGGGGCAGGTGTAGATGGAGGCGCAGAGGTGGGAGGAGGAAGGATCGCAGACGGGTGAGCCCTTGATGGTGAGGGAGGAAGTCGGGGGAGTGCATGAAAGGAGGAGGATAACCGAAGGACCTAGCTGGAAAGGGCTGGCCCAGTCGAGGCCCAAGTTGGGCGACTGTTGCATGGAGCTGCACGTCGACATGAAAGGTGGAGCGATGGTGAGGGTCGAATCTTCGTAAGATATGACGGTAATGGGATAAGAGCCAGTGTGGGTGGTTAGCAGCAGCTGGTCGGAGCTGCAGGTTACGTAAGGCTGAAAACGAGGCGAGCCGCAACCGTAGCCGGTGCCAAAAGGGTACTTGACCTGAAGAGAGCCACAACTGGAACGGCATGCTGCTGTATCTGGAGCTGAACTGCGCGAGGGAGTGATCGAGACAGCGATCAAGAGGACGACGATGAAAGAAGGAAGACGATGACTATCCATTAGCTTTAAGTTTTTGGCACAAAACAAAATCTCAAAGGAAAGGGAAATAGGGGGTTATATTGGGACTTGGGAGTTTTAGTTTTTGGTTACTCTTCTAAACTAGACAAAGCCAGATTACTTTATGATGTAAGGTACTGCCAAAGAAAATCCAAAGTAAGTTGGAATTTATAGATCGATAAACTTTTATAACCCTTGATTTTACTTTTCTCATAAATGACTAATATTCAATTTAAATAATAGTTGGAAAGTAAGTTAAGATTATTATTTTATAATTATTTTATTATTATTTAACGTAATTTCTGTTATAATAAATTACAATATATAAAATATCGACGAAAATATGTCTGCAAACAATAATGTAAAGTCTCTTTACCATAAGGATAAGAAAGTGAATCTTTTGATCATTTGAGCATCTAATTTCTAATCTAACAAACATAAGCCATATATATATATATATATGTCTGTTTAATTATCTAATAATAAATTATGAGACAAGAATATTTGTTGCCAGTTTGCTTAGTTGAAAAGCCAACCAGAACCTTTGTACATGACCAAGTATTCTGCAAGCAGAGGTGAAGCAAGATTCTTGCAGGATGAAGCTATCGATGATTAGAGGCGAATTATTTATTCAAGCTTCAAAGTTTATTTAATATTTAAGAGGGTTTTAAAACATATTAGATGCAAAAAACATGTTTAAGTAAAAAAATTAAATTCGTTTAAAAATAGGTGAAACTTTGGCTTTTATTTTCAAGACTCGAGCCCATGGTTCGACCTATTTTTTAATTATATAACATATATTAATTTTATATTTTTATATATTAAATAATTTTTATCACATAAAGAATACATTACATATATTTGATACTATAGTATAACTATTAAAAGATATTTTAAGTTATTTAAAATTTGAAACTTAATAAAAAATATTAAATTACTTAAGATTAAATTTTTAAAACATATATTACAAAATAAAAAAAATAATATGATAAAACTTAAACGAGCTTAGATTATTTATTTTTAAATATGGACGAGTTTAGACAATAATTGAGCTCTTATTTTGAGTTGAACCGAACTTAGTCAAGCATAAATAATATTACACCATATTTATTTTTTGACTAGACTCAATTTGATTCATAAATATTTTTACGGTAGACCTACTTCCCCTTTTTTTTTAAAAAAAAAACCTATTACACATGGCTTTATACCTATTGAGATAAAATTAAAAAAAAAAATTGAACCGGAAATAAGTATGAGGAAAGTTAATTGTGCAACAGACAGGTAAAGAAATCTTGGAGAGTTAATTCGAAGCTCAAATTGATTCCTCAAAGGAAGTGGGAACCAGAAGAACTGGGGCTTGAAGATTATGGGGCCAGCCGAAGCTACCTAATAACATCAATAAATAAAATAATTGCAAGTACTTTAAATTCAATTATTTATTTCTCCATCATTATTTTGGTTATATTCATTGCTGGATAATGATTCAAAATATGAAAAACAAAAAATTATAATCCAATATAAATTTAAGGATTCAATTTTTATTATTTAAAATTATTAAAAATTAAATATTAATTATTAAAATTAAAAGTTACAAACACAACGTTGGTAATTTGCTATAATCATCACAAGCATGGTTTGATAAAACAAATCCTAATTTGCTACATCAGTAGAGATCCGATTAACGTGTGTTTATAATAAATAACAATTAATTAAAAATTATTTAAAAAATTATATTTAATATGCTAATTTTTATTAAATTCAAAATTCGATTAATTATAATTTTACTTCTTGTTATAAATAATTGTACTTTACTTTCTCTAAATCGGACAAAAAAGTTAGGAACCGTTAAAATTCATCGTATCAAATCCAACGGTGGAAAATCTAGGTTGAGACATGATACCAATTTACCAAGAAAATCAGAGAATAAAACTCTCTATATGTAGAGAGGCCCTAACCTCATCCTTCACCTGCTTTCGTGTTCCTGGTTTTGTTTTTTTTTTTTACCTTCACTGCGACACCGCCTCACCAAATCTCTCTCGTTCTCGTAGAGAGAGCAAAGCCACTTTGGAGCCAAACAAGGTTCGCTTTTTTCGCCCTAGTTGTGGAATATAATTTCTCTATTATTTTATTTTATTTTTTATTTTTGCTCTAATTTTAAGCTAGCGTTTTTCTTTTAGCTCTTGAAATATTAACAAAAATAATTTCATATCGATTTTATGGCCGATAATTATTGTCATTTCATTTTTTTTAATTATATATATTTTTTTCATTTATGAATTTTTGTTTGACAGTTGTGGTTTTTGGGTGACGGATAGTGGACTCTAGTTGATAGCGAATTTGCAGTGCTTTGCTTAGCATTTGGATAAGTGTTTTGTTCGAAACATTTAAGAAAATTCTTTTTGCTACTAAAGGAAGAAAGAAATGGCTTTTTGGTTAGAATGGTTAATTTGTAGGAATAACTTGGGAAAAAATGTATTTCAACAAGCGTTGGTAGCTAAGAATTTTGAGGGAATGAGGATATATATATATATATATATATATATATATATATATATAAAGCTAGCTTTTGAAGGCATGAATTCTGAAAGGAAAATGTTTAGTAAAGTTTTACCTGATGTTGCAGTCTTTGAAACTAGTTATTGGTTTGAACAAAGCATGGCATTCGGAATCTGGAAAACTTTGCTGCTGATTTTTTTGGTTGCGTAGGCTTTTGCACCGTTATGAGTAATTGTGGCCATATTATAGCATCACCAACAACCGCGTAGTTTGTTGGTGGAGCGCTAGAGTTTTAGTTCCAATGATCAGGTTCAATCCTTGGTAGCCTCAGATACCAAGCTTTATTATGGTGTTAAAATGCTGTGCTTATTATCATAACAATTAATGAAATACGTGGCCTTTCGAATAGGAGCCCATATTTTCCATACAACAGCTTTTAATTACATTTTTGGATTTGCTACGGCGAGTGAGCAGTTAAGTGTGAACTTACTAGGATTCTACGAGTTTATTTTGTTTTTTCTTATTTATTCTTGTTACATAAATGATAATTTTTTGAGTTGATATGAACAATGACCATGAGAATAACTGCTGTATCCTTTGGCATTATTTTGATAGAAACTCTTTTATTTGTCTCATTATTATTTTTTTTTACCTAAGGATCCATTGTATTGAGCTTAGTTCATTTCATGGTGCAGTCAATCGCTACTGAATTTTGTTATCTTTCATTTGAGGGTGCACTAAATTTTAAGGGTTTTTTTTTTTTAATATCTATTTCAGCCTGCTGAAGGCCATTTGGCATAAACTTAAAATCAGGTCCTCTATCCTCATAATAGATGGCCATTATACCTTGTGGAAGCACCTGTGTTGCCCAGTGGGGTATTCGTCCACAGTCTACCGTACGATCTTATGTCCCAAACCGATTAATGACAGCCCAATCAGGGTAAGTTTTTCTGGTTAAATCTTTTACATATAGAGGGGAAATTACTGAATTTGATCTTCTGACCACAATTATTTTCTTCTGGAGCTTTATTTAGATATGGAATTGCTGAACTTGCAATTATTGCTCGATGTGGTTTTTAATTTTATGGTTTCTTCATCAGTGTGCATTGCATTTGTGAATTTTTTTAGGCATAACATTTTGGTGATTAGATGGGCAGATTTAACCCCTTTTTAATTCCTCTTTTTCCAGGCTCTAATTATTGTGTTCATTAAAGGGGGGGAGGGGAGCCAAAAAAAAGTGGGGATGTATTACCTCTAGTCATAATAGTCTATTTTTTGGAATATATGGAAGAATAATTTAGGTGTTTATTACCTTTATGTAGAGTAACAGGTACATTGAGTTATTTGGGAGCACCAAGTTCAAGCTTATTTTCACGTGATTCCTTTCCATTGTTATCCTTTGTGGGGTCATCTCAAACATCATATCGTCGTAGGGGAGCACGGTTCATTGTCAGAGCTGAAACTGTGAGTATGAAAATCCAGTTTTTTTATTTTTTTTATTTTGGTTGAAAATGGAGGTCGTAATGGTTTTTCCATAATTTAATTATATATTTTTTAAATTTCAGAATGAATTTAATTTGTGTTTTACTGTAGTTGACATCCCGCTTACTGCTCCATTCTCAATTTAACATGATAATTGTTTTATGAACAGGATTATTATACTGTGCTTGGGGTTTCAAGAAACGCAAGTAAATCTGAAATTAAAAGCGGTATGCTGACTTGCTATACCTTTTTTGGTGACTGTTCTATTTTATTCCTTATATGATTGTTTATCGTATTTATGTGCTTATTTTAATTTGCCATTCTATTCTTATTTATGGCTTTTATTTGCAACCCACTGAAGTTAAGTTTATACAGCTTAAAGGGTTTCTTATTGAAAGTTTTAGAAAACTGTTGCAGAAGCTTCAGTTTTCTGGGAGGGTAGGTGTTAATGACATAAATGAAAGAGAATTTAGGGAGGATGGATGAATGTGAAGAGAGATTAAGACACATTTGAGGTTATAAGTAGGTACACATAACAAGCATGTATGGAAGTTGAAAATATCATGCCACTTTTTTTGGATAAGGCCTGTGCTTACTAATCCAAGAGGAACAAAAAGAACGCTTGCAAGTGTTAGAGAGAAATGGAAGACAATGGGTCTAATTGGGTGAGTCGACATGTGGTGGTATTCACATTCAAGATTCCTGCTGATCAAAAGGAAGTCTCTTTTATGTGTCATAACTATTTGAAGGAAAATTTATGGTTCTCTTGCTTTGATTGGAGCTTTAAAACGGCTAAACTGTAAACCTTTGTACAAGTGATTGATCATTATGTGAACTAGATTCTCTTTTTTCGTAAGTACTCCCAAAGTAAACTTAGTTGTTTCAATTGCTACCTTTTGCTTTTATCTTCTTTATTATATCATCTTACTGGTTTAATTTTTTTCAGCTTACCGGAAGCTTGCACGGAATTATCATCCGGATGTGAACAAGTCAGTTGATAACCTTGTACCGCTTGCCTTCTATTAATGGTTGTTTGTCTGTTATACTTGCGTATATTTCATTATATTTATGTGTTTTGACATAAGGTGGTAAATGCATCTGTAATGTTCAGTCCTAGGAAACTTGAGCTTTTAGTTGCACATGTTCAGATAAAAGATGGAGGTGATTACATCAGCAAGTTGTAATTTTATGCATTTTTGTAGTATTTGATGTGATGCAATCTGAGAACTGGATAGGGATTTTGAGAATCGGCTTACTGGAATTTGGAATGCGGAACACTATATGTAGATTTCTGACTCTTAAATCTGATATATTGTCTTCTGAAGTCTTCCAAAGTAGTTTGTTGTTGCTAATTAAAATATCTTTAATCCAGATATGTTTGAATGATAGTGCTTTTTTCCCCCCTTAATTTATTCAATTTCTTATCATTATGTGTTCTTCTGCAGAGATCCTGGGGCAGAGCAGAAGTTCAAGGAAATTAGCAATGCATACGAGGTAAGAGTTCATGTTGTGGTTGCTTACATTGGCCTTCTTTTATACGACTGAAATACATCAGTCCTTATGGTCATACGATATCTGATATCTGATCTTTGAGAGGCGCAATATATTGCTTAGGTCTTGTCGGATGATGAGAAACGTTCTCTTTATGACAAGTATGGGGAGGCTGGACTTAAAGGTGCTGGTATGGGAATGGGGGTAAGTTAATTCTAATAATTCTGGATAACATCATTCATTTTGAAATTATTTTCCTTGGATTTTCTCGACGTCTCATTTTGTGTCATTGATGGCTTGTGTATTTTCCCAGGATTTTAGTAATCCTTTTGATCTGTTTGAGTCACTATTCGAGGGTATGGGTGGCATGGGCGGTATGGGTGGCCGAAGTTCCAGGAATCGAGCAGTTGATGGGCAGGATGAATATTACAGTCTTGTATTGAATTTTAAGGAAGCAGTTTTTGGAGTTGAGAAGGAGATCGAGATAACCCGACTTGAAAGCTGCGGAACGTGTAATGGATCAGGTGCAAAACCTGGCACAAAACCATCGAAATGTACTACATGTGGTGGACAAGGCCAGGTGGTCTCTTCTGCGAGGACTCCATTGGGTGTCTTCCAGCAGGTAATGACATGCTCTTCATGTGGTGGGACAGGTGAAATTTCCACCCCATGCAGTACGTGTTCTGGTGATGGGCGGGTAAGGATAACGAAGAGGATCAGTTTGAAAGTGCCGGCTGGTGTGGATTCTGGTAGCCGTTTAAGGGTCCGATCTGAAGGAAATGCTGGAAGGAGAGGTGGGTCTCCTGGCGATCTCTTTGTTGTTATCGAAGTTATCCCAGACCCTGTCCTAAAACGTGACGATACCAACATATTGTATACCTGCAAAGTGTCGTATATAGATGCAATACTTGGAACAACAATCAAGGTTCCAACTGTGGATGGTATGGTTGATTTGAAGATACCAGCTGGGACGCAGCCGAACACCACCCTTGTAATGGCAAAGAAAGGTGTTCCCGTTCTAAATAAAAGCAACATGAGGGGTGACCAGTTGGTCCGCGTGCAGGTAGAAATACCAAAAAGATTGAGCAGCGAAGAGAGGAAGCTTATTGAGGAGCTTGCTAACTTAAGCAAGGGCAAGGCAGCAGGCAGTAGGAGATAGTTGCTGAGTTTAGGGTATTATCGCCCGGGAAAACGTAGTCAATGTCAAGTGTGGTGCGACTTTCAAGGTTCAAACTATCATCTTGCAGTTTTTCAAAATGCCTGAACTGCGAAGGGGGAAAGCGGCTGAAATTTGTAAGACTCGTAGGGTAAGATTATATTGTGATTAGGTTTGTCCCATATGAAGAAATCTTAATGGTAACAGAGGGGAGGATTTGAAACAAGGGATGAAAGATTAGAGACAAAACCCTCTTTGATATTGTTTTATACTTGATTGCAGGCTTTTTTATTAGCTATTCTTTGAGATTGAACTAAAATTTGGGCGACAATGTTACTCCTTCAATTTTGTCTTATTTTTGTCGAATGAATGACGAATCCAATGCATCCCAATGGGCAACAATATTACCCTTCAATTTTGCAATTGCGGATTGGAAAAAAGTTATATTTGTTAGGATTTATATTTTGAATTTGTTGCGTATTATCTTTAAAAGTAATTTGCATGAACGTTAAAAATTTTCTTGTTATACTGTCCGACAGAAATGGATAAAGTCAAGGAATAACATTCAAAAGCAAGCCAGTCACATTTATTATGTTACAAATATTGATATCTTATGTTGGCTAAATACTAACTCAATTGGCATGATAGTGTTAACTGTTAACAAATCTATGGAGATTGCTGGTTCAAAAGGACAAAGGCGCAACGTTTTCTTCAGGTAAGTTAATTAGATACGGAATAAAGAAACTCTGAGTAGATTAAGAATTTAAAAAAAAAAATTGACATTATTTATTTTAATAATATCATATATTTTCTTAGAAAAATTATTCATTCTCCGACTTTTTAGATTCCACTAACAAAATTAATTGAGATATATTCTTAAAATATATTAAAAAAATTAAATAAAAAAATTGTAATATGTGACAAATTTTTAGTACTGATTAGTAAACTTAAAAGTTGGAATATCAAAATCGAACTATATGTTCCCAAAGTCCCAATACATTGCCTGCTATTCTGGAACCGGAATTCATATGTTGGCTTCATGTAAAGCCATTCTGCATTGTATATTTCAAATTCTTTTACACGCTAACAAACAACAAACACATTTCATTTTCTTTTCTTTTCCAATAGTCGTTCTCTTTCGCCTACCATGTTATCAGAATTGGTTCAAGGTTCCATATCATGATGCTGATTTCCGATTGACGCTAATGATTCGGTAATTAGAGTTCATTTTCTCATATTGTCATTTTGTTAAATGATTCACTTTTTACACTTTAAAACGTGTGATCATTCAGACATTATATTTGGTATTTGATCACAATATTTTAGCATTCTTTTACACTCCTTAAGAGGACTTGGATTACAGAATTTGACATAAACAGTTGTGGGATTATAACATTTTTGTATAGGATTCAACAAGCATTCCCATTTACTAATTGATTGTCGGTTTTTGAGTTGGTTAGTAATTTTCTGATAGGAAAGAGATGGGAAACTTGTTGAGCATGACCTGAAATGGAAACAGAGGTCAGAGAGGGAATTAGAGTTTGTGTTTCAAGATTTGCTCTAATGATCAAGTCAATGAAGGTTTCGAGGATAAAACAGCAAAAGACAAAATAGCAAAAAAGAATATGATCAAAGGTGAATTTACAGGTTTTTGGTTTACCAATCTTTGGCTGCTTGCTTGAGCTGTCCGCTAGTCTACTGTGGAAATTGCCTGCCTAATTTAGTTATGAACAAGTATCCTTCTTTTTAGAGTGTATGAAATTATCCTAGGCTAACGAGTCCTTTAAGCCAGGTTTGACATTTGGTCTTAGCCTAATATAACATGGGTGTAACGATAGTGATAAAAATTAGAGAGTTTTCTATATAAATCTATCAAAATTATCGTAAGGTGATCCCCCAACATAAATTGATGAACCTCCATTCCATGCCCAACCTGCCAACCATACCCACCATTTGTTTGTTGATAAGCAAAAGATGGTTGTAATTTTCAATTTGCACTTAAATAAATTTTTAATTTTTAATTAGTATTCAATGAAATTTTTAATTTTTAATTTATATCTAAATAAATTTTTAATATAAATTAATTTTTCATTGAAGATAGAATTTTATTTAAATACAAATAAGATGATAAATATTTATTTAAATATAATAAAAATATGAAAATTTATTAAAAATAAAATAAAATAATTTTATTTTTATATTTTAGACATAAAAAAACTCATTACAAATATCTTTTTCTATAAACAAGGCCGTATCATTTTAAGCTTTAGGGACCACTAACATTAAGTTGTAATTTAATAGGATACCGGTTGAGCATAGCAGAGTCATAAGTTATAAAGAGATCGTAACAAAAATAAGTATAATAATTCATATATTTACTGTATTTTTTTATGATAATTATATTTAAAAAAGTATATATTTATTTATTAATATATAATATTAATGAATAAAAAACTGATAATGGGTAAAAAAAACTGCAATGGATGATCACTGATTGCCTTGCTGAAACCTCGGTCGTCGTGCTAGCTCGGTAATGTGGGTACTTGGACTGCCCTACGAGGGTGGCACCCGTTGCAGTCGTTGTGGCAGCTTGGAGGAGTTGATCCCAGCCTTTGTTTTATTCTCAAAAGATGAACCCTAAAATCCCAATATCACAATTTTTTAAAATTAATCAGGGAACATATAAAGACGGAGAAATTAGAAAAGAGAGAGAGAGAGAGAGAGAGAGAGAGAGAGAGAGTTGGAAGCCTAGAAGGCTAACCCGATGAGGGGAGTTTGGCGGCTGTAGCTGGCGAAGGGAAGAAGGTGGAGGAAAAAGAAGATGAAAGCAAAAGGAAATAACTAAAGTAGAGGTGTAAATGAGAGAAAGAAATACGTGAATTCATAGTAATCATCAAACGAAACTAGCTTACTTTACTTAACCCTGCTGAAAAAGGCAAGGGAAACAGGCAAAAACAAACCAAAGCAGGAAAGAGAAGAAACTGAACTGGTCAAAGGAAGGAAAAAAAAATACTTACAATACTGTTAACAATATTAGGCTAACTTGAACCCATGCAGCTGATATTCAAAAGAATTAAGTAAATTTCAACTTTTTTATTTTTTTTATTTTGATAATTTATTTTGTATAAAAGCTAATTGTGTCACTTACGAGAAAAGTACGGTTAAAAAAAAAAATCGAACGTCGAAGCGGTTTAGCAGAGAACCTCAGACCTGTCCAGTCCAGTGGAATTTAGGGAACAAGGTCTAAGTTAAGTCGACTTTAAACCGATTCGAACGGTGAAAGACGATAGAAAAATAAAAAATTATTGTTTTATTTTTTTATAAAAATATTAAAAATTTTATTTAAATAAATTAATTGACCTGATCGATTAAATAAAAAATCGAAAAATTACATAGGTTTGATCTTTGAGTCCAGTTCTCTTCACCTCGGAGAAGATTAAGTAGGGAGGAAAACTCACTTTTTGACTCCCAAAGTGTTGCTTCAAAATTTTTAGATCCTATGTTGTTGGCGCTGCATTCACTTGAAAAAAAATTCCCAAATTAAATAGATGATACTTTATGCTCTGAAGTTGATTGATTGATTATTATTTTTTTGAATTCCAGCATCATTTTCATACAGGTTTGTACTTTGCAGTCACTGCAACAGAATCTTGGGATGGGCTTAGATGCGTATAATAGGCTTCTTGTTGTCCAAATTGTTAGTAATCTTTCAACAAAGAAACCTGCAGTCGTGCCGAACAAAGTTGATCAATGGGCGTTGGAGTTGGTGCTTCGACTCTAGACTGGCTCATATATATTATTAAAAACTTAAAAACCAATATATATTATTAAGGAATATTTATATCTCAAATTTAACAAAGGGTAAAAGGTCAAAGTAAATATAAAAATTATTTTCAAAAACTATATTTAATATTACTTTAAGGGTAAAAAAAATTATAATATAAAAATATTAAATAATTAAAAATGTCATACGTGTAATAATATAAGAATTCGATAATATAGGTATTATTAAATATATGTAATAATAATGTAAGAATCCGAAACGCTAAACAAGTATAATTTGTAACATACGTAGTAATAATATAGAGCAATTACAAAATAGTAAATAAGCTCGATATATTTACGGACATCTCTTTCAAATTGATTATGATCTTAATTCACAAGTATGTCAATCATCTATTTTAACCAAAATCAGGATCAAGATATCCATTTAAGCTTCAAATAAAAGTAAATAAACTTTACGTCAGCTTTCTTTGTACAAAAAAAATCGAACTCTCATAATTTCCCACCATAAAAAGCTTTAATTTATACTTGGACAAAAGAGATGCTGCTGACTTAACAAATCTATAAAACAAAAGAAAAAAGGAAACATAGTTACATAATATACAACATCATGATTCATGAACCATGCAAAGTATGAAATAAAACGAGAAATGTATTCGAATACAGTAAAACTTATATTAGCTCTTTATGATTGCAAAACTAATATTAAATGTAAAAATATTATAAATTATTAGCATATTTACAAACTAAAAGTTCTTGATAATTTAAAAGATAATTCCCTTCCAAATGTGATTACATCATAGTTGTCGGTATTGTACCGACTGTACCGGTCGGTACGTAACGGTTTCGACATATAACGGTACCGGTGATAGTTGGTTTCATTTCAGTTTTAGTTTCGGTGGTACCAGTCGAAAATAGCCGTACCGGTCGGTACATAATATAAGCTTTAAAAAAAAGTTAAATCAACACTGATCTTAAATTTGATGAATCTTAGACAATATTACTCATAAATTTAATTATTATTAAAAAATTTTAACTTTACTACTTAACTGATATTGATTTTTTTACATTTGATGAAGTTTTTTAATAGAATATTATATATATTGATGAATATTTAATATATAAAATTTATTTAATATCATTTATTTCATATTTAATTTTTTTTTCATATATATGAATTAAAAATATTCAAACTTCGACAAACCCGAAACGGTATACCGAAATACACTGATACCGGTATGTACCTGTATCAGAACAAAAATGGTACGCCCACCGATACAGTACTGACTACCTTGGATTACATTCTTCTCCTCATCTAAAATAATAGATAACATATAATTAAAAATGTACACTAAATCATAAAAATATCATTTAGAAAAAATTTCTCAAAAAGAAAAAAAATCTTAACCTCATATCCATATAACCAATTTCTAGTGGTAACCAATATTTTTGCATTTTAAGACAAAAGACAACTTCTCCTTCTGTTGATAACTCTACCACCAATGCTAAATGTTGATTCTAATACAACCATAGTGATGAAACGCTTAGCATATCTTTTGCTATTCGCGAAAAGAAAGGATATCGAAATTTATTTTTTTCGAATAATCAAGAGTATCGATGTCTTTATAGTAGTTCTCTCTAACTTCAATGTAAATATATATCCAACTCTGATATATTTGAATTAGATCAAGAATCAAAATGACAAAAAGCCTATAGTAACAAAATAAACAAATTCGAAATATAACTTACTCTCATGTCTTCAAAAATTGTTTTTTGACTACTTCTTTCAACATCACTATACGAAGCAAACTGATTCTCACCAAATTTACTTCGATACTCTTCAAAAAGCTTCTTCAATTGTTCAAGAATACCTACCCACTTATTTTCATATTGTGGACCCAATTGTGAGAAGATATATTGCAACAGTTGCAACTTAAAGCGATGGTCAAATATGACTGTAAAAAATAGCACCAAAGTTTGTTTCTCACAATACTTTGTAAATTTACTTTTCATATTTATTGTTATTTGCTTAATGATTGGATCTTCGTATAAAAGTTCTTTCTCAATATTTTTCTGAATTTTGCACACACTTTTAAAATATAAGTTAGAGGTAGGATATTCAATTTCTAAAAACAATGTGGTTATATTATAAAAAGGTTTCAAAAATTGAAAAAATCTTCTTAATCCAAGTAATCTCATCATCTTCGAAAAAATAACAATTGAAAGTCTGATATGCCCTTACCAAATTTCTAAAAGCAACAACACAGTAAAGAAACCTTTTTAGCATCATATAAGTCAAGTTCCATCTACTTGGAACATCCAACCATAATGCTTTAGAATAATTCAATCTAGCTTGAACTATACATTCATGAAACTTAATCTTTCTAGCTTTTGAACCTTCAACATATTTCACACAATTTTTTATTTTCATTAAGATTTCTTTAATCACTTCTAAACCATATTGAACAATAAGATTCAATATATGAGCACAACAATGGATGTCAAAAAACTGACTATGACATATCAAAGCATCTTGTTTATCAAGTTAACTACACAACATCTGTTGGATGTTATACATGTTACTTGCATTATTAAAGGTGATACTAAAAGCTTTCTATTCCCTAATCTTTCAACAAATAATAAATGATGTCATACAAAAAATTTGTGGAGTGTTGGGGTGCAGCATGATAGAAACTTAAATTTTACTATTTAACTTTCAATCAGCATAAATATAATGAGCAATCAAACAAAGATATCCATCAAATATGCATGATGTCCACATATCAGAGGTGAGAGAAATCCTACTTGAAACTTTTTTCTAACTAGATTTAAGCTTTTATTTCATTTTCTTGTATAGTTTCAAGTAATTAGCCTTATAAGTATTCCTAAAAATAGGTTTACCACCCTTATTTAAATAGCAATATGAAGCTTTAGTTTTTCTATGTTCAACGTATTCAAATTGATAACCATGCTCCATTACATATTCAACTATCATTTCTCGATAAACATCTAATTCTATCTTGTTTAATGCACCTACCCTTACTTCATCTTCACATACAGAACATTTAGGACATCTACTCAAATGATGATTCAAAGAACTAGTACCTGAATGAGACTTGCGAATTAAAACCTTCCTACAATGCATACATGGTCTTTTTTTTTTAAATCTCCACGTTCTTGTTTATATCTTCTTTGTTCATCAAGTTCGAGCACAATAAACTCTTTCCAAGCTTTAGATTGCTTTCTTGAAGAAGTAGGAGTAATGGAAGATGCTGTATGCTCATTAACAGATTTTGAGGACTATTAAAATCTATTGTATGTGATCCTACTTCTAAAGCTGTAAAAAAAATATATATATTCAATTGAATATTAAGATGAAAATTTAAAATAATATGATTTCTTTTTAATTCCTATATGGTTTCTAAGCATAATATGATTTCTTTTTAATTCCTATATGGTTTCTAAGCATACTCTTTTTCTTTTGTCAATCCAATACTAGAATTAGAATTGGGACATAATCAAATATAGATTTGCTAAATCGAATCTGGTTAATAATCAATAAATCCAACTAAATAAAGATCCAATCCAAACTTGAGTTGAAAACAAAATTTGATAATTTGGGAATTCAGAACAATTAAACATACTCTAAGTTGTTTGTTGGATCCAAAATCCAAAGGGTAAATTTCCTATTTCTTTTACTCTATATTTTTACTAACAAATTAAAGTTGATTAGAACATACTTGACATTGTTTGTCAAATTTTGATTTTCCTAAAAATAAAATAAAATTTTAAAAACAAAAGATAAAACTAAAATTTTCCTAAAAATAATAAATTTGAAAATATATAGAGTTATATGATTAGAACATTAATTATAAACACGAATCAAAAAGTGGATAGATTATTAGATATGATTACATTTTGATTTTGGAATAAAAAGAGAATAATATGCTTAGTTTAAGATATTCGCTTAAGGTTTTTTATTTTGATTTTGGAATAATTTGGATCCTAAATTGGTACGGCCAAAATGGTTTATTGTTTAATGCTTAAGCCTTGGAGTTAAGTGGACCAACTGATGTAATATGG
>JBBYHO010000005.1:6628734-6672163 GCA_038382025.1 Adansonia gregorii
GATGCTTAAAAAAATTGCCAAATTAATAAAAATTTATCAATTATTATCAATATGTATGCACAATAAATGTATTTACATGGCTTAAAATGTGAAGCAAATAAATAAGTTCTAGATTGAGAAAAAAAAAGTTAGAAAATGAATGTTTTTTATATAAATTTACTCACACAAAATTATTTTGTGCATTCAAGATGGCAATTAAAATTCTATTATTTTTAATATCATTTTAATTGACAAGTATTTGAGGTAAATATATATTCTAAGAGTTTTATTTTATTAATGGAATGATTAAATTGATATGAAACTTAAAATTGAAGATTTAGTTGATACATTTTGAAGTCTGAAGATTAATTTAAAATAATTTCTAAAGCTCGAGAATCATGAGAATAATTAATCATTTAATAAACAAAATAAGGTAAGGGAAAGCGATTTAGTAAAAAAATTACGTGATAATTGTAAAATTATTACTATACTTTAATTCAATATTAAATAGTTTAATAATAAAATTTTAATAAAAATATTTTTACAAATATTTTACTTTAATAATTCAAATAATAAATTATAAAAATATTAAAAAATAAAAAAATAACAGAATTTTTACTTTATAAAAAATTAAAATTTAATTTTCTTATTTTGTATATTTTTTTTTTATAATTGAAGTGCGAAAATCAATATTGTGTTAAGAGTATAATAACATATTTACCCCTAATTCCAAAAATAGCCTATAAACGGGAGCGTATACCTTAGCTTGCTCTTGACTGCTCACTCGCTTCAGCTCTTGGCTCGTTAGCTGGGTCTCCTTCGGTGCTGTTTCTCGCGGCTTCCTTCTCTCTGGGTAATTTCTTGGGTTCTTCCTTTCACTCTCAAATTATAATTTTTATTTGCGACAAATACCCATTGATCTTGATTTTGATTTGTTACTCTTTCTCTGTTCTTCTTTGATTTTGTTATTAGATCTTTTTTCATTGATTAAGGTTCTCTTTTTATTTGAATGAATTGCTTATCTTTGTTTAATAGATTTGTAATGATGTGGTATTGAAATCAGGGTTCATATTGTACACCAAATGACTTTTGACCTCAGTTGGGAACAGCCGTTTTTGTTCATTTGGTGTGATTTTGGGTTTACGAATAGTGGGAGATTGTGGTATCGTTCTCAAAAGATCTCTTTTAGGCAGTGGACTTGGCCGGTTTTCTACGCTTCAAGTATTATTTGATCATTTTTTTTTTGGATTATTTGATTTGATTCTGCTGCTTTGCTGGTTATTCTAAGCGGAATCACAAATTTCATAATTTGCTCCTTAATTAAATCATTTATTATTGGATATTTTGGATATTGAGACTTCAACTTTTGGACTTTGACTTTTGAACGTTGGTGATGGGGAAAAACTCGCTACCACCGGGATTTCGATTTCACCCCACTGATGTGGAACTCGTTATGTATTATTTGAAGAGGAAAGTATTGGGCAAGAAGCTTTCTTTTGAAATTGCTGAAGTTGATATTTACAAGCATGCTCCCTGGGACTTACCGGATATGTCGATTTCAAAGACTGGGGATCTAAAATGGTACTTCTATTGTCCAATTGAGAAGAAATATGCTAAAGGGGCTAGGCTGAATCGTGCTACTGTATATGGGTTTTGGAAAACCACTGGAAAGGATAGACCTGTTAAGTATAATGAAGAAGTTGTGGGGATGATAAAAACTTTGGTTTTTCACCAGCATAAATCTCCACGTGGCGACAGAACAGATTGGGTAATGCATGAATATAGACTTGAGGAAAATGCTTTGACTGACAGAGGGGTTGTTCATGACGCATATGTGCTTTGTGTTGTTTTCATGAAGGATGGTATGGGCCCGAGATATGGTGCCCAATATGGAGCACCATTTAAGGAGGAGGATTGGAGTGAAGATGAGGATGCAAATTTACCTGTTACTGGCTCTCTTTCCAGTATGTCTACTCCAGCTGTTGGTGGTGCTAGTAGCTCATGTTTCCCTGAGTGCCTATATACTGGACCCTCTGCTGAATCAAGTGGGTTGCACACTCTACCTCTGGTGGTTCATACTAATGCTACTGTTAGTGTTACCGCTGATATCGATAGTAATGCTTATGCTGCCCCTACATGCGTGGATGCTCCTCAAGTTTCGGTGGTTGCTGATGCGGAGGCTGTTCCTACAGTCTTGGAGTCTCCTCAAGTTGCTATGGTTCCTCAAGTTCAAGAATCAAATGATAACATTTTATCGATGTTGGAGATCTTCACTGAAGATGATGCTTTCATTACAAATGACAGAGGTCAAATGACTGGTAATGCTAATCATTCTTTTGTCGGGGCTCCTCAAGTTTCTGATGATGATGATATTTTATCGTTGTTGGCATCCTTCACAGAAGACTACAATCTGAACAATCTATTGTATCCTTTTGAATAAGATGTCACAATATATATATATATATATTTAACTGTTGAAACAGCTACTCTGCCTTTGGGCAATGTTCTTAGATAAGTTCTTGTATTTTTAGGAACAAGTTTTGGATTCTGTTGCTGCTATTTGGTTTACAGTTTAGTGTTTAGTTTGAGATAAAATTTGTAACAACTAATTTTGGGATTTATCTCCTAGTTTGTTTCGGTTTGATTATTATCTTATGCTTTTATAATTGCTTAGTTTGACCCTGCAATGTGTGTTGGCCTTGACTGATATATGGTCAAAGCATGTTTGAATGAATGCTTCATTCATAGTTACATCTGTGGAATTAATAGTTTACTAAGGCTGTTTGGAAAAGTGTTTTAAGGTCTAAAGACATTCCGGCTCTCAATATTCTACATGTTTTTAGCTGTTCCTCATGTATATATTTGCATAGAATCATAAGATGGTTAGTAGAAGCAACATTAGAGTTATACGCAGATTTTGTAGGTGGATGATCTTTTAGGATATAGGAAAATGAGATTATCCGAGATTTGAGAAGCCAATAGCATAGCCAGCCGCAGAGGCAAATGCGACATGAACTTACACATGACCTTCGGTTGTAAGTGTTAACGGACCTATCAAACTATCAAAGAGGGACGGTTTGCTTTTACTATTTTAAGTGTGCTGCTAATTTGTTTCTTTTTCTCGTTTTCGGAAGTTATATGCTAATTCATGTTACAAGCATTAGAAGTTATATGCTGATTCATCTTACTTGTGTTAGTTTTTCTATTGTTCTAAATTTATTGAGTTTTTTCAGCACATCATATATATATATGGTCAAGCTTTTTTCATATCAGGTAAGATAATTCTTAAACTTTGATTGTTTTAAGTGCCATATTCAATTATTAAGCCTACAATTTCTTGGTCTAATAGTTAAGCAAGTGTTGCTAAAGCACGTGAGTTTTGAGTTTAATTTCATGCGTCTTTTCTCTTACCCCTAATATCAACTATTAGTCAAAAAAATTTCAACTATCAAAATCTTTCAAAATTTCAAAATTTAAGTTTATTAATGTCTTCCAACCATTATATGCTGTAGCTAATTTAAAACACACACACACACACACACACACGCACACACACAAAATCTTTCAACTAAATTATTCAAATGAATAAATAAACTAACGACTTTGCTACCAATGTTTCACATGCCTTAATACAGGTTACAATTTGTAATTTTTTAAAATAAGATTAAGATGAGGCATAAATAAGTTGGGGAAAGTTGGGGAAAGTTGAGTGGTATGAATAATGATATGCCGCATCATGGGTGGTTCAAATTAGCAGGTCCAAAAGAGGAGCTCGGGTACACAAGTTCAATCACACAATCCAAAGTTAAAACTTAAAAAGAGTGAATTGGTACAAAGGTAGCAATTGGGCATATTTGATTCAGATTATTTTATGTTCGGATCATTTTCAGTTTGTGATTATTTTGGGTTCAAGCTATTTTAAGTTATAATTATTTCGAATTTGAGTCATTTAGGGTTTGAGCTATTTTAGACTTGGGTTTATGTTCTATTTGGGTTTAGGTATCCTTTACATCATTTTATTTTATTATTAGATATAATAATTTTTACGTAATTTAAATATTTATATTGAAAAATAAACTATTAATTTATTATTATTTTAAAATAAGCTTTTGTTATAATAAGATATTTTAATTATATTTATATATTTAAATTAATATTTATTAGCATAAAAAAGATATAAAATTAATTTGTTATATAAAATCAATTTGTTAAATAATTTATTATAATTATAACTTAATCATACTAATATTTAAAATAATTGATTTAATAAACTCAAATTTTAATATATAAATACATTATAATTTATATTTTTCATTGATAAAAATATAGTTGTAAATACTAATAATTAAATCAAAACGGACAAATAATTATATTTGAAGAATAAATAAAAGTATAAGGCTATGATTTGAGAGCTAGTAAGACAATAAAAAAAATACCACTTATTAATTATTGCATAATCTTTTAATATAATCGTCTAATCTTAACTTAAAATTAAATTTTCTATTAAAACTAAATATTTTCAATTAATAAGATTTATCCGATTTATAAGTAAGAACTTTAGTTTTATTAAAACAGTTGTTAAATAAATTTATTTTATAATAATTAATCCAAATTAAAATTTACATTAAATTACTTTGTTTTTAAAAGTTTAATTTTTATTTAACTTTAGTAAATAAATAAATTTATTTACTCAACTTTAAATAGCTATTTTTAAATTTCTTATTATTAATAAAGTTTATCAAATTTATAAGTAAATATTTTAGTTAACTTTTGTTAAATAAGTTTATTTTTTTATATTAAATTTCTTTATTTGCAAAAAATAAATTTTCATTAATGGTAAAAATTTAATAAATTTATTTGATTAATAAAAAAGTTAAAACTTATATTAAATTTTTTTGCTTTTGTACTTTTAAGTTTTACATAATATTAAAAAGAATAAATTTTATATTAATCTGATATAATTTGCATTTGGAATAAACATTATATGTTAATGTTAATTTCATTAATGAACACTTTATTAATTTTATTTATTTCTAAAACATATAATTATGTATTTAAAAATACATAAAACAATTCAAATTCACGTATAACACTCTTAAGTGGTAACAATAAATACTAATTTTTAAGTAGACTTATAAAAAGATGTTTTTAATCATATTTATATATTAAAATCAATATTTGTTAGCACCAAAATTATATAAATTAATTTGTTATATAAAATCAAATTGTTATATAATTTAATTATAAAATATTATAAAATTGATAATTAAAATTTTTTTACTTAATAAAAAATTATTTAATTACAATTTAATTAGTCTTATTTTTAGTATTAAATTCATATTCAAGTTTGGGTCAGTCTCAGGTTCCGGGTTTTTTAGGTTGTGACTTTTTCATGCTAGGTCATTTTATGTGCAAATTATTTTGGACTCGAGATAATTTGGTTTTGAATCTTTTGGGTTTGATTTTTAACTTTTTAATCAAATTAAGTTCGACTCGACCTCAAACTTTTTCGGGTTTGATTTTTAACTTTTTGATCAAATTAAGTTCGACTCGAGCTCAAACTTTTTCAGGATAGATTTTCCAGCTTAAATTTATTTTATCACTTCTAATTTAATATATTACGTGTCCAATAAAAAAAAAGATTAAATAAGGCATGCACCGTTAGTACCCCAAAAGATCCGTTTCTAATGCGTTTTATTCTGATAAGGCTCGTTAAATAATGCGATGAATGCGGTTTTTCTGTAGTAATGCATAAATTTGGCTCGCGAGATTAGGATTCAACAGGGTTCACATCCCATCCCTATTCCTCAAAACTCCACAACAGTCATTCTGTACCACCTTGGAATGTCTTTTCCGATCCTTCCCAAAATGTTTTATTTTTAATCTTATTTCTCTAAAACATCCCTAAATAATAAATTATCCCTAGCACAAAAACTGCGAAAAGTCAGCATCATTTTCATTGGAAAAACATCAGTAAGTACCAAGAGAGCAATTTCGTTCGATTATTACGTACTATATAGTTGGAGCAGCTCTAGGCTTGCACCTTGTAATTTGGGTGACGAAGGGCTAGACTTCCAGGGTATAATTCGTTTATTCTTTATCTTAATTCTTTTTTTTTTTTTTGTAAGCAGACTTGATAGCATTAGGTTTCATAACACCAAGGCAAACCAATACCAATACTAAAGGAAATTCAAAATTACAAAACAGAAACAGAGAAAGCCCTTAGATAACAAGCTTACACAAATTTAAATTCATTCAATGGTATGGAAGAGTTTAATAACTCTACATAAAATATCAATGCCAGCAACACTCTTCTAAATGAGTTTCGAATGAACAAATTTCTCACTGTTAAACAAAATATGTATCCATGATCATATTATGATACAATCAACCTTCCTTTGCTGAGTGAGAAACCCATGTAATAAAGAGGAGAATTGTACCCCGGGAAGGACACGCCATGAAACAAATGGAAGCAGAAACCATTCCAATTGCAAACCATCTGTTTTGTTCTATCATAAAATGTTGTCTTTAAATGGCAATACCGCATTCACAAAATCATAAAATGCTCACCTGCTTTCGATGGCAAACTGCTGTGCAAGATTTGCAGTATCTGCAGTTCCAACCCGCATTTGACAGCCCCATCTCATGTCTTCGATATATTGTGCATGCTGAAATCATCTGTAAAACGTGTAATATCTGAAGATGGGTAAGAAACATTCTATTCCAACTCCTAGTAACTTAATCAACAAAGGCTACCAGAATTCATGATTGGAGGACCTTAGATGAAAAACTGAAGAGACATCTGCCTAGGTAGATTTTGCCCGCTAGTCTTCCACTCTTCGTGCATTTATATATGCCAATACAAATACAATTCCTCAAAACCATCGAAGCATGGCTACAAACTGGTATGAATCATCCTCGCCCCACTCAAAAACATATCTTGTAGAGAAGCTCTGAAAGCCATTGCATTGAGAACCAGCCTTGTATCGCATAGCAAGTATCTTTCCACGTGAAAATCCTCACTAGTCTGGCTTTACCAACAGTACAACAACGTGGCAACAAATCAACTATGAATTCACAATATTCCGTTCAAAACCCTTTGATAGTAATCATACTGCCGTGTCCACCATGCATCTAAACTGCTAACAATCAGGGAAAGTACCAACGACACACATTGCTGCAAGAAACCAAAAGATGTTGTCTTACCACCATAAAGATCAAATACAGTGCAGTATTAAACAAAATCAAAAGCTTAAGAAGACAAACCTCTTCCGTTAAGCTTAAATGGAATCGTTTTCTTAGGTTTTCTATTGTTCGCAGCCCACCTTTGAAGCATGGTAAATCAGAATCCTAACACATACAATATAAATACATAAGAGTAAATAAAGCACCTTTATTGTTCTTTCTCCAGCATCACAAGTTACCTAATATATCCTTCTAGACAGCTCAACATTTTTCCTTCCCCTAACTATATTCATTGAGTTCAGTCAGCAAGATACACCATGCACCACGTTCAGTGACCCAGCCACAGTGACAATTGCAAACTGTCCCACACGACAAAGACCACCTCCATCATTCTCTATTATCATGATCTATAATTAATTATTATGCAAGCATTAATGTCAAACAGAAGATAAAGTTAATCAAAGGCCACTCTGGAAAATTCTCAAAGATCAGTAAGAAAACTACCAGACCATCAGAAGGCCTCGTCATGTTATGCTAATGTTTATAGACATAGTATGAACAACAACAAACTATAGCAATATACCTGCAACATTTCAACAAGAAGAATTATTCGCTCTGCATGCTTACGGCAAGTTAGGAAGCCTTGGATGCATAATACCTGAATTTGGGAGGCAAAGAAATTAGTATATTTAGCACAAGAAGAATCTGTATTAGTAGTACACAAGGCGCACTTCAGTTCGTACAGACCAGCTTGCTTTCAGATTTACAAAATAACAAACAAGATTATAAAGAAGTATATCAAATTTGGACATATTGGTCCTTTAGTATGAAGAGATAATGACTTCATCGTCCAATTTAAGTTTTCAAAATCTTTATCTTTAATAAGCAAGCCCCTCCAAATTAAGTTCTGCTAATTTACAATATACTCATATAAGTGTCAGTGTGCATAGGCTAATCATAAACCTATGCATAAGAGCGAACAAACCGCACAGGCCTTCCTCAAACAGAGCAAGAAAGAGTCATGAATACCTTAAAGTAGTCAAAAAATTCACTTGGAACTCCATCAGCATCAGAATCCATGACCTAGCACACCCAATATTAAGGATTAAGTTCATTCTAAATAGAAAAACACACATCTAGCGCGCCCAACATTAAGGATTAAGTTCATTAAAAATAGAAAAACACTTAAGGATTAAGAGCAAATCCGAAAGTAACTGATAGAATAGTATCAGGACCAACACAGATTGAGCTATAAGACGGAATCAGCGTATTTACCTCAAGAAGCTCACGAGTTAATTTGAACGGTGCACTCTCAAAATTTACACCACCAGGTGAATTAGAGAGCATGAAGCCAAAATCTATATGTATGATGTGACCTTCTTCATCCAATAGTCGATTTCCATTGTGCCTATCCTTCACCTATACTTGGATAAATTGGCAAATTAAAAATGGAGTTAATAACATATTAGCTAATCAAATTTATATAGAACTTGGTGAAATCAAACCCAACTACTTTTCCACTAAGAATCAATGCTATTATAATAAGCTTTTAGCAAAAAACCAAATGACACCATCAAGTGCAGTTATTATGCATGCAAAGTTAGATTAATATGCAGCTATCGACCATGGAAAACCAAGTTAAATTCATTTTATGTTGATTTCTTTATATATTTCGACTCATTTTAAAAGGGAAGGGAACAGAAAATTAATACTTAAAAGGTAACATAACATGAAACTTTTTGTATGCATTTCACTATTTCCTAACAGTAATAAGCAGCTCTACCAAATAGACTTAAACCAGCAAGTCCAAAGGAGAAAGAATACTAACTTAAGAATGCAGAAGAGGGACAAAAAAGGGGAGTAGCTCATTAAAGGAGTTAATAATACAATAGAAATCTCGACACATTAAAAATCCCTTCATACTGTAAAAGAAGAGCTTACAAGAACACTATTAATGCCCAAGTTAGGTTTTTTATGATGAGGTTCTATGCTTTTGTTCACCAGCTATATAGAATGGACCATCAAATTCCAAATGGGACTCTACAAGTAGCCAGAAGAGAATAAAATTGCTTATTCTTTCCTTCTCTTGAGATAGAGAGTTTGAGCATGGTAACCCAAAAACAATAGGAAAGAAAATTAATGATTAAAGAAGGAAAATAAAAAGGAACAATTAATGTAAAAGATAAAAGAGAGAAGCACGAGAGACTATGTAAGTAATTGGTTGGAGAGAAGAGCTTAGAAGGGACGATAACAAATAGTAGATTCAAACTTCAAACAAATACTTCCAAAATTTTGCAAATTTTCAGACATGATTGATAACGTTAGAAAAATACTTCACTTGATCAGTATTGAATTTATATGAGAAACCTGACAACAAACTCACGATCCTCTTTGGACCATTCACTTGCTTTTATTTCGTGATGTAATTTAATTCTTAATCTCCCTTGGGAATCCATCAAAACAGGGGTAATTTCGCATTCAGTCATAAACAAATAGATTAAGAAAGACACCCGTAAAGGACCCCGCCTTAACATCCAAATTATTCTAGCTTAAATCACCACCAAGTTTACCGTTCACAACCAAAGAATTACTCTAAACTTCTAAATTTGTTTTATTTATTATCAAATCAATTTGTTTTATTTGGTAATGTAATCTAATTCTTAATCTTACTTGGGAATCCACTGGAGCAGGGCTAATTTAGTATTCACTCCTAAACAAATGGATTAAGGAAAACACCATTAAAGGATCTTGCCTCAACATTCGTATTATACTAGCCTTAACAAAACCGCCCCGATGAAGTCCACAGCCAAAGAATTACTTCTAACGTTTTAAATTTGTTTCCTTCATTATTAAATACTAGCAATGTAACCATAAAACCAATGTAAAATCCACTATCCGAAAAACAGGTGAAGAATAATCACTCTACTGCCACTTAAAATACACCGACGCAGAGTGTCATTTAACAACTGCATTAACTTGTTAATAATAATAATAATAATAATAATAATATTTGTGTTTAGAAAAGACATTTCACTGCTTATCATAAACAAATTGGTTTGGAAGTTGAATCAAATCTTGGTAGCATTTAAGTGAATGAGCATCATTTTAGATAGAAATACAGTGTTTCTTTTTAACAAGTTCATTCAATTGATAATAGTTAAAGAAAAGGCAGATCATGCATGCAGATCACATGTTAAGATGTTGGTAATTAGCATAGAGAATGAGCTGACAAATTGGAAGTAGAATGATTTCTGGGTTGCATTGAAGTCAATGAGCATCACGCGAAACAGAATGAGGGAAAAAGAAAGTAAATAGCAAATGAAAAAAAATTGTTTCTTTTTGAATTTCACCAAACAGTGAGTTCTCTAAGCAAGAGCGACATAGAATACTAAGGCATTTAGAAAGTGACATAGAAGCAGAAAGCTACCAGCAATGAACTTTCTATTCTAATATGTTCACAGTTGAATTAAAATAGTATACAAAGGCATTTAGACAGTGACATCTGCTATCTGAACTATCTTATTAATTGCTCAACCTTTTAAAAAGTTCCATTCCATGATCCTCATTCTATTTGTTCATTGACTAACAAGATAGGTCTGAAGGAAAACCACACATACCTGCAGAAGATAGCATACAAAGGAATACCCAGCCATACTTTCAACAAAATTTCTCTGCAATAAAATATACCTTATAGTAAGCAATAGAATCATTCAACAAATGAAAATCTAAGTATCTTCTATAGGCAAATAACATCACAATTTGAATGATTAAATCAGCAAGGAAACACAGTAACAGAATACAATAGAAATTATAGAAGAAAACCAAAAACGGCAGAATTATAAATGAGTTCTAGGCATCCAAAAAAATACCAAAATGGGAAAGGGGAAAAACACTATTTCATAATTTAGGATAATACATATAGGACACGTGCAAGCAAGACAATAAAGCATATTAACAGTATAACCTTCACATAACTTCGGTTAAATTCAACCAAATTAGCAAACCACCACAAATCTTCATCTTTACTAAAACAAATGTACACATTACCGCATTCTAAACAAAAGCCATTGATTACCATCCAACAGAGCACTGCAACTAAAGTATCTTGCTCCTACATCCCATTAGCACATAAGGTTTCGATTTGGCCCATGAAGTTAATAAAGAAAGATCACACAATCAAAAATTTCATGACCACAGAAAGATGCCACCAAGAGTGCATCCACCTACTTCTTGCAAATATAGAGATAATTTACACAAATCAGAACCCAACACAACAACTTAGTAGTCAACATATACTGCATGGTAACTGCCATTTGCTGGCAAGAATTGTCAATAACCATAAGAAAATGGTTAGCATAGATGATTGACTCAAGATGGAAGTAATCTCTAATCTAACATGGAAAATTACTTTAGAATAACAATAAATTCTAAGTCAAAGTGCAGTTTAGAAATTACTAGGAAAATTTTCCTTTGATAACATTAATAACCCAAAATTGCTTATGTCTAAAGTAGTACAAAAGAAAAAAGGAACATACCTGTCTCTTCTTATTTAATAACATTCCTCTAAAGTACTAGAACACTAAAATCACAGTATCTGCAGCTATACAGAAAAATTACAACTCTTTCCTGGGAAAAAGGAGAAGCAAATATCGATTCCTTTTTATTGTCCAACCACACTCTAAACAATTTAAACATAATGCCACAAATTTTGTAATAAATCCTTTAAATGAAAAAATTATTTGAAACATGAGAATGAAAACACTTGTCTAACCAAGAAAAGGGGTATAACTGGAGAGACCTGCCTCTTTGCAACTAGACTATCTGTGCCAGCTTAAAACTTGGAGAATTTTCCTGATACGTAGCATCAAAGAATTTGCGTAAGCTTGATATTTTGGGATATCTACTTTTGACAGAATGAAGAGAAGCCTGCAGAAAACAGCAAATCTATTACCATTGAAGCCAAAATTTCCCATCATCAACACAAGCCAGTCAGATGAAGAGCAAAAGTTTACCGTATCTGGAATTGTTTCAATAAGAGCTGTGTAAGAAGATGTAACTAAAACTTCGTAAGGGCACAACCAAAGTGGAAGACCAGCTTCTTGGAATATATCTGAAATTGAAAAACCATTATATACACCCTTTAGCCAACTGTAAGAACGAAAAAATTAATAAGTTCTGAGATCTTCAGCATTGATGCCTGATAATATGGGATTCTTTTTTTTTTTTTCCCTGGAAGTCAAAGTAGGAGGTTTAATTCATAATATTGGATTCAACCATGCAATATATACATATAAATAATACACTTATGCATATACCTTTCCGAATTTACTCAAAATCATGCATCCGTAATGTGCTTCCATCCAAACTTATATGTTTTCCTTTCTATCACATATTATTTTCTGATAACATATGATGTAGAAAGAAAATGTGACTCAAAATCTGGATGGTTTTAGAGCAACTGGATTGGACAGAAATAAGGAACAGGCAGCAAATGAGCTAGATGATCTGGAGAGAAGCATAAAAAATTGCAGTCAGGAGACATACCATAAAAATGAGAGATAAGCTGCACAGCAAGGTGTTCTTGCCTACAATCATCACCACTCTTTACAATAACCTTCATGATACCAAAAAAAGGTTACTTACAGCAAACTACCTATGTAATAAAGCACATAATAGGAAACGAAAGTCTAGTACAGCACTAAATAACATCAACCAAAAGAATTCAGCATTACACTAAAATGATAACATCAAATACCTTAAGCGTCAAATTAATGTCAATTATACATAAGACAAAGGACAGAAAATGTTCACACCCAAAGTCATAAATGCAAAATTAGTTGTAACCATTACCTACTGATCCGACACCATTTAGCTGTAAATTGAATCACAATAGCACGTAGATTTCATTTAATAATAATCTATTAGATTCAATGCTCCAGGACATTAGCTAGTATCTTTTGTGGGACAAATAAATTATTTCTTGCATAAGAAGGCATCTCTACCAGCTCCACCAATGGCACGAAAGACACTAAAGGTTGACATATTACCAATTTATTGATGCTAAATATCCTCATGAAGGGCTCTACTGGAGACATGGTGCATTTTCATGGTAGCAATGAAATGAAAACAAATGGAACTAAAGTTCAATTTGATTCATAGAAAATGGCTTCCAAAAATTTTATTCCCTATTTTCTTATATTTGGTCATTAAAAGAAGGCATGGTCAACGAGATATTGCTTCCTGTCAATGCAAAAGACCTACAGTATTCCGGAAATTGTCTCTCTTTTTTCACAAAAAGAAGATAATTCACCTTTCTACCATGACACAGCCAAACCAAGCTTTACCTTTCACAGCCCCTCACAGCTGACCCATTACCCTCTACCATCAAATACTGAACAAACCCGAATCTTTCCCTCTTCACTTCAAAAATTTCCATTTCTTTCCACTTTCACCACTGGGAAGCACAGCCTTTTCCCCTTTCGACCGCATGTTTCTCCCTTTCCCTCCCTCGGTCCCCCGGGCATCCCAATGACTATAACCTCTCCCTCCCTTCGTTCCCCTCTTCGCTTCATACATGAACAGCTTCTTTCTTTTTAATCACCCTCCAAACTGCCTCTTCCTCCTTTCTCTTACAAATCGGGACTTTTTCCATGTTCTTCTCTCTATCTTTCTCTTCCCTCTGTCATTCTTAACCTTAACATACCCAAAGCCATATAAGATTTCTCTTTCTCTGTCTCCTCAACCTTAACAAATCCAAACCCATCTCAGCACTACATCCCAAATTTACACATCATCTTCTTTTATGTATTTATTTATTTTTAATTCGGATAAGATTTGTAAGTGTAGTGGACATTTTGTTGGTTAGAGCCTAAGAGGTCCATTGTTAGTCAATGGTTTTGGTTGTGATAATTGCACTAGGTGGTATTGAAATTTTCCATGAAAGCCAAACATTAAAAAAAATGTTAATGAATTTACCAAAGAACAGAAATCAATTTATTTTCTGTAAAGTACAAAAATTTTCTTTTTTCAAGTTTATTTCCTTGAAAAACTAAGAGACAATAATTTTATTTTTAAAAAAAGAAAGAGAGAATCAATAGAACTATCCACAATTAATTAAAGACCTTTAACTATGTCAAGTTTCAAATCCATCTGTAATCTTGACCTTTATCATATCAGATTGAAAACCAGTTTACATGTTAAGCCATCAAGACTACTTTCATAGTTGCACCAGTCACATCTTCAAGCCAATGAATTCCATGTGGAAGCAAATAAAAAAATTTTATCACTTATATCTGCTAATGTATGGAGTATGTCATCTTCTTAATGCTGTTGCTTAACAAGAGACCGATGATCCTATGGTGACTGCTTGCTGGTACCTATATCCTATGATAATTTTCCTCTTTGAAATGTATTTATACTAACTATCATGAAGATGATATTCTTGTTCAAGCCCTTTGTCAACAGCAGATAAATGTTAGAATACAGGTTTGGTTGGAAGATAACGACTGTTTATTACAGAATACAAGTATCAATTTTGATTAATCCTTCAAAAGCATCTTTAACCTTGCCCACAGCGCAACTCATCAAGTCAGTCAAAGAATTGACATTGTTGGACAGGATACACTGCAATACATGTCGAAGGTAATTATACCTTACAATGTTACAATCTGATATATCTGCATACTGGGAAAAAAAAGTCCATAGAGACGCCCTAGAAAAATTACAATACCTAAGGAAATCTGGAAGCAAAGAGATCTCCCAGAGAATGCCATCATGACAATGGTTAGCTATGACTGGCTGAAACAGTGGGAAATCTTTGAAAATCAGTAATTTAGGGAAAAATAGATATTTTAGAAAGTCAACTACAGCGGTATGATTAGATCCTATAACTTAGGATATTATTTAGAAAAGTTTCCTTTTTTAGTACTTAGAGAATTTGTATATAAAGGAATATAGGCCTGTATCAAATTTATTCATTAAGAAAAAAATTCATATCATTTTACTTCATGGTATCAGAAGCCTAGGGCGTTTTCTGGAATCCGTTGTTTGTGAATAGCCTCCAGAAGTACGAGTTTGGGCAGCTTCTCTTAAAGGTTCACCTTCCCAAAACCTATTTATTCAGCCTTCATTGCTGGTTTTTTATTTTTCTCCTTCTTGGTTCACCTTCCCAGAACCTGTTTATTCAGCTTCCATTGCTGGTTTTTTATTCTTCGCAGCCTTCAATTTTTTTTTGTGCATTATATCCGTCGAGTATGGCAGATGCAATTTCCTCAACATTCGCAGCCCCGACATCGTCAATCGAGGAGGATCAAATGGTGCGCAATAACATGGAGTTTCAGAGTATCCAGTCCGCGTATCGATTGAACGGAAAAAACTACTTGAAGTGGTCTCAACTTGTTCGAACTTCCCTAAAGGGAAAAGGAAAAATTGGGCACTTGCCAGGCACCGGACCAAAAAAGGGAACAGCAGGGTTTGAAGCATGGGACGAAGAAGATTCAATGATTATGTCTTGATTATGGAATTCCATGACTCCGGAGATCAGTGACACATGTAAGTTCCTTCCCTCCGCAAAGGCAATCTGGGATGCTCTTTACCAAACATATTCCAAGGTGCATGATGCAACCCTCATCTATGAGATTTAAGACCAAGACAATTGCAACAAAACAAGGGACAAAGTCTGTAACTGAATATGCCAATCTTTTGCAGAATCAGTGGCAGGAATTGGACTATTACAGGACGATTGACTTGAAGTGCATGATTGTGCAGTGGCTGTAAAAAGTTTCATAGAGAGAGACCCGGTATATGATTTTTTGGCAGGCATAAATTCTGAATTTGATCTCGTTCGTATTCAAATTCTGGGCAGACCTGAAGTTCCTTCTTTAAATGAAACTGTGTCTTTGGTTCGAGCAGAGGAGAGTCGTAGGGTGGTTATGTTGGATTTACCTTCAGTCGATAGCTCTGCTCTTCTAACCTCAAAGCCTCAAGGATTCACTCTTGACAAACCAGATGCTAAGAAGAATAATAATCAACCATTTCGTCTCCAGAAAAGCACACCTCGAGATGAACTATGGTGCACTTATTGTAAAAAAACCCCGACATACCAAAGAACATTGTTGGAAGCTGTATGGAAAACCTTCCACTCAGCCAAGAATAGGGACAAAGAGGTGAACAGCCAAGGCAGACGCAAGCGCAGGCTCACGTGACAGTTCAGAACCCAACTCAAGGGTTTGGAGGATTGAGTACAGAAAATATGGACAAGCTGAAAAACCTGCTAGGATCGATGGACAAACCAGCAGCAAAACCCAATACACGAGCATCATCTCAAGGTAGGTGTTCATTAACACTTTCAAGTAAGGAACCAATCTCTCTTGGATTAAATGCGTTGGGTGATAAGTTTAGGAATGCATGGATACTTGATTCTGGTGCCACTGACCATATGACTCACAATTCGAACCATTTTAAAACCTATATACCTTGTCCAAGTAGTAGAAAAATCATTGTTGCCGATACTACTACAACCACGGTAGCAGGATTAGGAGATGTTCAGATTAATTCAGATTTAATCCTAAAAAATGTCCTCTATGTTCCTCATTTATCCACGAACCTTATTTCCATACATAAACTCACCCAAGATCTAACTTGTCGTATTACATTTTTCACTTCCTATTGTGAATTTCAGGACCAAGATTCGGGGAAGAAGATTAGACTTGCTAAGGAACAAAATGGACTCTACCACTTAAGCACATCAAGTCAGCCGGAACTGATCAAATCCGCATTATCTACCTCTCTATTTTCTTTGTCGAATAAAGATGTCATTTGGTTACATCATAGGTGTCTAGGTCATCTGTCTTTTTCTAAATTGAAAATAATATTCCCTAATATGTTCAAGGGATTGAATGTTCAGTCTTTTCATTGTGATATTTGCGAATTTGCCAAACACACTCATGTACCATTTCCAATCAGTAATAAAAGATCTTCTCCATTCTTTTTAATCCACAGTGACATTTGAGGACCTTCAACTATTCCAGACATCACAGGGTCTAGGTGGTTTGTAACATTTATTGATGACTGTACTAGAGTCTCTTGGATCTATTTGCTGAAAAATAAATCAGATGTGAACCATGTTTTTCCAATCTTTTCATTCCATGATTGAAAATCAGTTTGGTACAAAAATAAATCGTATTCGCTCAGACAATGCTCGTGACTACTTCAATCAAACCCTATCTCCCTATTTTCAAACTGAAGGAATTATCCATGAGTCATCCTACATCATCACTCCACAACAGAATGGAGTAGCAGAAAGAAAAAATCGACAGCTTCTTGAGTGCACTAGAGCTTTTTTGTTTGAACAAAATGTCCCTAAACACTATTTGAGAGAGGCAGTACCCACATCAACCTATGTCATAAACAGAATGCCTTCGAGAGTGCTAGAACTTCGGAGTCCACTAGAAACCCTGTCTCAATTCTTTCCTGATATTCAGTCCTCTTTTAACCTCACTCCTCGAGTCTTTGGGTGCACTTCTTTTGTCCACGTTCATAACCATAATCGGGGAAAATTAGACCCCGAGCTCTCAAATGTGGTTTTGTGGGGTACTCAACCACTCAAAAAGGGTACAAATATTATCATCCTTATACTAGGAAACTCTATGTTACATCTGATGGTACCTTTGTTGAAAACAAGCCATATTTTTCTACCCCTTACATTTAAGGGAGCTACATGCGTTTGAAGATAAGGAGTTAGACTTATCGTTGGACATATCATCATTCAAGTCACCCAAAACATCATCAAAGCCATCATAATCTTTTGATCCCATTTCAAACCCTTCGAGTTCTCAACCTGTAGAGTCAATTATGAAAAAAAGCGGAGACGAAAGAATCTTTGATCAATTTCGAATTGAACACGTGTATGCTAGGAAGAGAGATCCCATTGCAGCAACAAGGCAAGAACAATCCACTGAATCGAGTCCTAGAAATGAGGTAACAACTCTTGAACCAAATTCCATGTCTATACTGCAATCTGAGCCTCATAATTCTGAGCAATCCATTGAACCGGGTCCTACACATGACGTAACAAATCTTAAACCAAATTCCATATCAGTACTGCAATCTCAATCTCATAATTTTGAGCATGACCTACCTATAGCCTTAAGAAAAGGAACCCGAGAATGCACCAAGAAACCCTTATATCCATTATCCCATTTTGTGTCCTTTCAAAAATTTTCCCAAGTCCATAAAAGCTATCTTTCAGCCTTAAACACAATTCCTATTCCTAACTCATCGTCCGAAGCATTATCTAAGGAAGAATGGAGACTTGCTACGAGTGCAGAAATGGATGCCCTAGAGAAGAATGGAACCTGGGAGTTGGTGGATTTACCTAAAGGGAAGAAACCAGTGGGATGCAAATGGGTGTTTGCAGTAAAGCATAAGGCAGATGGGTCCCTAGAACGCTATAAGGCGAGATTAGTTGCGAAGGGTTACACTCAGACATCTGGGGTTGACTACCAAGAAACATTTGCACCCGTGGCAAAGATGAACACAGTGAGAATTTTGTTATCCTTGGCTGCCAACTTTGATTGGGGACTGCAACAGTATGATGTAAAAAATGCTTTTCTTAATGGAGAATTAGAAGAAGAGATTTACATGAGTATTCTGCCGGGATTTAGTGGAAATAATGGGCATAAAGTTTGCCGATTGAAGAAGGCATTATATGGGTTGAAACAGTCTCCACGTGCTTTGTTTGGACGATTTGCCAAAGTAATGATAGCTAATTGGATATAAACAAAGTTAAGGAGATCATACGCTCTTCATTAAACACACTGCTTCAGAGGGAGTCACAGCTTTAATTGTGTATGTAGATGATATCATTGTAACAGGAAATGATGAAAGAGAAAAAGAAGAATTGAAGCAGTGCTTAGACAAAGAGTTCAAAATAAAAGATCTTGGGAAGTTGAAGTATTTTCATGGCATTGAAGTGGCTCGGTCTAAACAGGGGATTTTCATTTCTCAACAAAAATGTTACAGATCTTCTCAAGGAGACAGGTATGACTACAAGTAAACTTGCACCAACCCCTATTGAACAAAATCATAGATTAGGCGAAGCTTTAGGAGATAAGAAGGTGGACAAGGGGATGTACCAGCGTCTTGTGGGAAAGCTAATTTACCTTGCACATACTCGACCGGACATAGCCTATTCTGTGCGTGTCATCAGTCAATTCATGCATGATCCAAAGGAGATTCATTTACAAGCAGCCTACCAAGTCCTTCATTACTTAAAGGCACATCCAGGGAAAAGGATTCTATTCAAGAAAACATCGAATATAGACCTGGCAGTATACACAGATGCTGATTTTGCAGGGTCTCTAGTGGATCGGAGGTCAACTACAGGCTATTGCACATTTCTTGGAGGAAATTTAGTACCGTGGAGAAGCAAAAAACAAAATGTGGTTGCAAGATCAAGTGCAGAAGCTGAATCTAGTGTGGGTCAAGATCATTTTAGAAGATTTGAAAATTCAATGGAGTGGACCCATGATACTCTACTGTGACAATAAATCAACTATCAGCATAGCCCACAATCCAATGTAGCATGACCGGACAAAGCATATTGAGATAGACAGGCACTTCAAAAGGAAAAGTTAGACAGTGGATTGATTTGTACCCCATATGTACCTTCAGAACATCAATTAGCAGATGTTCTAACAAAAGGGTTGAATAGTAACATGTTTCAAGAAAATATAAGCAAGCTAGGAATGGAAGATCTATATTCACCAACTTGAGGGGGAGTGTGGGAAATCTTTGAAAATCAGTAATTTTAGGGAAAAATAGATATTTTAGAAAGTCAACTACAGCTGTATAATTAGCTCCTATAACTTAGGATATTATTTACGGAAGTTTCCTTTTTTAGTACTTAAAGAATTTGTATATAAAGGAATATAGGCCTGTATCAAATTTATTCACTAAGAAAAAAATTCATATCATTTTACTTCAAAAACTAATAATGGAAGATCATTGAAAAAAAACATGTTGCCCTATCCCATATACTTGCCAATTTTTTATCTAATAAAGACTATCATCTGTGCAGCAGAGAATGTTGAAATGTCCTCATTTCTAATTATGCACACACAATCATAAAAAAGGCAATAAATAAACAAAAAGAGCAATTGCTCATAAGCAGAACTTACAGAGCGCAAGTCCCAACTAGGCAATCTCGCATATACCGAAGCTTTCCGTATTCTCTCCTTCTTCATCTCCCAAAGTTCACCAGATAATGCATCACCAGCTTTAGGCATACCCCCATTAGCCTATTGGAAATTTACAAAGGTTCAGGAACCAAAAAGTGACTCAGACAAATAAATATGTTTTCAGTTTCACCAATATTTACCCTTGGATGTGCATCTGATGAATCTTGACCAGCCCCTTTCAAAGGGAGTCCAGGAGGTGCTTCTCCCATTGCAGCAGCTGCCTGCGAAACAATTTTTATGTTTCAATAATAGCATCTAAAACAGAAAACAGATCAAACAAATTTATATAAGGAAACTCATTTCAAAGATATAGAAGCCAAAAGACTGAATAAGAAACATTTCTTCCTCTATTAAACTTGAGACTTCTCAGTATCACTTAATATGTGCTTAAAGCAAATGAGCATCTATGGAAATTTTAGCCACTATAACAATAAACCATGATTCATGATAAGCAGAAACACCCCTAGACAATGTTTGATTAAATTGTTATAGGCTAAAGCAACCATATATCCCAATATTTAACTTGAATATTGGGAGTCCAAGAGGTGCTTCTCCCTTTGCAGCAGCTGCCTGCAAAACAATTTTTATGTTTCAATAATAACATCTAAAACGGAACACAGATCAAATAAATTTATAAAAGGAAACTCATTTCAAAGATATAGAAGCCAAAAGACTGAATTAGAAACATTTCTTCCTCTATTAAACTTGAGACTTCTCAGTATCGCTCAGAATGTGCTTAAAGCAAATAAGCATCAATAGAAATTTTAAACGCTATAACAATAAAACCATGATGCATGATAGGAAGAGACACCCTTAGACAATGTTTTGATTCAATTGTTATATGCTAGATAATGCAGATGCATCGACAAATAACAATTTTATTTCATTTAGGATTTTGTTTAGGATAAAGTTTATATTTCTATTTTAATAATTCTAGTTTAATTAGATTATTGTTTAGGATAAGAGGTTTATTTTACTTTAGGATAAGTTTTATGATTAAGTTTAACTAGTTTTCTTCCAGGAATACTAAGTCTTGTAGGAGTAGGAGTAGGAGTTCTAGTCTATTTTATGCATCTAGGTAGTTGGTAAAATGTATTAGATTACTATTCTATTATTATATCTAAAAGGTTTCTTTTTAGAGCCAAAATCTCTCTACAACGTTATCTTTCTCAACTATTTTCAATTCTTTTATGTTCTAGCTATCCCTATCATCTCCACTCTACATCAATTTGGTATCAAAGCTATTGCAGGACGTGCAAGAGGCCGTGGAAGAGGGAATCAAGAACAGCAAACAGAGTTGATCGAGTTGAGGCGTATGGTGGACGATTTGTCGCAGGCTGTACAAGCTTTGCAGCGACAAATACATGTGGGAGCCCGAATGAGATACGAGAAGGTGACCACGATCCTTTTGACCCGTCAAAAGGTGGCTTTGAAGATGTTTCAGATGAAGGAGAGCCCGAGACTCTTTCCATAATGCTGGACCCGCAAACTTTGCAGTACAAGGCAAATTGGAAGATTGGTTATTCCATGCTCTCGAGTTAATGGAAGGAGGAGCAAAGATCCAAGTGAATGATTTTCACGTGAAGTTACCTGAGGAAGACTACTTGGAATGCGGCGCCACGATAGAAACTTATTTTGAAGAAGATCAGAACTGCCAGATCCAATTTATGATGAATATAATGACGTTAAGGAGTACGTAGATATATACCTTGCACAAGAAGAATCCTTAATGATCAGAAGGGTGATGACTAACACTAGACAAGATGATAAAGAGGATTTGAAGAACAAAGCCAGCAAGGTTACAAATAAATCAGGCAGTGATGAGAACTTTAAAGATCAACCTGTTGTAATTCAAGAGTTGTTGGAAGAGTTTGCTTTGTCAGTTAGTGACAACTTACCACAGGGTTTACCACTAATGAAGAGCTTTCAAGAAGCTAGGGTGAGTGATGATGGAAAAGCTTTTGTTGACCACATTCGAAAAGTCCACGAGGAAGTACAAGAAGCTTTAAAGAAAAGCAAGGAGGCTTATGCAACTGCTGCCAACCAAAATGTGCATTTCAAAGAATTGGAGAAAGGAGATTTGGTGCTAGTTCACTTGAGGAAAGAAAGGTTTCCTAAGAGTACTTACCATAAGTGGAAGTCTAAAGAGTTTGGAACGTGTAAAGTTCTTTTTAGACGATACTGCCACTTTTTTCAACAGGGGGAGAATGATGCAGGAACATCAACAAATAACAGTTTTATTTCATTTAGGATTTTGTTTAGGATAAAGTTTATATTTTTATTTTAAGAATTCTAGTTTAATTAGATAAGAGGTTTATTGTTTAGGATAAGAGATTTATTTTACTTTAGGATAAGTTTTATGATTAAGTTTAACTAGTTTTCTTCCAGGAATAAGAAGTCTTGTAGGAGTAGGAGTTCTAGTCTATTTATAAGCATCTAGGTAGTTTGTACAATGCATTCGATTATTATTCTATTATTATATCTAAAAGGTTTCTTTTTAGAGCCTAAATCTCTCTACATCGTTATCTTTCTCGACTATTTTCAATTCTTTTGTGTTCTAGCTATTCCTATCATCTCCACCCTACATCACTAGGGCAATCATAATCCAAATATTTTACCTGAAATCAACAAATAGGAATGAACACAATACCTTTCTACCAACATATCCCATACATATTCTAACTTCTTAGTACAAATCTATATCTTACATATATTCTTTGCTTCATAGATGCTCTTAACCAATCTAACCTTAAACAATATAACATCCCCAACATCTAGAACTACATGAATTAAATTATAAAGAACATGTCTCCAGTGTCCCATATAAAACAATGTGTCATCACTGATTAAACGATCGTACTTTCATGTCAAAGTAGGATGCAACATCAAATAGGCCTTTAGATTGATAAATAACTGAGCATGACACCAAACAAACTAAAAAATTGCCACAAATTAGCTTGTAGTTAAAGGCTTGCTCGCTTCTAAGACTTCAAGGACTTAACTTTAAATCTGGAAACAAGAAAACAAACATAATCCAGCAAAACTAAACAGCACATGAGATAGGGAAAAATGTTATCAGGTTTATATATCTAGGAATGTGCATCAATAAGGCCCTAAAATATTTTAGCCAGACGCAAACAAACTTACAGGTTAATACCTTAACCATTATAGAAATAATGGCAAATACACAATCATATGCCCACCTTTACTTCCATGCAGCATGCACATATATATTATAGGCGTAATATGTTAACCGCGATAGAATTATGTCATGTACATCAAATTTACAATCAGACACCCACCTTTACTTCTTCTATGGCAACTGTACTTGGAACACGACGGTGCTCCTTCCGATGTGGTGGTCCTTGAATGTCAATGTCTTCCATTCAGAGCCCAGGATCTGCTGTTAGCACCAACCTTACCCACTCCACCCCACTAGCATGAGCTGCTCTTGCCTTCTGAGTTATATATATCTTTTCCACCCTGAACTGATATAACACTCAAATTGGGATGATGCATGCCACACTGTAAATCAGGTGCTTCAATATTCCCCGACCGGGCAACTGATTGCTTTTCCACAGAGAAACTCACATTGACAAATTTCTCTTTAGCCTCAGAATTATCGGTCATTGCCTGGTCAATGGCTTGTGCAGTGGAACTTGACATCCTATCACTACTGTTATGATACACTTCCTGAGCAGTCCATAACGGATAAGCCCATGGAGGTGGCTTTGGCAATAATGCATCACTGTTGGCCAGAGGAATTCCTCCTCTAGAGAGCTTCTGAGCATTAGATGTGTCCTTTTTACTGTTAAAATAAGTTTCAGGAAAAAGGATTTAGAAACAACAATATGTTACTTTGAGTTACGTACATGGGTTCTACAGTAAATTGAAAAACTGAGACTGTATCTAGGTCATATGGCCAATTGACTCAAAGCTTACCATGGCAATTCACATTTCAAAACCTCAATGCAGATAGTATAAGGTGCTTTTTCCCTAGAATTCAAACGAACAGCTTCATCTTCAGGAATATGAACCACATGATACATGCCTTTTCCCATTGGAAAGCAAACTCCTAAAAATATTCCGGACAATACTCAAATCAGGGAACAGAGAAATATATTACATGCAACAGTCCAGTTCACTCAATATGGCAAAAGTAAAAGTAAAAACGCAGGGTAACCGCCAAATAATAATGTGGAAAGTACATCATAACCAAAAATAAAGCCTCAAAATTTGAATAGCATAATATACCAAAAAAGAAAGAGAAAAAACATGGTAAATTTCATTAACAATGCATAATATCAACTTTACATCATCAAATTACTGAATAATGACAGAACTCACCTGACTTTGCTATTTAGATAGGGTTGCAACTTGGGTGGGTTAGGTTGTTGGTTCAACCCAGGCAATTCAGTACGAAGACAGGTCAGATAAGTGGTAAGCCCACCTTCCCCAGGACACAAGCTATGTTAATATGGCTTAAAGTAACCAAAAAAATTGAATAAAATCTTCTGTTTTTATTTTCAATCTCAGATTAATTACTTAGACATTGCAAATTTAATCGAATCCAAGTATTGCAACACTTTTCACTATATTAGAATATTGAAAAATGATAACAAAAATTTCTTCAAAGAAATTTGCATAAAAATTATTAGTTACTTTTTTACTATAAAGTTGAATTAGTGACATTAGGGGGGGAAAATCATATATTAAAGCAAAATTTTAGAGTCGCTAAAGAAGTAAATTTAACATTTTTTTTCTTAATTGATATAAGATGAAAAATTGAGCCAGATGGAATTGGGTTACCCGCAGGCTGAACTAAGATTCAACCCACCCATAATGCCAAGAACCGAGATAGACACGAGTTAAAAAGCAACCCAACCCAACCTGATCTGAACTGAACTCGTTGGGTCGGGCCAGTTCTTAAGTTAACCAACCCAAGTTACACCCCTAAATTTACACATTACATGCTCACAACTAGTACCGACATAAGCAGAAAGTAACATCTTTTCAGCCATTTACCATCTTTTTCTTAAATTAATGAAAGATAGCTGTCCTCAGAAAGAAAGAACAGTACAAGAAAGGAGTAAAAGCAAAATGAGAAAATATTTCAGAATAAAAAAGTATATTGCTTCAAACTGAAAGAAATACTTTGCACATCAATTAAATAACGTATTACCTTGACAGCAGATTGTGAAGAAACATGTTTAGAAATTAGAAGGCAAGACCAACTCCCTAAGACAAAATTTTAACTTCAGCAAAAATATCTAGCACTCCAACTCAAAAAAAAAAAAAACAAAACAAAACAGAAAAAAAAAAAAAAAGGAGCTACCAATGTCTCAAATATTTTACATACATTTCCTCTTAATGGATGGACTATGCAGCAAAAATATTGTCAGCAGATATTCTCTCAGATGAATATAACAATTAAAAACTATAAAAAAATTTTAAAAATTAAAAAAAAAAGATTGAAACCTCACCACAAAAGTTTCTGAGAAATCATTATCCAACAGATACTTGTACACATTCAACAAAGGTAGAGAAACAACCAAGATAGTGCTATAATCTAGTCATCATTTCAGAGTTACAGACTACTTTGAGAGATCATAAGTAAACTTATTAAATATAATAAACAATGCCATTGCTTTGATCAAATTCATGGTAAACAAATATGTACCTCCGTTGTTTTGGGCCTCTGCTAGATGCAAATTAATCTCTGCAAGTGATTAGAGATACAAAAATGAAAAGAAAAAATTACATGTTAGATAACATCCTTGCAGAATATTTCATAACAATTATTGAATCATTGATAAAACTTTGGAACTGTGCAAACCACCTCTCGAGGAGCAGTTTTGCGATCTTCAACTGGAAAAACATCCATCAAGCTATATGACGTGTCACATAATGATAGTACAAAATACAATGAAGCATGATAAGCCCCTTTTCGAAATTGTGATACAGAATTATTTGGAAGCGGAGGTTTGGCATTAGATCTATCATGCTGTTGCTTAGGTGAACCAGGACGCTTCTGCCAAATTAAAGTCACAGAAAACAAACATATATGCCTAGGGGCAAATGTCAAGTTAACAACAGTAATAATGAAAAATTAAAGAGCAACAAAATCACAACAAACAAACAACCAGCAATATCCTTGCTTCAAACCTTTCTCCAAAAACAAACAAAGGAAATTTTCTTACAGATATCCTTTATGATAATTTCCATCATTTAATTATACCACTTCATCCATGACATTTAAACAAAACTTCCACCATACAAGTACAGAAACTAAGTTATTTTCATTGCCATCAGTGGAAAATCAAATAGATTACACCACAAACTAGAATACCAACCCCAATTTTTATGCTATTTTTGGACATATTAGGATCCCACAGCTTTTGCACTCTTCTTCAATGTTACTCAGATTATCATTTACTACAGGAGACAATACTTTATTTCCTTAACAATGCGAATATATTTCATAAAGTTTCAGTAATATAATAATAAATGCATACTCTGCCTCAAAGTTCTAAGTAGGCCTAAAAGTTGGTTCAGCCAAGCCAAAGTAATCGAAATCAAATCACATAGATCTGAAGTTTTCAATCCCACCGAACAGAATGCAAAACAATCCAATCCATCTGAATTTCCCTTTCAACAATCTTTTTCTAATCATAACATATTAAAAGGTGTTTATCACAAAAGAAGACAATCAGATTTTAAAACCAGAGATTCTAATAGAAGATGGGAAAATAGAAGTGGGACATGTTGCCATCGAATTAATAACCCTATCTTTGGTCGAAAACAGGTAAATTCACGATCCAGCATATGTTATCCTTCCATTCATGGCACAACAAGTAAAAGACATACTAATGTTAAAATGTCAAAAATAGCTTGACAAAAGATACCCTTTTAAAGTGCAAATACTGATGAGGAGAAATTCAGTGCATGGACACATTAACAATTGATTGCAGGATTGAGGAGAACAGTTTGGCACAGCAGTGGTTAACTTTTATGCACTCAGATTCCAATATCAAAGACAATGGTGTCCAACCATCACCTCATCAAAAAATGGATTTATAGTTAGATTATATACAATTGGAAATTGGCATACAAGCAAAATAACAGGGAAGAACCATTACTAGAATCTAACATAATTTTGGATCAATTTCTTAATCTTGGCATCATAGCAGACAACAAAGCAGTAACAGTTCACTCCACTTAACAGATATCTAGAAGCAAGAGAATTTGGGTTTATGAAGCATACAGGGTGTAGAGTGATTATAGCCTAAAGGATCTCCAATTTCATCCATCAGAAAGAACAACATGGCCTTCAGAAACAGTAGACAAGGTTGAATAAATTCTTCTGACACTAGGAGTTATGAAAGGAAAACATTTTGCCAAAACTATGAAGACTGAAGATACAATAGGAAGACCACCTTCATGTACAAGCGTGTGGTAAGATTCATGATGATTGTGGGCAGCAATTTCTCAACAATTTCCAGATAGGTTTGCAAATAGAATGCAAATGGTAGAACCAAAAAGGTTACTATATTTTTTTTCAATCGTCACCACAACAATGAAACACTTATTCTGATATTTATCTTTAACTAAATGAAAATTAATGCATTATATTCGAAATACAAAGAAGTTCATAAAAGACAATCTAGATAATAGGATGATTAAACCAATTCAAGGGGTTGTGTAATTCAGAATTTTGGACAGATGGAAAGAATGTGACACTGTATGTTATCATATTTCACTTCATACAACTCCTATAAATTATAACCGTATAAATTGGAAACCAAAACAAAGGATTAAAAATGAAAACAGACCTCAGGCATAAAGGTAACATCTTAACAAAATAGAAGTGCACAAACCTCTTTATTCTTCTTTGAACTGAACAGCTCCGAATCTTCAATTGAACAATCCCGGTCCCTAAAAAGTTTGCGGAATAAGTTCTCAGTCCCTGGACCGCTCTCAAACAAACTGCCCCTATTGCTGCACTCATTTGTTATAGTAGTTTTATTCTCTTCAGGATGCACTTGGAATAGTCTTCGGAACAGTGAGAAATCTGGAGAGTCCTCTTCCTCACCATCATCATTCCTGTCATTCCCATCTTTCCTGTCCTCACATTTATCCTTAAACAGTTTCCGAAAAAAACCCTCCTTTTCATCATCTTTAGCAGATTTTGAAAATTTTTCCTCAGAGTCACCTTTGGCATTCCTGTCATCAGTTTTGTCATTCCCATCTTTCTTGTCTTCAAATTTATCCTTAAAAAATTTCCGGAAAAACCCCTCTTTTTCATCTTCGGCTGATTTTGAAGCTTTCTGTGCCGATTTGATGATATGTACACCATCAAATATATCATTTACATCTCTCTTATCCTCAAATTTATCTTTAAATAACTTCTTAAAGAACCCTTCTTTCTCATCATCTTCTGCTGGCTTAGAAACCGATTTATCATCAGAATCACTCCTACTCTCTCGAAAAAACTGCTTCAGAACTTGAAGCCATTTCTTCGTACTCTCCTTTACTATCCCTTAAAAGCCTCTTAAAAACCCCATCTGAGCTCGATGTTAACTCCTCATCCTCTCCCCCTCTGCTCTCCCTCAAAAGCCTCTTGAAAAACCCATCTTTTTCATTCTCCTCTTCATCTTTCTCGGCAGACTTCCTAAACAACAAGGCATCTCTAACTTTAGGAGCTGGAATAAACCTTTTAAAAATCCTATTCTCCTCTTGAGACAACACTTGATCACCACCATCCTCCAGCAACGGTTCCCCAAAGGCGGCAAGAAGGGCAATGATCTATGGGTAGGAGGAGAAGAAGCTAACGACAACAACCGCTGTTTTGATGATAGGATTCGATTCAAAACTTGGTTCTTACTCCCTGGACTTGAACCTGCATTGGGCGGCTGCACAAGGGGTGGCCACTCACCATCAAAGTAGCAGATATTTGACACCTTTCCTGAATCCTACTAGTCCCCTCATTATCATCAGAATCCTCTATCTCAGCTAACAAAAACCAATGCACCTTCATTGCCATTTTTAGTGATTTTGAGCACATATCAATAACAAACTTATCCAATGAAGGGCTCGGCTTATGAACCATCATGTAACAAATCTGGAAGAGATACCTTTCGATTCCAGATAATGGAAGCGTGTACATTCTGTTACAAAGGTAATCTCGTACCCCGCCATGATCATGCTTGTAAATATAGCTAACTGCGATCCACTCACAGAAAAATGCCCAGTCGAAGAATCTGATGAGCCACCCGTTTTCACCTGACTCACTCGTTAAAGAAGTCCCTGATGTGGTGATTTCGCGAGGTGACTCGTACGAATCTCCTGGATGCAGTCCTAGAAACCTCACCATCGTTACAGATCTAGCATGATAAAACCCTAATTTCGCTCTCTAATTTGGAAATACTAACCAAATCATCAAGTAGATAATTCCGAAATCTGATGCAAAACCCTAGAATCTTCTAAAATCTTCCACTGAAAACCCTAATCTCCTCTCACCTGGAAGAATTCGGAAGTGCTTCGCCAATCCAAAACCGGAAATGCTCTCACTGTTGAAGCCCTTTTTAGGAATCACAGTGATTGAAGCAGAAACCCCAATACAAAGGAGGAAAAACATAAGAGTAGAACTGATAGTGTTTCTTTCAGCTGTTTGGCTGTCGGGAAAATGGAGCAAAATCATATGGGCAACGGATATAAAGTTTGAAAATGTTGATATTTTCTTTTCAAATAGAGGAAGATAGAATTTTTGGATTGTTCTTTTTAAAATGTATAAAATAGAATCTGAATTTTGTGTGTATGAGAGAGAAGAAAGAAGGTGACAAACGGATCGTTTTAAAAACGACGTTGTGACAATGGCGGACGAGGTGGCGCTGCTGGCAGTGGTGGACTTCTTGACGTTGTCACAACGGCAAGGCGATTTCGTTATTTTTAGTAGGGCTAAATACTATAGCGTCGATTTTTAATTTGATATTTAAAATAATTTTATTAAAATTAATGTTTAAAGTTTTATTTTATTAAGTATATGATATTTAATATTATTATCGTTAAATAATTATTAATTTGATAATAAAATAATTAAAAAGATATTAATTCATAATAAAATATCATGTTATCATTATTATGTTAATATAAAAATTTTTATTATTTTATTATTTGTTTTTTTAATTTTTTAACGATGATGTGATATTTATTACGTGTTAATATTTTATTGATTATTAATTACTACATTAATAGTTGACTAACAATAATAATATCAGTTACTAATATAATTACGAAGTAAAACTTTAAATATCAATTTGACAAAAAATTTTAGATACCAAACTGATAAAAACCAATTATATATGTAACCCTTCTTAATATTATATTATTTATGAGCTTTTTTTTATTCAATGAGTTCTTCATCTCTAACTATTATAAAATTTCTTATTAAGTTCACTATTATAAGTCAAGTGATATTAATTCAGTCGAAGAAGTTAAAAAAAATCTAATTAAATCTTTAAAATAAATATAAAATTAAAGAGATTTTTTTGTCATTTCATTTGAAAAACATTAAATATTTATTTTTTACTTAAAAAATAAGTTTTATCTTTATTATTATAAAATCTAACTAAATTTAATGTCACAAGTAAAGTGCTATCAATTTAATTAAAAAAGTTATAAAAAATTCTAATTAAAATCTTTAGAATAAATATAAAATTAAAAGTTATTTTATCCTTTTCTATGAAATAATATTAAATATTCATTTTTTACTTTAAAAAAAATTAAGTTTTACTAAAATCAAAAGATTTCCCCCTGTGAAAAAAATTATCAATTTATTATTTATTCTAAAAATCAAATTAAAAGTAAATTTTTTACCTAATGGGTCTATCAAAATTCTAGTTATATTAAAAATATATAGGTAATTTTGTTAATTTTGTTTTTGAAATTTAAAAGTTTCTAAGATGAAATAATTTTTTATTTATTTTTGTATTATTGAAAAATAAATATTTATTTTTAAATAATAATTCTTTTTGTTTAATTTTAATTAGTTTTTAGTTTTAAAATTTTAAAAATAAATATTTTATTTAGAAATTAGTGAAAAAAAAAACTTAAAAGTATGATAGAAAAAGATATCTTTTAAAATTTTTAAAAAATCAATAACTAAATCCATCCAAATCAATGGAAATTAAAATATTACACATGATAAACCATAATTTTTTTTATCAAAATCGATTCAAAATATTATCAACCCTAAAACGAAGTAAGTGCTCTCTCTATCACAAGGTCATGGCGTAAAATTTAAGATAAATATTTTTTTGGGTAAATTTCTTTTCTCCTAAATTTTTATGCACTCATTTGATTTTAAAGGGTTCATATACATATTTAGCCTTCCAGTGCGGCCTAATTTTTAATTTGATATTTTAAAATTTTTTTGTTAATTTAGTATTTGAAGTTTCATTCTTTCATGTATGTTAGCCCTTTAGAGTAACATTGTCGAACAATCATTGATATGGTAATCAAATAACTAATGAAAGCTTAACATATAGTAAAATGTCACATCATAAACATCATGTATCATGAAAAAATTTTCAAAAATTAAAAATAAAAAAGTTTATGAAAATTTTTTTTGTTAATGTGACAATAATGACATGACATTTTTACCATGTATTAATCTTCATTGACTATTTAATTGCGATATCACCAGTTAACTAATGGTATTATCTAAGAGGCCATCATCATGATGTAATGAAAATTCAAGTGCCAACTTGTAAAAAAAATTAAATTAAATACTAAATTAAGAATCATACTAAACTATAGAGCCAAAATAGTATTTAACCCTATATTAAATGTTTACTTACATATATTAATGTTCAACAAATAAAACTAGATAAAATAAAAAATGATAATTTTTTTTTTGAAAAAATCTTTTAGAAAGGAATTTTAGAAAAAAAAAGTGGAAATATTAATTATTCCTCAAAATATTTTGAGTAAAGCTGTCTAGTGTGACGTTATCAAAAGTATTGAAACATTTCAATTTTTTTTAACTCATAAATGATTTTTTCTCTTAAAATAGTCAAATAATTTTTTACAAATAATTTTTGATGAAAATTAAATCCATATATGGATCCCATTTTAATTGTTGGCATCATGTGTATTCATTTAAGAATAAAAAAGTGGGAGTGAACTTTCAACGATAGAACTCTAAAGAGTTTACGAGTAATAATTTCAGCCGAATCTAGAATTTAAAAAATTTATTAAATATTATTAAAAGTATTGAAATATTTAGTAAGATTTTTCAATATAAAAGATTCTCATTCACTTTCTTTTTAAAACAATAACAATAAAAAATAAAATTTTGTTTTCATAAGGGGAATATAATTTAAAAATAAATAAAGTTTAAAAAAAGGAAATTTAATGGAATTAATTTTAAATATGAAAATTAAAATCATATTATCAAAGCTAAAGCGAATAACATAATTAAACGATATCGATTTTTTCATTAGACGTTATGAGTGCTAATATCTTTCGAGCATAATTGTAATCTTGGATTTAAATTTTATTTTCAAAATAAATCATAATTAATTTTATAATTTTATTAAAATGATAAATTTTCTTAAAATATCAATCATCCCTAAATAAAAGAAAAAAATGGCAAAAGATCGAAAAACCATTTCACAATGCCGATGATGTTGCACTACTTTCAATTAAAATTTCCTTGTTCTATCCCATACTACTAAATCTATAATATATAATCTATCTATAATAACTAATATTATTTTTGAGTCCTAAGACTCAAATAATATTTTTCAATTTTGTAAAAACATTTTAGTCCAGCTATTAAAAAAATAATTAAAAAAACATATTGATAATTATTATAAAAAAGTAAAATTAAAAAAATAATTACAAAAAAAAATATTATGCATTTTCATACTACTAAAGGAACAATTTCAGAAAAAATATATTGATAATTATTATAAAAAATAAAATTGCAAAAAAAAAATAATAAAATTTTAAGAGGTATTTTTTAAATTTATAAGGCTATTTTCGTCCAACTATTTAAGAAAAAATTTTAGAAAAAGAAACAGATTCATAAAAAAAAAGCAAAATTTCAAAACATAAATTGATAATTAATCTTAGAGTACTTCTCTAATTGAAGAATTTCAAAAAAAGAAATAGATTGATAGTTATTATAGAAAAATGAAATTAAAAAATAATTTAAAAAATAGTAAAATTTCAAAAAAATAAATTATTAATTATTAAAAAATAAAATTAAAAACTATTATTTTTGAGTCCTAGGACTCAAACAATATTTTTTAATTTTATAAAGACATTTTTGTCCAACTACTAAGGGAATAATTTCAGAAAAAGAAACAGATTGAAAATTATTATAAAAAATAAAATTACAAAAATAATTACAAAAAAAATATTATGCATTTTTGTAGGAACAATTTTAGAAAAAGAAATAGATTGATAATTATTATAAAAAAGTAAAATTAAAAAAATAATTACAAAAAATATATTAAAATTTCAAGGGATATTTTTTAAATTTATAAGATTATTTTTGTAAAACTATTTAAGAAAGAATTTTAAAAAAAGACATAGATTGATAAAAAAAATAGTAAAATTTTTAAAAAAATAAATTGATAATTAATCATAAAATATTTCTTTAATTGGAGAATTTCAGAAAAAGAAATATATTAATAGTTATTATAGAAAAGTGAAATTAAAAAAAATAATTTTAAAAAAATAATAAAATTTTAAAAAAATAAATTGATAATTATTAAAAAAAGTAAAACTAGAAAAAATAATTCAAAACAAGAAATAGTAATTATTAAAATCATTAATAAAGAGACTGTAATTATCATTTTACTCTTATTTTTATTTATTTATTATTATTTTTATCCTTAAAAAGAAAACAGTATGGGTCGAATCCTTAAGTAAGGAACCGATCCCTCACCAATATATATTATATACAATATATAATGTATAAAATATATATAAATTATATATGTTAAAAATATTATTTAGCAAAACATTTTAATACTATTTTTCTATTTTATTCAATGGACCAAATTACATAATATCTATTTCCTTTCATTTGTTTTCATCCAAAAGCTATTCTATTTCTCTTTTTTCATCTGGCAAACCAAATGTAATGTAAATGTTTAATGAGGAAAGCATTAGAGTTAATTCTAGTTAATTTATATCACTATTATCGATATTTCATAATATAATTATTATATATATAAAAGTAGGAATATAAAAATCTTTTGAACCGATGAAAATGATTATTACTATTTACTAAAATTTTAAATTATCATCGTAAATTTTTACTATTAAAGGGATTTATTTAATTTATAAGCAAAAAAATTAATATTACTAAAAGACTTTTATTAAATAAATTTATTTATAATATATAAAACTATACGTGTGAGGAATTTTTTGAATTGATGAAAATAGCCATTGTTGTTTACTAAAATTTTAAAATTTTAGTCTAATTTTCTACTATTAATAATATTTATCTAATTCATAAATATGAATTTTAATTTTATTAAAAGAATTTTATTAAATAAATTTATTTGATAATAGGATAAAAAAGTTAAAGTTTAAATTAAATTGTTTTATTTTCAAATTTCTAATTTACATTAATAAATAAAAAAAGTTAAATCTTTGATTAAACTCTTTCTTTTCGTACTTTTAATTTAAAATTAATATTAAAAATAATCAACTTTCTATTAATTTGATCGAATTTGTATCTAAAATTAATATAAATTTCATTAGTAATATTTTATAAATTTCATTTATTTGAATATTCACCTTTGACATTTTAAGATTAATCCCTAATGCCTCGTTTGATTGAGGGGTGACTATTCAATTCCCTACTTAATCGTCCGTGCTTTGATATTCAAATGTTTAGCTGAATAAAATGGCTAATATTTAAAAACAAAGAATAATCATTTCGAAGCCCTCCATATAATGGCTATTTTGAATGAAAGGAATGACTATTAAATTTTAGTGGACAATTTTATCCTTCACCAAAAGAACCATTATTTTGCATTGAAAAAAAAACCAAAAAAAAAAATCAACATCATCACATCACAACCAACATTAAGAAAAACACAGACAAAAAAAAAGAGAGATCTCTAGTGTTTCAAGTTACAGTAGTTGTATAAGGCATCGAGACTTTAAATTTGTTGGCTAAGAAGAGAAAAGGGAATAAAACATGGTAACAAAATAGCCTTTTTAAAAAGGAGTTGAAGCTTTTTTAGGGTTTTTTTTCTTAGAATTTTGTTGTCAGATTTAACCATACAAGTGTACATATCACAACAACTAATATAGTAATAAATAGAGTATAATTCCCATGAGGAATTGTAATCAAATTTGTTAACTGCTAAAATTAAAAACATGATAACAAAATAGCCTTTTTGAAAAAGAGTTGAAGCTTTTTTAGGGTTTTTTTTCTTAGAATTTTGTTGTCAAATTTAACCATACAAGTGTGCATATCACAACAACTAATATAGTAATAAATGGAGTATAATTCCCACGAGGAATTGTAATTAAATTTGTTAACTGCTAAAATTAAAAAAGCCTAATCTTATTCAAACAATCGATTGAAAGCAAATTAAAATTAGCTAACTAGCGAAGAAAATAATTTGGGTTTAATTAATCAATGACAAAAGCTTAAAATTACAACTTTCTTTGATACTCCATTTGAATTTCTCCTACTATATTAACTTGACGAATGAGAAGGAGTTGTTAACAGAAACTTCTAATTTATTTATATGTATTTTTCAATGATCTTGTAAAAATATTTCTCTTAACCAATTCATCCTTATGAGAATTGAATTTAAGATAAACTCGTTAAGCTTAAAACTCTAAATTGATTAAACAAGGCCCCTTTTGAAGCAAATCGTGCTCGATTTAAGACTTTAAATGAAATATACCTATATTTCTTCATTAACCAATATCTGACATTATGGGACTTAATTAGAAGATAATAAAATAAAATAATAAAAATAAAAAAGGGGATGATCGTCAAGTGTTGTATGTGAAAATTGTTTTTAGGGAAAGTTTTGAAATGCTTAGAGAATATATTGAAAAATATAAAAAATGTCATTTTTATGAAATTGAGGAAGATGCGTTTAAACATTTCATTAATGAATTGATACATCATCTTGTTTTGGTCGTTTTTGGCCAAGAACATGCATTGTATCAATACAAGGGCATATTATATCTATACAAGACCATATTGTATCAATACAATATCATGTTTTTCATGAATTTTTTGGTTCTAGAAACACCTGCATTGATACAAATGCCAATGTATCGATACTGTGTTAAATTTTTCACCACGAACAAGCTTTTTCACCTAAATTTTCTTATCTTCCTAATGGTCTTGGAGCACTTCATAACCATATAAGAGTTATTCATAAACATAAGCATTAGAACCACGCACATTGATTAAGCCACTAAAGCTTAAATAAGCTTATGATAAATGTGTTTAATACTCACATCATGCATGGGAACTAAATGGCATCTAGTTTAATTATTTCCTAACCATTTGAGTCTAATTCAACTAAAAGTTAATGAGGTGCTATTTTGAGTTAAAGTTAAAAGCTTTTTATTGCATAGAACCTAAATATGTCCTTATTGAGTTAGGGTATCTCTTTGAAGCCATGCAAGTGAAATTTTCCACCAAACTTAAATGAAATCATGCTCCATTTAGAAGGGTTTCTGCCCTTGATCAGACCACCTAGCCCCGTAGAGAGATTGTTTGCAATCAAGCTTTGGTGAGTTGTCAAGATATTGATGTAGTGTATGGGGATGAGAGGTAATCAGCCAATAGAGGTTCTAAACCTCTTCGGGCATCCAAAATAAAGGAAAAAGCTAGTTCTTATCTGAGAAAATTAAAAAAGAAAAAGAAAAAAAAAGAGAAAGAAAAAATGAAATGAAGAAAAAAGAAAAAAACTAAGAAAAAAAACAAAGTTCTTCAAGTCTGATCCAAGGTGTTTTTGTATTTGTTTTCTACTTTGTTTTTTTTTATCATTTTTTTGTCTTATTTGAGCTTGAGGATCCTAAGCTATGCTTAGGATATGATTTTAGCTAAAGGTGCGAAAACCATGGTTATAGCCAAATCTTTAGCTATGATCTTCAAATGTTTTTTTTTTCAGTTTTATTTGCTAATTTTCGTTAAAAGTTTCTTAAAAATCAACCTTCCATCAAGAAAAACTTGTTTTTATAGATTTCAAAATAAGTTTGCATAATTTATGGTTGTTTACACTATATTGTTTTCATTGTTCTTGCCTTTGTTAGTTACCTAATGCCATGTATTTTTCATGTTATGTATGATTCATGCATTTTAGGATATTTTTCATATATTGTGATCATGATTTACTTGTCCATGCATTTTCCATAAAAATACTATGATTATGGCAATATAACCATGTATGTTAGATTACTTACTTATGTGCATGTTGATGGGCTATTTTATGTTTAAAGTTATATATAACATACATTTTGTGATATTTTCATATGTTGTTATTATAATGCATGTCGCCACGTGTTCGGCCTTTAAAGCGTCAAACGATCCGAAGGGCATAACACATTCGACTTAAAAATAAATAATGGTTGGTTATAGTCGAGCCTTTGAGCTATCCCTTGATTGGGATTGGGATTAAGTGTGATTATATGAAGGGGATAAGGACCGTCAGATGAGTCGCTCATCCAACTAGACCCAGATGACCACCACAAAGTGGCCATAAACTTGGAGTCACCACTGATTATTTTAGGCTAGGCAAGATCGGACGCTTATTGAAAGCAATATTTCGAGTTACGACACTTGAAACACTAATTTCAAGGTTTACGAAGTGTAGAGATTCGTTGGTTGGGCTTGGGAGTTGGTTACGTGTAGGGAAGGACTAGCATCCCCACGATGGCCGAAATCGGTACCTACTAACTATATCTCACTTTGGTCTCGATGAAATTGGTTCTATTTGGTCTCTATTTAGATATGATCCTCTTTAATGCATGAAGTTTTGGAAAATATGAGTCTGGGGTTTTTTTCTTAAGAAAAATTAGATCACCTATACGCCTCGGAGATGTGAAGAACATAGGGATTTTTTATGAAAACGACGTCCAGATTGGATTTTAAACATTGGATGTTTCGTATTCGGCACTGAAGAGATACCAACATGAAACATCACCTCGTAAATTTCATTAGAAAACAAATTCTACATATGAATGCACAATAACACGACAAAAGGAAATAAGTTAATAAGGCAAAAAATAAGAAATGAAATAATATCATAAACAAGCAATCACAAACAAAAGAACATAAAAAATGGAGGGGCGATCGAAATATATCTCCTAATTACCTTTGATTATTATAGAATAATTGGGATGACAATTTTAGAGACTGGTCTAGATTCAATGGTAATTTGAAGAACAAAGACAATTTTTATCAAAACAGTTTGAGGCATCTGGAAAAGAGAAAATTCTAAGTTTTTGAGGTAAAAACAGGGTTGAAGTGTCCCTTAAAATAGAGTTATGAAAATAGTTAGGAATAAAAAAAAATTTATTATTTTTTTAAAAAATAAGGCTAGAGTATCCCCTTGGAGCAGTAGGGTTAGAGTATCCCCAAAGTTAGTAAAACATTTAGGAACAAAGAGAAAATTTAAACTTTGATTAAAAAATGGGGTTGAAGTACCCCTTTTAAGTAGTGAAGTTAGAGTATCTCCACTAGCGAAAATTTTAATATGAAATTATTTTTTTTTGTATTTTAACCTTAATCCAAGTCAAAAGGAGTTAGTGTTGCAAGAAAGACTAAACAGGTGCATTTCGAGACATTCAAACGTCTCGATAAAAGGAGATAAAAATTAGGTTAAAAATAGAGGGTAACATCATGTCATCTCCATTTTTCAGATTTTTTTCTAGTGTATCCGAAAACTTCAGAGGGTAAAGAAGGTATTGTTGGAAAGGCAACTTAACAAGGTTTAATATAAAAATATTTCAAAAATTCTAAAAATCCCTTTCTAGGTGGAATTAATTTTTGAAGTTAGGTTTATCTCAGCTTTAGCAGCATGTAAAATTAACAAGGCATGCTAGATTTCGAAAAATCATTCAAGTTTATTCGGGATCGGTAGATCATGGATACTACCTTTGGAAATGGAATTTTATGAACTTTTCGAGAAAATTATATGAAAATTTCGTAAAAATCATCTGATGGGTCGAAATGGCCCAAACAAAATGTTGCACGTTGGTTTCAAGGGTTTTAGATAGCAAAGGTTCAAAAAATTATAACTCCCTCATCCGAGATGATCCGAGGGCAAATAAGACACTGTTGGAAAGGTAATTCGATGCTCTTTAAAGGAAAAATATTAGAAAAATCAAAGGAAATATTTTGTGGCTCAAAAATAATTTTTCAAATTCATACTATAGTACTGCCAAAGCAAAAAAAGGGGATTATTTGATATTCCATTTTTTTCGAAGATAGACTTTGGTCTAAGACGTTTTAATATCCATGACAGAAAATAACATGGGCTACACAAGTTCATTCCACAATCTCGAAGTAGTTTGGGATAATGGAACGACCCGTTGACATGTCACAAAAAGGAATACAAGACTCAAGATCAAAGATTAATACTAAAAAGGATTTCTTTTTTTTTTTTTGAAAACTGAACTTATTTCACCATGAATCCAAAGTTGAAATGTTGATTTGCCCCCAAGTTTGGGAGACCAATTTGTGAAAACATTGAGTCCATGCTACTGTTCATCTATTAAAGGTAACATGAACTAAACTTAGAGATGTTTCTAAAAATTAGTTTGTTAGAAACAAGCAAGCATTTTAATGGAGATATCATGAACAAAATATAGCACATACAAAGATAAACATGGATTAAACATGCAAATATGCAAAGATGATATTTTAACATGAAAATGTGTGACACAAATGCAAAAAGATGACAAATAAGGTGCATGGAGATGATATGAGCATGTTTGAACAAAGAGTTGGATGCTGGAGTTGTCAAAACAAGATTTTTATTTCATGAGACTCTTTAGAACACAAGAAAATGTTTGAACATAGCTAATACATGTCAAGGTGACCACTTAAATATGTACTGGATATGTGAATATCGAAAAAACATGGCAAAAGATGCATGAACAGAAGCTGTGTAATGATGAAAATGAAGCACGGTAAGTTTATATATCTAACAACATAAAGGTGTCAAGAGGGTCATCAAGATCCTAGAACTACCAGAACCAAGGCAAAAAAGATGCATGACAGTATTAGAAGGGTCATGGCAACATGAAAGGCTTACTAAAATGATATGGATGATCAAAACAGAAAATACATGGGACAAGGTAAAAAATATAGCAATAAAGACTTAAAGTTTCTTCCTTCTTTAAAGTAATAACTTTAAGCTCAGTTTGTTCCCTCTTTTTGCTATTGTTAAGCAAGACAAGGGTGAAAGGAAGAAGCTTTCTAGTAATATAGTTGCTGATGGGGAATTTTGAGGATGAAAGTGTCTGAAAGGTTGAGTTTTTGAGGGTGTTTTGGTGGTGCTCTTGAGAAAGTTACATGAATGGAGGTTGGTTAAGGGTGAAAGGTAATAGAACAGTGGTTTGGTGAGTTTTTAAAGCTAAAGAAGCTGGAGGATTTATAAGGATGGGTGAAGAGTTTTTTTGGGATTGCCGAACAGCTTGTTTAATAGCTAAAAGAGTTTTTTTTCTAAGATAGCTGATAGTTCTCTTTTTGTTTAGCCTTTCATTTTAAAAGATAATACAAAGGGCATTTTTTATTTTTTTCTGTGCACCATGGGACATCTCCAGCTGCCATTCTCAATTGACTCTCTTTTTATTGTTTCTAGCATGCTGAGCAAAGAGGCACAATGTGAAAGCCTGCAACTGGAGATATTCCTGCCACACCCTCTTACATCTATATATCTTATGAAAGTGACCTTTGTCATTAATTGTTTGGACTCCAAAAATTTATTAGAATCCATTAATGAACCTATAGTTGAGATTTGTAATGTTTAATGATAGTTCCTCGGTGCAAAAACATGTTTAAATCAAGTTTACAAAGGCTGAAAAATGGCTCGAACTAGGCAAAATACCTTGGTGTATCGATACAAAACATGTTGTATCGATACATAAAGTACTTTTTGCTCTTGAGTATCGATACTAATAGTAAAAAAATGTTTCCAATCTCGAGACTTAAAGGCCAACATTGATACTCCATGGATTTGTATCGACACTTATGCTTGTGTATCGATACATTTTGCCAAAAATCATAACTTTAGCGACTGTTAAAGTCTGTATTGATACAAACATGCCAGGTCTCTATACCACACCTTGGGTATCGATACCAAACCCTCTTGCATTGATACTACATGTGAAAATTCAAGTTTTTCACACTGTAAAGGCCTCGTATCAATACTTGTGCCCCAATATAACTTGTAAATACCTGTGGCTTCCCAATTTACCTCAACTTGGTCATAAACAATGGGAAATTGATTTGTGTATTTATTTGAATAACCTTGGTGACACTATGAAAAATGGCCTTTGATGCCTCGTTTTTATATTTTATTTAATACGGCCCACAGGCATTTTAGACCTTCCAACAAAATTTTTATACCCAACGTCGTGTCGCCTAATAATGCCTGGCGACATAGCCTCGGCAGTTGTCCCCCAGCTTTTATTTCTATTTTTTGATTTTATCATCTCTTATCTAACTCATAGGATGCCAAAAACTGGTCTGGACAAAATGAGGTGTCTACAATCCATATGACCATGCATTTTCCATTAATATACTGTGATTATGGCAACATCATCATGTATATTAGTAATTCTAAGTATGTTTATGTTAATATGGTGTTTCCAGAGTAAAAAATCATGTATTGCACCCACGCTTGTATTTTTTTTCTTTGATGAAATAAAATGTTTATGGGTGTATTTATGATGTTAGAAACTTTTAAGGACCACTTTGCATATGAAAGATTACTATGTCATTTCATGCATTTGAACTAATTTTCTATGCTTTAGAAATTATTATATTATTTAATGCATTTTAGAGATATTTAAGTCACTTTCCATGACTTAGGGACGTTTATTTCATTTCATGCACGTTAATGCCATTTGGGTAAATTTCCATGATTTAGGACCATTTATGCAATTTCATGATCTTAGGGTCATTTTAGTAAGTTTGCATGATCTAAGACCATTTTCACAATTTCATGCACCTTAAGATTTTCATGATTTAGGATCATCTATGCAATTTCATGCATCTTGAGGCCATTTCAGGAATTTGCCATCTTTTGGGACCATTTTTGTAATTTCATGCATCTTAAGGTTATTTTAGTAAATTTTCATGTTTTAAGACCATTTATACAATTTCATGCATTTTATGGCCATTTTAGTAATTTTTCATGAGTTAAGATCATTTATGCAATTTCGGGCATCTTAAGGTCATTTTAGTAATTTGTTACATTTTATGATCATTTATGCAATTTTATGCATTTTAGGGTTATTTTAATAATTTATCATGTTTTAAGTATTTTTATGTAACTTCATGCATTTTAAGACAGTTTTGGTCATTTTCTACGTTTTCAGGGACCGTTAGACAATTTCATGCATTTTAACATCATTCTAACATTTTCACATATTTTAGGGTCTTTTAGACTATTAAATATGCATTAAGGAACATTTAGCGATTTCCTTTCATTTTAGGGCCATGTAGGTTACTTTTATAATCTAAGGACCATTTTGCATTTTCCATGCATTTTAAGACTATTTAAGATAGTTTGCATAATCTAAGATCATTTTAGAGATTTCTATTATTTTATGATCATGTGGGAACTTTTATGTCGAAACATGTCTGTTAGGGGTACTTAGGTAAAACTACTTTAAAACCAAGTCCTTAAAATCATATGGGAGCCTTTGTGTCAATACATGTTGTTAACCTTGAATTTAGTTTTGATATAACAAACAAACTTAAGCTAAATTAATATACGGCCTTGCACTTCTGTTTA
>JBBYHO010000005.1:6689672-6701950 GCA_038382025.1 Adansonia gregorii
TATGGCCTCCAACAAGTAACTAATCTAAGCATTTTTTAGCTTAATATGCCCAAGTTCATGGTAAAAATGGTAGTAAAATTAATAGGCCAAGTCTAACTCATTTGTTTGAGCCAACTATGGCTTAGTCCGGAAGGGTTTTAGAAAATCATTTTTCACTAAAACAAACAAGCTTTTTAAAAAAACATGCAGTGAACTAAAACATGCAAATGGCAAACAAGAATGTCATCATCGCATTGCAGGAAAGAACAACCAAGCTTCAATATCTCATTATTAATCTGAACAAACCTATGTCATGCCATAAACATCAAGAATCATCCTTTCATGCAAAACATTCAAATATAAATCAATACAAGGAAACATAATATCATCTCATCATAAACATAATGACCAAATTTCTCATGCATTATGTCTCAGCATTTTCATTCACAAGACATCAAACATGGATGAACATATATTTATCATCATGAAAATGATGAATTAAAGAAAAATGCATAGATATGGTTAATAGTTCATAAATTCTAGATTGTATACATGAACAAGGAGAAGCAAAGTTATTTTTGAGCAAAATCAAAGAATCAACAACAAAAAGAACTATAAGGATAAAAATAATACCGACAAACTTTGAAAGATGAAAGCTTTCCTTACTTTTTTTCCCCTTTTTATTTTTTCCAAAAGACTTTCCTTTCTTTTTTTTTTTTTAAGTGAATAACCAAGATGAGTTGAGATGAATATGTTTTTTAGTGAGAAATGAGAAAGTAGGCTTTTCTTTTATTAGTCCCAAAATTCCTCTTTAAGGAAGAAAGTGGCTTTCCTTCGTATTTTTGTTCATGCATTATTATGCAAAAAATGGTCCCTATAGACCTGTTCATAAGCCAGGTTGGGCTCATGCAAGGTATTAATACATTATAGGCTTGTCAAAGCTCAGCTTGGCCCAAAATATCGGTAAGTTCTTTTGTCCAAACCTTTCTATATTTACAAATGATTAGTTCAAGCCCATTTAGACCTACGTAAATTATATTTTTTTATTTTTTAAATATATTTTAATTTAATTATTAATGATTAAATATATTTTTAATAAAAATTTTGCTAGTATCCTTTTAAAAATGTATGGTAGGACTTCCATTATAAAAAAGTTTCAACTAGTTAACAATTAGAAAAATAAAATTATAACTATTATTATAAAAAAACAAATTGTTATTTAAAAATCTTATTCAAGTTAGGCCAAGCCTAGATTTAAAATTCTTTGTCTAAAGCTAACCCACTTTTCAAATAATTTTTTTCTTAAATCATTTTTTAATTTTAACATTTTTATTCGAACTCTTGTAAATATCAATCGAACCTTCGATTTTAAATAGCTAGCCCTACCCTTAAATGGTATAATCCCCTTATGTCCTCCCTTACGTGCTTTCAAGCTTTCATCGGTTAATACCTTTTAATCTGGGACCAAGCAAGCATGTTATTGGCTAACCCATGTACTCATCCTCCTGTATTAACCAAAATGCCATTTCCTGTAGCCATTTTTACCATTGATTTTGAATTAATCTTTTAAATGTCCCAATTTCCTATCATTAATTTTTTTAATTTGAGTCACGTAAATTTGAAAACTAAGGTCTAAATGAGTTAAGGCTATATTCGGCCAGAATTCCATTTGTTTTAAGCAATTGGGCTAATTATTTGCAGTGAAACCCAATATGTCATGACATTTTTTTGCTGGCTATTACTATTAGGAAAATCGATTCTGAAAACTCAAATAAAATTCAGTTTTTACAAAATCAAATTAAACTTTTTATTTATAAGTTAGATAAATATTATTAATAAAATAAATTAAAATAAATAATAATAATTATTTTTATCAGTTTAAAAAGATATTCACATTCATGTTTTTATATATATTATAAATTATTAACAATAAAATATTATTTATAAATATATAAAAAATATAATATATTAATTATTTTACTAAATAATATGTTCAATATTACTTTTAACCATATTAATTATATTTTATAATAAATAAAAAATATAATTTTCGTAAATAAAGTCTTATTTTTCATTGAAGATTAAAATAATAATTAAAAATTTTTTTTTGGATACTTCTTAATATAATATAATATTATTTTTATTTCATATTTAGAAGTAAATTATATGATATCTATTTTTATAACATTCTATTTTCAATTAATATTATTCTATTTCTTTTTATTCCATTCGGCAAATAGCCTCAGCATTTCAATGTAACCTAGAACTGTGAGTGAAATTATGTGGGGGGGGGGGGGCCGGGGGGGCGGGGGAGGAGAGAGAGGACGATGAAGCCTAAGAAATGAAAAGAAAAAAAAAAAACCAAAACCCCTGAGATTAATTTTCAATGGTCTATAAAAAGTTAGAAACGAAAATAGTAAATAAATAATCACAAGTTGTATTTATTAATTAATTCATTGCAAATTTTCTCTCTCTCTCTCTCTCTCTCTCTCTCTCTCTCTCTTTCCAGTTGCTGTCCAGTGTGCAGCCGTTCTTCAGCTGTCTTGTCTCTCTCTCTCTCAAGTAAAAAGAAATAAAAAAAATCCAAAAAGACTCAACCGAGCAGCCTCAGTAATCAGACGCAAAGGGTCATTTTGGGTTGGGTGAGACCGTGGTTTGGGAAAAGCTTTGAAACTTGGAGATCTGAGTGAAGAAGAAAGCTTAGGTTTAGTTTAGCTTGATTTTTTTTTCTTTTTAATGTGAAAAGAAGCAAGATCTAAGATTCTTGAAGTCCTGCTAAGTAAAGGGTAGTTCCCTTGATTTTTACTTAAGTTGAGAAGCTTCTGGTGGAGAAAGGGGGGGTGGGGGGTGGGTTTTTTTTTTCCTGTTAGCTATGGCTTTTGTGAGACTCTTTAATGTACTTTGGTAGCGAGGGTACTTGTACTTTGCATTTCAACGACTATTTTTTTTTTTGTTTTTCTTTTGAGATAGAAGAACCCCCTTTTGTTTTGAGATTTGAAGATGAGACTCTCTTCATCAGGGTTTAATCCGCAAACAGAGGAAGGTAACTGTTTTAAGCTTTTTCTTCCTTTTTTTTTTTTTAATAAATTTCTTGAAGTATGCAGTTACATTTTTCAATTTTCGAAATTATGAAGTAGTGAAAGATTTTTGTATAGGGGAGAAGAAATGTTTGAATTCTGAACTTTGGCATGCATGTGCGGGTCCTCTGGTATCTCTACCACCTGTTGGAAGTCGTGTTGTTTACTTTCCCCAAGGTCACAGTGAACAGGTAACTATACCTGCATCATTTATCAAGCTTTCTTTCAAATCTGATTCAACAAGCATAAGTTTTAAGGATAATTATAGAATTCTAAGATGCTGTATAAGCATGTAGAAATTTTTGCCGGCGATATGTAGTAATAGAACTTCCTTGAACCAGCCATTTCAGTATTGCTGAATTTCTTCCTTCTGGTCTAGTTGCTAACGCACTTGTTGCTGAGGGAACAGCTGAAGCTCCTAGAGAATAAGAGCACATATGAGAAACTGTATATTTCGTTTCTAATATAGCAACGTGCTGTTGGTGTTTATGATTCCCTCTGCAGGTTGCTGCTTCAACCCACAAGGAAGTAGATGCTCATATACCAAACTATCCGAGCTTACCCCCACAGCTTATCTGTCAGCTTCACAATGTGACTATGCATGTAAGTTAAATGCTGCATAGACTACTTTCTGTTTGTGGAACTTTCATTGGTTGCTTATGAAGGCGTTTGTTCAAGTTCAGGCCGATGTAGAAACAGATGAAGTGTATGCTCAAATGACCCTGCAGCCACTGAGTCCGGTATGGGAACTCGGCCTTGTTTGAAGATTTAGTGCTTGCTAGTCTTTTCATTTTTTACTTCTTGACTTGAAAGCATTCTTGTAGCAAGAGCAAAAGAATGTGTACCTGCTGCCTGCGGAACTGGGTACTCTCAGCAAACAGCCAACCAATTATTTTTGTAAAACACTGACAGCGAGTGACACAAGCACTCATGGAGGGTTTTCTGTTCCTCGTCGGGCTGCTGAAAAAGTCTTTCCTCCTCTTGTATGTTTTAGTAGTTTACAAGCAATTCAATTAATGAGCTTTTGGTTTTAATTGATTTCGTTTAGTAGGTTACAAGCAATTCAATTAACGAGCTTTTGGTTTTAATTGATTTTGTTTTACTCATTATCTCTGTTGTTAATTCAAAAAAAAAAAATTTGTTCCTTCAGGATTACTCCCTGCAACTTCCAGCTCAAGAGTTAATTGCCAGGGATCTTCATGAAAATGAGTGGAAATTTAGGCATGTATTTCGAGGTGAGTGATTAAAACAACTTCGTTCAATACTGTGTTCAAGCATATATTTTAAAAGAATTTTTAAATTATCATGATTTCATTTTTTTATTTGTCAACACACTTCAATTAATTTTGTATTTTGCTCAATTGTTGGTTTATTTTTGAAACTGCTTAACATTTCTTAACCATACGTGTTGTACGTGGTTGTTTCTAAAAAGTTAAAAAAAATCTCAAACAATTCAGTTGATGACTCGGATGTATTCTCAATATATTCTGCATCATTTATTTCTCTGGTTAAATTGTGTCTAAGAATCTCTGGAGCTGAAATTTCGATTTTTTATAGTATGATTAATAAGCGAATCTTACAAAGTGAAGTTAGTTATTTGTGATGGATTAGAGGGAAAAAAAAAATATTGGAGTAGGAATCTTTTAGTAAGATATTATGGAAAATGCTTTCTCGTTGTTTAATTCCTTTATTGAGTAGGTTCTATTTTTTGTGAATTTTGCTGCATCAGCATGGCCATTTGTTTAGTAAGTGTTTGTTGTTTCTCACCTTGCTATTGCTTAGAGTTTCTAGGACATCTCTTCCAGTACTGAAATTTTGGTTGATGTTGGTGTTAGCAAATTGTGAAATATGATGACCTTCCCAAGAGCCCCTTGTTTTGTGAAATATATGCTTCAGATGTGGCGGATGTGTTTATGTAATAGGAATAAAAAATGTTTCTGGCAATTTACAAAGGTCTCTTTAAGTCCTTCATGCTGTGCCTTTGATTTGTTTAAGTCCTTTTCCTTTCACAAGAAGTTTGAGGGTATTGTGAAGATTAATTAGCTTTCTGTGGTTGAGGCTTTTGTTGAAAACCGTTAATCAAATGCTTAACTCTTGGCTGGTGATTGTCATCTAGTAGTAATTCTTTAAGAATAACATTTGAAGACTTATTGGGAATATTTCCAGTATGCATCATATTTGAGGGGATAAAATGTTGTATGAAATGGAGTCAAGCATTAATGGAGAAATTAGTTCCCTCAAGCCTTAACTTTGGACAAAATCATATAAAATGGAATATTACTCTTCTTATTTTTGAAGGCTATGTTGCTTGTTGGATTCAAATGAAGATTTGCCTCATTTTTTATCATGTGTTGTCTGTTAAAGAAGAATCAGCAGTTACTGCTAGCTCCTGTAGAAATATGTTCAGATTTAATGCTTGGAATGTAGCATTTGCGGTAGGACATTGGGAGCTGTTTTTGGTGAATAATTTTTTATATCGAGGGAGATATATGCTTTCTTGTATGATGAAAAGCTTGGCTGTGACCAGCCTCTAATCAGTTCTCCTCTGCTCTCGTATGCAGGCCAGCCAAAGAGGCATCTCCTTACGACTGGTTGGAGTGTTTTTGTTAGTGCAAAGAGACTTGTTGCTGGTGACTCTGTCCTTTTTATTTGGTAAATCGGTTTCACTGTCTTTTAATTATAATTTCTGATTACTTTGTTGGTAACCAACGTACCTTTGCTCTGTGATTGGCTGGAAAAGTATCCTGCTAATAGCTGTCAAATCTCTGATGGGACTTGGGACAATCTAGTGAAATCATCCTGCTAGGATTGTTTGGCAGCAAAAATTTTATTAATGCGATTTTTTCTTGTATGATAATATCTTCTCCAATAAAGTAGTCGATTCTATTTTCATTTCTAAAGTGATGAGCCTGTCAGCATGCATCCTCCTTGCGTGCACTAGAGGTGGCAGTCGGGTGGGCTGGGTCACTTTGGGTCAGGAAATTGTGTCATTTTAGGTTTGGGTTGTGTCAGGTTTGGGGTCAAGTTTAGGTCATTTGGGTTTAGCTCTTGGCTTCAGTCGTTATATGATTCAAATTGTTTAGTTTTGAAGTCAAATCGATTTAGTTCACATCATTTCAGGTGACTTCTCTAGGTCAAATCACGTGGAATTGAGCTCAGTTTAGGTGGGTTTTGGGTTTGGGTCAGCTTAGCCATCTCTAATATGCACTATTTGTTGAAAGTTATTTGTGCAGCTTTACTGCTTTTTCTCACCATGCTATTGATCAGTGAGCTTGCTAAGCAGTCTATTATCTTTCTGGTTTCTTTTATGTGTTTTCTTCTACCAGGAATGAGAAGAATATATTGTTCTTGGGCATCCGCAGAGCAAATCGTCCACAGACCGTCATGCCTTCTTCTGTTTTATCAAGTGATAGCATGCACATTGGCCTCCTTGCTGCAGCAGCTCATGCAGCTGCAACCAATAGCCGTTTTACTATATTTTATAACCCAAGGTAAACTACCTAATACCAATTGAAAAAGACTGATCCTGTTCCAACATAAGATCTTGTTCATTTATTGTTGCTTGATTCCAGGGCTAGTCCTTCAGAGTTTGTCATTCCTCTTGCCAAGTATGTTAAAGCAGTCTATTACACCCGGGTTTCTGTAGGCATGCGGTTTAGAATGCTGTTTGAGACAGAAGAGTCTAGTGTTCGCCGGTGGGTTTTAATTCTCTGAATGTTTTCTTGCTTCTGGGAATTTTTTAAATTTTATGGTGTTTACTTCCACAGCAATGGTTTTTATTTTCCTCAAGTAAATACTTCTAATTTTTATCAGTCAATTGACCTAGTATCATTGGCAAATTTAAGTGGCCAATTGTTAACTTGAGTGTTTTCTTTATCAGATATATGGGTACAATAACTGGCATTACTGACTTAGATCCTGTTCGCTGGCCAAATTCGCATTGGCGCTCCGTTAAGGTTTGTTTGAAGTTTCTATGTTCATTATTTGAGTTTTCCAATATTATCTGTTTTTTTCCCCTTTTTTTTGACCCTTAAATAGGCAATTTGTTTGTTAGTAGCTGATATGAAAGCCTTACTTCACATCCCAGGTTGGCTGGGATGAATCCACTGCAGGAGATAGGCAGCCAAGAGTGTCCTTGTGGGAGATTGAACCATTAACAACCTTCCCTATGTATCCATCACCCTTCCCCCTGCGATTGAAGCGACCATGGCCATCAACACTACCCTCCTTCCACGGTATGCTAGAATCTTTGCCAAGTTTGCTTGGAATCACACAATATCTTCTTGACTAGACCTGAAAGTAGTTCGTTTCTGTACTAAATCAGTTTAATTTGTATTACCAGCTTTCAAAGATGGAGATATGAGCATCAATTCCCAATTGATGTGGCTTCAAGGTGGGGTTGGAGATCAAGGAATTCAGTCTTTAAACTTCCAAGGTTTTGGAGTTGCACCCTGGATACCGCCAAGGCTGGAGACTTCTTCAATACCAGGTGTACAACCTGATCTTTACCAAGCAATGGCTGCTGCTGCATTTCAGGAAATGAGGACAGTTGATTCATCTAAAATAGGCTCACAATCTCTCTTGCAATTCCAGCAACCCCCGAGCACATCCAATGGATCGCCTGCTCTAATTCAGAGGCAGATGCTGCAGCAGTCCCAAACACAAAATGCCTTTCTTCAGGGTTTTCAGGAGAATCAGACTGCTTCACAGGTTCAGGTTCTGCAGCAGTTGCAGCGTGCCAATTTGTACAATGATCAGCGACAACAGCAGCTGCAACAGCAACAGCAACAGTCTCAACAAATACAGCAACCATCGCAGTTGTCTGATCAGCAGCAGATTTCTAATGCAATCCCTGCTTTTCCTAAAGCATCATCCGGACAGGCCCATCCCTCATCTCTTCCAGCTGTTGCTTCACAATGCCAGCAGCAGACATTTTCTGATCCTCTTGGGAACTCTATAGCCACATCTAATGTTTCCTCAATGCAAAGTATCATAGGTTCATCATCCCATGCTGGAGCTTCCCATTTACTCAACTTTAATGGATTGAACCCGATTATCTCTTCTTCTGCTTTGCCGTCCAAGCCAGTAGCTATTGAACCACAGCTTTCATCTGAACCTGCTAACTATGTACGGCCCCAGGTTGAACAGCTGGGAACTGCACAGTCAAATGTACTTTCTAACTTATTGCCTCCATTTCCGGGAAGGGAGTATTCTGCTTACCACGGTTCAACTGGTCTGCAAAACAATTCTCTGTTTGGAGTTAACTTTGATTCCTCACCTCTTATGCTGCAGCACGGGATGACAAACCAAAAAAATATCGCAAACGAAAATGATTCGTTGTCTCTGCTATATGCTGCTTCAAATTTCACAAGTGCTTCGGGCACAGATTTTCCTCTTAATTCAGACATGACCACCTCAAGTTGTGTGGATGAATCAGGTTACTTGCAGTCTTCTGAATATGTGGACCAAGTAAACCCTCCAACTGGAACCTTTGTTAAGGTAATAGTATTTTTTTTTTTCTCTTTATCTCTGCAAATGCATCTTTTTGATTATGTTTAGATGGTGAAATATGTTGGATTTGTCTTATCTGGTTGCTAAGGGTTAGATATCACACTGTGAGACTCACATTAGATTAGGCAGAGCTTGGTCATGTGGACTTGTGGATCACTTCTGATAGATCTCTGACATAATACCCCATGGACGACAGTGGGTATGAGTTCGTCTTTTCCTATTTTGGCTGAAAAGTCAGCTGCTTTATTTTAGTCTGAGAGTGTCGTGCATTGATGATATCGTATTGGAGATTTCTATTTATTTCAAAAACTATTACAGGATTATGTCTAGTTTCTCCTATGGCTGGTGATTCTCATTGTTTTTGATCTTATGCTTGTTGACAGGTTCACAAGTCGGGGTCCTTTGGGCGCTCATTGGATATTTCCAAGTTCAGCAGCTATAATGAGTTGCGCTGTGAGCTTGCTCGAATGTTTGGTCTTGAAGGCCAACTAGAGGACCCTCAGAGATCAGGCTGGCAGCTTGTATTTGTTGACAGGGAGAATGATATCCTTCTCCTTGGTGATGACCCTTGGCAGTAAGTTCCAAACCACAATTTACTTCTGAATAATTGTCTGTGACAGTGTGAATGTAAAGATAGTGATGGAGAACATTCTTAACTTTATAATTATTGCGCTGAATTTTAGACAATCAGGAGAGCATTCTTTTCCATCACTATCCTGAGCAATGATATAGTTCATCGAACTGTATAGTTTTAATGAACAAAACCTCCTAATTGTCTGAGAAGTGTCCTCACTCAAGTGCATTCCAAACAAAGTTCATCTGATACTTCGAAATATTTTTCGGTTAATAGTTTTGTGATTATTGCACTATTTACTAATTCATCCACTGCATTAATGAATTTTATTATGCGTCAACCTGCAACCTTTTGAATCTATTCTTCAAGTGGTATTCCAAGCTATAGAACCTTTCATGAATTTAGATTTAAAGTCCCCCCCCCCCCTTTCAGTACGCTCTTCCTTGATGATAGCTCTCATGATTTCCCTACTTTTGTTGAAAAATTGCACCTGTCAGGCTACTGTGATGCTGATTAGATTTCCTATGCTGCAGTATCTTTGGAATCATTCAAATTTCTGACAGTTGGAGATTAAGTGTTCAGAAATGAACTACGGAATAGGATTGTAAAAGAGTGATTAATTTTGCGGCTTTGAAAACTTTGGCACTAAGAATTGATACATACTCGAGACAAAAAGAAAAGAATCATTAAAGAAATAAAATAAAAACACCTAATTAGACAAGCAAAATGGAAGCTTAAAGATGCTGTGAATGGCAGCTGCAATATTTATTTTGTTAACAGATTACGAAGATGTGTAGATTTTCGTTACTATCAGTAGCTTAAGTTAGGCTTTTGACACCAAGACTTAGCAGTGACTAGAAAAACACAAGCTTAAAGATGATGTCAAAGGCAGTAGCTGTATTTTATATGACAGAGATTATGAAGATGTGTAGGTTTTCATTACTATCAGCTGCTTAAGTTTGTTTTTGACACCAATCTGAACTTTCTAACTTAAGGCATTAAAACCTCCATTTAAGCCCTTGCAAAACACATTCTAATGAAATTAAATTTGTTATTTCCTTGCATATATTGAGTCAAAACTTGATTCTACCATGTAAGCTCGAATCAGTAATAAATAGAGAACGTAGTATTCACACATTTTGGTATTTAATCTTTTCTTCGCATGCTTGTTGAATGCATTAGGATACTTTGCTAAAAGTGGAAGATTCATGGAAATCTCATTTTGGTTTGGAATTACCTTGCTGTCGTAGGAATGCTTCATAGACTATTATGTCCCAAAAGATTTAAAGATCCAAAAAATTGGTGAAAGTCATCCACACTCGGTTTCTAAGAAAATAAAACTTCTAAAATTGCATCTGTGCTATTAATGTAGAAGCGACTCAAATTATGAAGAGAAGACAGAGCCTACCACTGAGAAGGGGGGAACCATAATTCTAAAACTATGTAATGTATGTCCAGAAACTTGAGTATTTTTCACAAGACTACAAGTATTGGAAATTATATTACAACGGTATTTACTAGAATATAGAAGTAATAGATTGTGGCATCATATTAAAAAAAGGAGGATTTTGATTCTTTGGTTGCATGATTCATGGTTAAGGATGTGCCAACGCAAAAAAACTGATATAAATTGAGGATCAAACAATCAATTGGGAAAAAACTAAAGGTTAGAGGATCAAAGAGGGCTGAAAGTATATTATATATTATATTAATGTAAAGTGGAATTAATGGACAAAAGGTTTGTTCCTAATTTGCTATATAGGATTGAAGTATTTGTTGGTACAAAACAGTATCGAACAAATGAAAGGGTTAAATAGAGGTAAATGTGAATTGAAGAGGTTAAAGGTATAATTGAAGTCTTACAATTTCTTACTTTTGATTGAAGTTGAGAAATAAGTTATATAACCAATTGACAATACTTAGGAATTATGATGTAATTGAGTGTGGGTTCTGTCACGGCATCACTAGAATTGTGAAATTATTTTCAATTTATGTTTCATGCAGTCTTAATGTTGGGGAACCTTTGGAGTTTCTTTATGATCTCAACCACATCTTTTGATGTTCTAAATTTTTTTCCCATTCTAATTATATTCCTGATATCATGTTGATTTTCATGCTCCCAACTTCACGTAGCCTAGCTCTAGAGCAAGGTAGATTGGTGGATAACTTCAGTGATGAATATGTTAGATGTCTACCTTGCACAAAATACATGTATGTGTAGCTACTTCTTTAAGTGAACTTTTTACCAAAGCATCAGAAGAAAAATTGAAACCTGGAACTCTCTTTTCTTCAGAGTTCTTCACCGGTAGTGGAAGTGATGGATTGCCCAAGAGTCGGTTTTGGTGGACTAATTTTTTTTTTTTTTGGTTGCATGTTTTGTGGTAATCAGGGAATTCGTGAACAATGTGTGGTATATAAAGATACTGTCTCCACTTGAGGTGCAACAAATGGGGAAAGAAGGCCTGAGTCCTGCTGCTTCCATCCCTAGCCAAAAACTTACCCGCCACCAATAGCTGCAACAATTGGTGTGATGACTACGTGAATAGACTGGAGTTGAGAAGTTCTAGTAATGAAATTGCACCTATTGGTCTCTTGAATATTGAAGGAAAAATGCTCCAGAAATTGGGGAACTGAAAATGAATGTTTTAGCTGTTTTGTGGGACTGCCTGTACTTTATATGCTTGGATTGATAGAATTTTATTGAACTTCTACCCTTTTATGGCCATATAAATGTATGGCATTTGCCTGGCTAAGTCGATATGAAAATTAAAGCTTGTGTTCAGAATACTCTTGTTATTGTAAATTATAATAGGAAATATCTCTTACTTAACATGATAGTCCGTAAAGCTCGAGGTTCCATCAGGGATGATTGCATGAAGTCACCGGTAAAATATTGTTTGCTGCATCTACAGTTTTTTGACATTATTATTAGTCCATAAATGAACGTCTTTTTTAAACGTGGACTTAATCTATACTTTGTCTTTCTGATTTGCACGTCTGTTTGTTTGTTTGCTTGTTTGTCTTTTTGTTTTTTTTTTTTAAATAATATATTTGTATGCATGTGCGTGGACCTATGCATATAAAATTCAGGGTCCGGTTCAAAAGGTCCCTAATTGCATCCAATTGTAAAACCACGA
>JBBYHO010000005.1:6702050-6730231 GCA_038382025.1 Adansonia gregorii
TAGAATTTAAAAATTTAAATTCAAAATTCTTTTAATTAAAAAAATTTCTAAAATAAAAGATAAAACCTTTTTAAGTTTTAAAATAAATCTTAATTTCAAAAAATGATCATAATAGTCTTTAACGATTTCTATGATAGATGTTCCTCCCACTTTCTTTTGGTTTTCTTAACTTTATGAAACCTTAAATGGTTATAAAAATATAATTCGTTGAACATAAGTCCAATGACCATATGTTATTAGGAACATCACTAAAAGAGATTCATACCATAATGAGTTTAACTTTATTTTTGAGTTCCTTTTATACTTTAGGCAATTTTTCTTTATGTATCTGAATTAAAACAAAATAAAGAACTTGATGCCATTTTTTTATTGGCATTTTTTCTTTCTCCATCTTTATTGCCTATTTATCACTTTTTATCTTGAGTCACTAGGCTAACTGATCTAGTTTCATATTTTTTATTCTCTTTTCCTCTTGAACACATATAATTGAGAGTTCGTTTATAGACCATTTTCTTTATGTGTGTTTCTTATGGTCATACTCATTAGGAAAAAGTTGACTATGAAAATGATAAGAGATTTACTCGAAAAACTTAATTTTAAAGATTTAAATCAAGTAACAATGTCTCTCAAATCCCATAATGTGCTCATGCACAACTTTAGAATTGTTGCACTTTATTCCTGAAAGCTTCCTTATTAGGGTGATAGCTAAAACCTTATCAGATTTAACAATCTGGTCCTTAGTGGCTTTGCAATTATCCTTGACCTTATAACAATTAGGATAAAATCCAAATTGATTTACTAATATAGATTTAATGTACATTAAATGGTTATATTACTCCCACTGTACACCAAAATCTATTTACTTTTTACGTTACTTAAAATGCTAAGTTAAGGTCCTTATATCAAAAAATAACTTAATTTAGTCCTTTATTAGAGTACTTTTTCATCACCGAATAACATTTCATTCTAGTAGCTTTATTAATTATAATAGTAGAAATTGCTATAAAATGCAAGAAATTATACTTTCATTGAATAAAATACTTGTTATTTAAATGTAAATCCAAACCTTCTTGTGGGTAGAGGTGCATCATGCATATAAATTTATACAACTTTAATGATAAAACAATAACTTTAAAACACTAAACTTAAATAATCTATACCTGTAGGCCTAGGAAAATTTAACTTTAATGTTATATTGTTTTATCCTTTAACCATTTTAACAAATTAATTATTTCTCTGTGGGGCCAAATAACTAATTTCATGGTCTAACACTTTATAGATGTCATTTTCTTTATGTAGTTTTAAATAACTATTATTTTATCTAAATCAATTAACTCAAGATACTGTGGTTACTTTTAAGTTAATAGTTTAAAACTTAATTATAATAAAACTTATTGCATATCACAATATTCTTTATCGATGTCATTTTCTTAAATAGTTATTTAAAGGAAACATTATTTAAATAACTAACAATTGGCATCTAAATTAACTAACTTGAGATGTTGTGGCTACTCTTTAGCTAGCAATTTAGAACTTTAATAATGACATTCCTAATATATGTAGAATTTTTTATTGTATATTAATAATTACAGCAGAATATAATATTAAATCATATTAACTTATTACAATTACAGCATAAATAAATTACATATTAATGTTATCCTCCATTTGTAGTTATTCAAAGAAAATTTTATTTTAAATAATTACTAATTTAACTAAACCAATCAACTTACGATACTATGGCTATTCTTAAGTAATTGATTTAGATTCTTTATAATGACATAATATATGTATACCATAAATAATTGCATATATGATTTAATAACTCAAATATATACCAAATAAATTCATAGCATAAAACTTTATTGATGTTTACCGTATATAGTTATTTAAAGAAATTTTTTTATTTTAAATAACTACTAATTTATCTAAATCATGTAACTCAAAATGTTTTGGCTAATACTAAGCTAGTGATGTAGATCCTTAGTAACATCAATTATTTATGTAGTAAAAATTTTACATACTTTAATAAAAATTCTAATTGTCATGCTATAACTAATTTAAAAAATATCATGACATAATACATGACATGCATCCTTAAGTCACATAAAAATATGCACAAGATCAGAATGTGTTTATTTCATGACATATAGATGTACACATTTACATTGTAATTCTAACAATAACTTTATCATACATAAATGCACTTAACATTTAGGTTGTGAGTATGAATTTTTTTGGACTATCTAGGGAGAGTGCATGCTGTCAAAATATTCTTAACATGCTAAAATATTTTATCATGAAATAAAATTGTAGACCATTTATGCATAAACATATTTATTTTTTAATTAAACATTAATATCAAATAATAAATACTTTACGTGATCTAAAAAATTTATAAAAATCATAAAAAATAATAAATCATAAAATATTTGAGGTCTGAAAAAAAATGAAACCTAAACGGCCTAGTGATCATGGCGCATACACCATATGCGCCATTTATGCGTGTGGGATTTGTCCCAGCCTTTTTTCTTTCTCCAGCCGGGTCAAGCCCAACCCAACTGGATATTTTCTGACTCGTTGGGTTTGTTTATTGTTTTTGCTCATATTTTTGTATTTTTAATGCATATTTCATGTAATTAAAGGCATAAAAACATGATGTTATGCTAGATTTACATGGCCCATGCATTAATTTTGATCAAAAACACAAAAGTCATAATCAAACATTTAAGATTACTTGAATTTTATGAAACAATATTAGACCCATTTCAATATACCATAAATTTCTCTTGTTTTAATTATCTTTTCTTTAATCTCAAGGCTCAATAACATATATAGATGATCAAACTATTAAAACACTTCATCATTTTTGGTTTTTCCTGAATTAATCAATAAATTCTTAATGAAATTTTAATAAATATAATATACAAGCAAATTTATGGGATATACATGAAATATGTTTTGACATATAAATACAAATTATGAAATTAATTATAAAATATTAAAAATTTAATTTCATGCTTTCACTATATTTATTATAACTCTTTTATCCTTAATACGAATTATCTAATTGCATAAACAATATATGCATGAAAAAAATAAAAAAAATCGTTTTTAGCGAATCTCACTAGATGGCCTGAAGAACAAGGCTAGAAAGCCTAGCTTTGATACCATATGTAATAATTTAAATAAAACGTACCTCTAGCCATTGTTGATCAAGAACCCAGCCTTGCTTCAAGTACACAAAAACGAACACACCGTATAAGCCTTCTAGTCTATATCCTTTTCTTGATAATTACCTTATGATGGTGCACAGGCAATTTATACAGACTAGACTAGGGACTTATACTAGAAAACTTATTAGAGTTGTATCTTACCATCAAGAAATCTGCATTCTAATTAGTTACTGAAGTAGAGTTAAACTCTTACTAGAGTAGTTAAACTGAATTAGGATTTGCTTTATAATTTTACCTTAATAATTTGATTGAATTATCTTGGTTCATTTATTATCATATGGATCACATAAAGTCCAATACTTATTATTAAATAATAATTCGAGTTAAATTTGGTTAGCTTAAGCTTAGCGGGTAACCCATCTTATGATCAATTTTAGTCACAAGTAAAGTAAGACCAGCTCAGTAAAAAAATTACCAAAAACTCAAAATTGAAATAGTAAAAAAACAAAAATATTTATTTCTTTTAAAATTTATTATATAAAATATAAAAAGTACATATTTTTCAAAAACCAACCTAAATAACTTATCTCTTTAAATAAAAAAAAAACCTCACTTATATTATAAATGTACCAAATTCTGTTGATAGTCTCTGCTATTATTTCACTAAACCAACAAAACTAAATCAAATTATAAAATAAAAAATTAAACTATGATAATTCAATCTTTTAATATTTTATGTCATACACTTATAAATATTATCTATTTACTTTTAAAAACTCAAAAAATTTTTGCTTATGTAAAAGCATTTTGGGGAAGGGCAACAATAGATTAGTCTCATATTATAAAAACAAACGAAGATAACAAAGTACAAATAAAAAATTATATATTTAAAAATTATTTTTTATTTTTTAAAGTTATCTACTTTAAAAAATTATAGCTTTATATTTAATTTTTTAAAACATAATTTATTTAATTTTTATATTTTACTTTTTAAATAATGACAATAGGGTTGAGAAAAAATTAAAAAAACTCAAAATTACTTTGTACTATAATATTTAGTCTAGTTTCAGGTTGGTTTTTATTAAATTTAATTTAATTTTTATTCAAAATAATAATTAAAAATATGTCATTTGATTTATCATAAAAAATTATAAATTATTTAAATTAAATTGAATTTTATTTTAATTATTTTAAATTTTTTATAAAATAAAAATAAAAATTTTATTTTTAAATTAATAAAAATTAATTTATTATATTTTTAAAAATTTAAAAAATTAATAAATCAAACCGATAAATTTCATTGAAATCAATTCGATTTTAAATAAAATTTAATTTGATCTTTCAAAACTAAAATATTATTAATTGTAATTATCTTTTCTAAAAGTCCAACTGATGATGTCATCATCTCTTTAACATGTGAAATTATGGTAATAATAATGAGAGAAGAAAACAAGAAAGATTGACTTTCACTTGACCTTCCATAAAATAATAACAAAAAATATGACTTCGCTCCAATTCGCTTTCTCTCTCTTGGAAAGTTTCATTTATTAGTTTACTTTCTTCACTCAACTTAGCAAAGCTCCAGTAGTTCTTAGACGAAAGGGACACTTGGGAGTGGGGTGAGTGAGACCATAGGTTTGGAAAAGCTTTGAAATTTGGAGATCTGTTGAACAAGAAAGCTAGGGTTTATCTTGGGAGAGTTTGGATTTTTTTTAATGTGAAAAACAAGCAAGATCTGAGCTTCATGAGGCCCTGCCCAGTAAAGGGAAGTTTCGCTTTTTTGGGTGTTGATTTTAACTTAGATTGAGAAGCTTTCTGGTGGAGAAAGGGGGGGTGGGTTCTTCTTCTGCTTTTTTTCCTTTTAGCTATGGCTGTTTTTCCAATCCTGAATGTATTTCAATAACGAGGCTACTTGTATTTTCCATTTCAACACTTCTTGTTTTGCTTTTTGTTTGAGAATTGAAGAATGAGACTCTCTTCATCAGGGTTTAATCAGCAAACTCAGGAAGGTAACTGTTTTTATTTTTTTTAAAGTTCTTGTCAGTATTTTCGTTTTAAATATGTGTTGCAGAAGACTTTTAATTTTTCGAAATTATAAGGTTGTGATGGATTTTTGTATAGGGGAGAAGAAATGTTTGAATTCTGAACTTTGGCATGCATGTGCTGGTCCTCTGGTGTCTCTGCCACCTGTTGGACACCGAGTTGTTTACTTTCCTCAAGGTCACGGTGAACAGGTAGCTATGCCTGCATCATTTCTCATGCATTCTTTCCAATTTGATCATGTTTTCCCGTATGTACTCAAGAAAATAGTTCACAAGCACATGCTTTAAGGATGATATAACATTTTAAGATGCTATGTAAGGATGTAGATGTAGATGTAGATTCTTTTTTTTTTTTTCACATGATGTAGTAATAGAACCAAGGATTTAAATAGCGGCCACAACGTGATGCTATAGCAGCTATTTAGCTGTTTTGATACACATTGGTACCAATATCACGATCGATATTTTACTGCAATTGATCGCGATAATGCTCATAATGCACGCAGCCACAATAAATGTGACACGACTGAAAATGCATCCGTGACGGCTGTTTAAATCTTTGAATAGATCTTCTTTGAACCAGCCATTTCAGTATTGCTGAACTTATTCTTGTGCAGTTATTAATGCATAAGGCTCCTCAAAAATACGGGTGCCTTATGTAAGGAATTCTATATTTTCTATCAGACTTTTCAGCTTGCTTCTGCTATTTATGATTCCCCATGCAGGTTGCTGCCTCGACCAACAAGGAAGTAGATGCTCATGTACCAAACTATCCGAGCTTACCTCCACAGCTTGTCTGTCAGCTTCACAATGTGACTATGCATGTGAGTTAAATACTGCATGGATTACTTTCTGTTTATGTATTGGAACTTTTAGTTGGTTGCTTATCAAGGTGTTTATTCTTTCAAGTGCAGGCAGATGTAGAAACGGATGAAGTTTATGCTCAAATGACCTTGCAGCCACTGAGTCTGGTATGAGAAATTGACCTTGTTTGAAGAATTTGTTCTCGTTAGTCTTGTCATTTTTGTTAACTTCTTGACTTGAAAGCATTCTTGTAGCAAGAGCAAAAGGATTTGTATCTACTACCTGCAGAGCTGGGTACTCCCAGCAAAAAGCCAACCAATTATTTTTGTAAAATACTGACAGCAAGTGACACAAGCACTCATGGAGGATTTTCTGTTCCTCGCCGGGCTGCTGAAAAAGTCTTTCCTCCTCTTGTATGTTGTAGTTCGTTACAAGCAATTCATGGTTTTAATTAACTAGTTCTACATATTATCTCTTTTGTTAATGTTCATAAAATTTTTATTCAGGATTACTCCCAGCAACCTCCAGCTCAAGAGTTAATTGCCAGAGATCTTCATGATAACGCGTGGAAATTCAAACATATATTTAGAGGTGAGTGATTAAAATAACTTTGTTCAATATTGTGTGTCAGCATTTTTTTTGAAGAGTTTTCAAATTATTATGATTTTGTTGTTTTATTTTTCAGTACACTTATTTATTCTTTTATTCAGCTTATGTCCAATTTAGTAACTTTTTAAGAACTTGTTGGTTTACTTTTAAAGGTGCTGTAGCATTTCTTAACCCCTTTAGTGTTTTATATGGTTGTTTCTAAAAGTTTACCCTTTAAGAATAATTTAGATGATAACTTAAAGGTGCTGTAACATTTCTTAACCCCTTCTTATATTGTGCATCAGTTCTCTAGTTAAATTGCGGCTCAAATCTTTGGAGCTAAGATTTAGATATTTTCTTTTAGAACGTGATTAATATGTGAATCTTACAAAATGAATTTAGTTATTTATGATGAATAAGGGGGGAAAAAAAAACCTGGAATAGGAAATCTTTTATTAGGATATTACAGATAATGCTATTCTTGTTGTTTAATTCCTTTGTTGGATGTGTCCTTTTTTTTTTTTGGGAGGTTTACAACCTCAGACTGTCCATTTGTTTGGTAAGTGTTTGCTGTTTCTCACCTGGAAGTTGTTCAAAGTTTCTATGTCACCTTGAAATTTTGGTTGACGTTGTGTGTTAGCACATTGTGAAATATGATGACCTCTAGTGCTTCTCTTTTTTTTGTCTGATAGAAATAACAAATATTTACTGAAGCCGATTTGCCTTTAAGCTCTTCATGTTGTGGCTTTGATGTGCTTAAGTTCCTTTTCCTTTCACAATAAGTTTTTTGAGGGGATTATGAAGATTAATTAGCTGTCGATGATTGAGCCTTTTGTTGAAAACAGTTAATGAAATGCTTAACCCTTGGCTAATGATGCTCATAAAGTAGTAATTCTGTAAGAATAACATTTGAGGGCTTCTTGGGAATATTTCTGGCATTCATGATTTACCTGAGGGGATCAAATATTGTATAGAATGGGAGTTATGCATTTATGGAGTAATTAGTCCCCTCCACCCCTAAATTTTGGACAAAATCATGATCAGATGGAATATTTCTCTCCTGCTATTTTTAGGCTATGTTGTGTGTTGGATTCAACTGAAGGTTTGCTTCATTTTTTATCATGCATTGCCTGTTAAAGAAGAATCAGCAATTTTTGCTAGCTTCCATAGGAATATGTTCAGATTTGATACTTGAATATGGAATTTACTGTGGGACATTGGGAGCTGTTTTTGGTGAATCACCTTTTTTTTAATTTTTTTTTTCAGGGAGATATACACTTTCTTGTATGATGAAAAGGTTTTGAATTTCAAAGGGTGTAATTCCAACCTTTAATCTGTTTATTCTCTCATATGCAGGCCAGCCGAAGAGGCATCTTCTTACGACTGGGTGGAGTGTTTTTGTTAGTGCAAAGAGACTTGTTGCTGGGGACTCGGTCCTTTTTATTTGGTAAATAGGTTTTCCTGTCTTCCAAATATAATTTACTTTGTAAGTTCTAGTACGTTTGCCCTGTGATTGGCTGGAGAAGTATCCTGCTCCTAGCTGTCAAATCCCTGATGGGACTTGAAACAATCTCGCAAAGTTATCCTGCTAGATAGGTTGGTATCAAAAACTTTATGAATGCATTGTTTGGTATATGAATATATATTCTCTAATAAACTATTTGTTTCTACTTTTCATTTTTAAAGTAATGAGCCTACCGGTATGCATCCTCCTTTTGTGCACCAGAGGTGGCAATTGGATGGGTTGGGTCAGGAAAATTTGGGTCACTTCTATTGGATTGCGTTAGGTTTAGGTCATTTTGAATCCAAATTGTTGAGTTTTGAACTTAAATCAATTTTTGTTCGGGTTGTTTCTGGTAACTTGTCTTGGTTAAATTTGGTTGGGTCAGATTGGTTTGGGCAGGTTTTTGGATTTGGGTCAACTTTGCTAGCTGTAGTGTGCACCACTTATATGTTCACAGTTGTTAGTGCAGCTTTGCTTCTTTTTCTCGCCATGCTACTGATCAATGAGCTTGCTAGGCAGTCTATAATCGTTCTGATATTCTTTTTTTATATGTTTTCTTATACCAGGAATGAGAAGAATCAATTGTTGTTGGGTATCCGGAGAGCAAATCGTCCTCAGACTGTTATGCCTTCTTCTGTTTTATCAAGTGATAGTATGCACATTGGTCTTCTTGCTGCAGCAGCTCATGCGGCTGCAACCAATAGCCGTTTTACAATATTCTATAACCCAAGGTCAACTACCTAATACCAATTGAAAAAGACTAATACTGTTACAACATAAAACTTGTGATTACAGCAGCTTGATTGCAGGGCTAGTCCTTCACAGTTTGTTATTCCTCTTGCGAAGTATGTTAAAGCAGTCTATCACACCCGGGTTTCCATAGGCATGCGGTTTAGAATGCTGTTTGAGACAGAAGAGTCAAGTGTCCGCCGGTGGGTATTAATTTTTTAAATGTTCTCTTGCTTCTGGGTAAATTTTATGGTGTTCTTTTCCACGGCAATGGTTCTTATTTTCCTCAAGGAAATACTTAAATTTTTATTTATTTTCCTCAAGTAAATACTTGAATTTTTATCAGTCAATTGACTGTAGTATCATTGGCAAATGTAAGTGGCTGATTGCTAACTTGAGTGTTTTGGATTAGATATATGGGTACGATAACTGGCATTAGTGACCTTGATACTGTTCGCTGGCCAAATTCTCACTGGCGCTCTATTAAGGTCTGTTTGAAGTTTCTATGTTCATTACTTTTGTTCCCAATATTATACTTTTTTTGGCTAATGTTCATTGCTATCTGATATGAAAACCTTACTTTACTAATTCCAGGTTGGCTGGGATGAATCCACTGCAGGAGAGAGGCAGCCCAGGGTGTCCTTGTGGGATATTGAACCATTAACAACCTTCCCTATGTATCCATCGCCCTTCTCCCTGCGCTTGAAGCGACCATGGCCGTCTGCATTACCCTCCTTCCATGGTATGCTAGAATCTTTGCTGTTGCTTGGAATCATACACAATATCTTCCTGACTAGACCTGAAATTAGTAGTTTTCATTTTTCTGTATTGAATCAGTTTAATTTGTATTGCCAGCTTTCAAAGATGGTGATAGGAACATGAATTCCCAATTGATGTGGCTTCAAGGTGGGTTTGGAGATCTAGGAATTCAGTCTTTAAACTTCCGAGGATTTGGAGTTGCACCCTGGATGCAGCCAAGGCTTGATACTTTGTCAATCTCAGGTGTACAACCTAATTCTTACCAATCAATGGCTGTTGCCGCACTTCAGGAAATGAGGACTGTTGATTCATCCAAAATATGCTCTCAATCTCTCTTGCAATTCCAGCAACCCCAGAGCACATCCAGTGGGTCGTCTGCACTAATTCAGAGGCAGATTTTACAGCAGTCCCAAACACAAGATGCCCTTACTTCAAGTTTTCAGGAGAATCAGACTACTTCGCAGGTTCAGCTTCTGCAGCAGTTGCAGTGTCCCAATTTGTACGATGATCAGCAGCAACAGCTACAACAGCAGCAGCAGCAGCAGTCTCAACAAACACAGCAATTGCCACAATTGTCTGTTCCACAGCGGATTTCTAATGTGATCCCTGCTTTTTCTTCTGCATCTGCCAGCCAGGCCCAGTCCTCATCTCTGCCAGCTGTTGCTTCACAATGCCAGCTGCAGACATTTTCTGACCCTCTTGGGAACTCTATAGCCTCGTCTAATGTTTCCTCTGTGCAAAGTATATTAGGTTCACTATCCCAGGCTGGAACTTCTCATTTACTCAACTTGAATGGATCAAACCCAGTTATCCCTTCTGCTTTCCTGTCCAAGCCAGTACCTATTGAACCACAGCTTTCATCTGGAGCTGCTAACTGTGTAGTGCCCCAGGTTGAACAGTTGGGAACTCCACAGTCAACTGTATCTGAACTTTCTAACTTATTACTTCCATTTCCAGGAAGGGAGTGTTCTGCTTACCATAGTTCAACTGATCCGCAAAACAATCTTCTGTTTGGGGTTAGCATTGATTCATCGTCTCTTATGCTTCAGCATGGGATGACAAACCTGAAAAATATCAGACATGAAAATGATTCATTGTCTCTGCCATATGCTGCTTCAAATTTCACAACTGCTTCTGGCACTGATTTTCCTCATAATTTGGAAATGACTTCCTCAACTTGTGTCGATGAATCAGGTTACTTGCAGTCTTCTGAAAATGTGGACCAAGTAAACCCTCCAACAAGAACCTTTGTGAAGGTAATATTAGTTCTCTTTATGTTTGCAAATGTATCAGGCAACGGTCGATTTGAGTTTGTCAACTGTAGTTCTTGCTTCAGTAATGTAAGTTCTTTGGAGGATGCCATTGCTGATAAAGGAAACCACTTTTTTTTTTTCCTAGTTTGGCTGAAAAGTTATCTGGTTAATTTTTAGTCTCTCCATCTCATATAGTTATCACAGGGTCATGTTGATGATAATGTATTGGAGTTGATGATAGAGACTCTATTTTATCTTGAAAACTAATTAGAGGATTATGTCTAGTTTCTCTCATGGCTTGTGATTCTCATGGTTTTCGATCTTATGCTTGTGGACAGGTTCAAAAGTCAGGGTCCGTTTGGCGCTTATTGGATATTTCCAAGTTCAGCAGCTATGATGAGCTGCGCTATGAGCTTGCTCGAATGTTTGCTCTTGAAGGCCAATTAGAGGACCCTCAGAGATCAGGCTGGCAGCTTGTATATTTTGACGGGGAGAGTGATATTCTTCTCCTTGGTGATGACCCTTGGCAGTAAGTTCTAAGCCATGGCTTATTTATTTCTGAATAATTGTCTGTGACCGTTAAGATAGTGATGGAGAAATTTCTTTAGTTTTTAATTATTGCACTATATTTCATACAATTAGGAGAGCATTCTCTTCATCGCTACCATGAACAATTATAAAGTTAAAGAAACTTTATACTTATTATGAGCAAACCACAAGTTGTCTGAAAAGATTCCTCACTCAAGTGCACTCTAAACATAAATTCGTCTGATATTATTTACATTCAAATCTTTTTCAGTTAATCAGTTTTGAGATTATTGCAACCAAATTTACTAATTCATTCATTGCATTGGTAAACTTTACTATTAATGACCTGCAATATCTTGAATCTATTCTTAAGATGGTATTCCAAGCTTTAGAACTTTCCTGAATTTAAATTTAATGTATTTTTCGTCAAACATACCCTTCCTGGATGATAGCTCTGATTATTGCTAATTTTCCTTGTTGAAAAATTACACCTATTAAGCTACTGTGATGCTGATTAGATTTCCTGCACAGCAGGATCTTTAGGATTATTCAAACCAAAATGACAAAAGAATTATTGAAGAACTAAAATGACAACCTAAGCAGTGATCAGAGAAGCGACGAGTAATTCAAACCTGAAGGTGCTGGGAAAGGCAGCATAACAGAATTTATTTTATTGACGGAGCTACGATTCGAAGATGTGTGTAGACACTGTCAGCTGCTTAAGTTAGGCTTTTGATACCAAGCAGAACTTTTAACTCGGGCTATTAGTATCTATATTTAATCCCTTGAAAAAATTTGCTATTTCCTTATATATACAGGTAAGTCAAAACTTGATTCTACCGCCTATGTAAGCTCCAATCAGTAAATTTAATAAACAACATAATATTCACACATATTGGTATTTAATAGTTTCTCAACATGCTTGCCGTCTGCATCCGGAGGCAATGCTAAAATGGAGGAGTTGGTTTGGATGGAATTCTTATTTTGGTTTGAGGGTACCAAGGTGGTGTAGGAAAGCTTGGTACTGTTGTATGTCCCAAAAGATTTGAAGATCCAACAACTTGATGCAAGTCTTCTGCACTTGGTTTCTAAGAATAGAAAACTTTTAAAATTGCATCTATAGTTGGACTTGGGTGTGAGTGTTAGATAAGGGTTGCCTCTGACATGGGTATTTTCAATTTTTCCATGTTTTTGGAGGCTTAGGCATCAGAAGAAAAATTAAAATCTTGAACCCTCTTTCTCCAGAGTTTTACATGGGCAGTGAAACTGATGGATTGTCAAAGCTTTGGTTTTAGTGGATTAATTTTTGTTTTTGTTTTCTTTTTTGTTGCATGTTTTGTGATTATCAGGGAATTCGTGAACAATGTGTGGTATATCAAGATACTATCTCCACTCGAAGTGCAACAAATGGGGAAAGAAGGCCTGAATCCTGCCACTTCTGCTCCAAGCCGAAGGCTTACCACCACCAACACCAATAGCAGCAACCACTGCGATGACTACATGAATTGACAGGACTTGAGAAGTGCCGGTAATGGAATTGCTTACATTGGGTCTCTTGAATATTAAAGGAAAAATGCTCCTCATGGCCGAAGTTGGGGAATTGAAAACGAAAGTTGCAGTGATAAAATGATATAGCTGTTTTATGGTACCTGTTGTTACTTTGTATGCGCGTATTGTTAGAATTCCTATTTAACTGTTTACTCTTTTTTTGGTCAGAGAAATATACTACTGTAAATTATACTAGGAAATACCTGTCTAAGTTTACATTATAGTAGTTGAGAGGCTAGGTTTGCATTACGGTAATTGCATTATGTTGGCAGCATTTTGTTTGCTGTCCTGTAAGTTTATATCATCTACAATTTTTATGATATTATAAGTGGTTCATAAATGAACATCCTATTTGAATGTAGCAGCCATCTAAGATGGGCAGTGATGAAAAGACCGGATCAAATTCATTGGACGAATTGGTTCAATAAGGAAAAAAATCGGGTTTTTTCTTCAAAAATATTATTGTGAGTTTTAGGGATTTGAATTTACGATTTTTTAGATTTATATAAAAAATCATATCACTAAATTAAAATATATACTCTTATAAATTATTTATTATATTATTTATTTAACATTAAAATATTTTTAAATATTTAAAATTAATTTAATTTAAATTGGATGGTTTAATTGATCCAACTGATTGGATTAGATGTTACATTGATTTAATTTTTAATTCAATATTTTAGCAAAAACGAGTTATTACATTGATTGGATTTTCGATCGATTTTTAACGAGTATGTATTTAATCTTTGAGCACAACATCATGGAAGAATCCTACAAATACAGGGTTATACGAGAGAACAACATATTCCCTCAAAACCTCTGTATCAAACTCAACCAACTCAAAGAGGGGCAGGGAGCCCATCCTTTAATCAAAATGCAAACCAAGGAGAATGGCAAAGTTCGATCCAATTTGATTTGCATATCCCCCTCTTCGAATCAGTAGCCACCCAGTCTGCAGCTTTGTCTGCATTTCTAGAAATCAGCAAAATTTCTCTCTGTGGAATCTTAAAAACCAGTTCCTTAATATCTTTGATAAGAGGCAACACTCTCCAGGCCACTGATCCTTCATTTCCCAGAAGCCCAGAATGCAGCTCCTTGGAGTCGGTCTCCATGATCACTTTCCCATATCCTTTCTCAACAGTTAGCTGTACTCCATCTCTAAAGGCTAAGGCCCCTACCACTAAAGGGCTATACTTACACCTCCTATTAACACCAACTAAAAGCTTTCCTTCTGCATCTCTATTCTCTAATCACAACTCCAGTACCTGCAATTTTAGGACTCAAATCAAAAGTCACAATCAACTTTGATCCCTCCTCCTTCGGGGGTTTCCAACTTTGCCTTCCATCGACCTCTTCCTTATTGCAATTCTTATTTAATTTTTTAAAGCTTTTCGTGCACCTTAACCAGTCCGAAACCGCACATCTGATTCTGTGGATAACGAATTCAAACTCAACCTTCTTCTTTCCCAACACGTGCACATTGAGCCTTCCAAATATACCAGCATGTGAAGGCCACCCAAACCAACATCAAATCATGTCCCGCCTTTTTAAGACGTGTGATATCTCCAGGAACCATTTATCAAAACAGCTAATCGAATCAACTGGAATTCTCGATCCCTGGCTAGTTTTCAAACAAGATGCTTCCAGTCCAATCATACTGCAAAAGCATGTGCTCAACAGTCTTCTCATGCTTCAACCAAAATTGGCACAGGATCTTTTTTAACCTTTCTTTTCTAAAGATTATGATTCACTGGCAAAGCATTATTAAAACTTCTCCACAGGAAAATTTTAACCTTATTTGGGATTTTAAACATCCATAAACTACTCCATACCTCTGTTTCCACTGTTCTCGAAGATGATGGATTGCTTGAAAGATTGTTGTAAATTGATTTCAGCTTGAAATATCCAGATCTTGCTGGATAAATACCTGTCTTACTGTGTGGCGAAATGATTCGATCCTCTTCCTCAATCTTTGGCACTGGAATTTCAAGGATGGCATTTTTTTTTTCTTTTTCTGAGATCCAATTCTCCACTAACCCCAGATTCCAAGTCCTATTTTCGTTGTCCATGATTTCTGCTACCTTCTACGTGAGCTGTAATTCTTCAAAATCTTGCGGAGAAAGCTTATTACCAACAATGCAGGGATCCAGGGGTCCTCTCGTATAGAGATTTTATCCTCACTCATAACCTGCCGTAGCACATTTTCCTTAAGGAAAATCTACCCCCTGCAACAAGCGACTCCAAATCCATGAAGCTCTTGCTCCCCTAGAAGCAGACAGAAAAATCCTTATCAAACAAATAAATGCCCTTCAACACCTTCGCCCGCAAAGCATGAGGCTTACTTAACATCCTCCAGCACTCTTTTGCAAGGAGGGCATCTAAGCACAGATCTTTGAAACCCATACCCACAAGACTCCTAGGCATGGTCATAGTCATCTAGCTTTCCCAATAGATTTCGTCTCATCATTAACCTGTCCCCACCAGGAGTTTGAAACAGCTACATTGATAGCTTCACAAATCTTTTTCGGTATCTTGAAACATGCCATTGTATACGTTGGAATGGCAAAGGCAATTGCTTTTATGAGAACCTCCTTACCTCCTAAAGATACAGCATTCTGTTTCCAGTTTGAAAGTTTCCCCAACACCCTTTTCTTTATGTATCCCATCACTTTACATTTTGATTTCCCACAAAGTGATGAAATGCCTAAGTAAGTCCCTGGATTCCCTGCACTTCTAATCACCATACATTCCTCAATCTCCGTTTTCACACAGCTAGGAGTGTTACTACTGAAAACGATACTTGTCTAAATTCACCTCCTGTCCCGATGTTCTGCAATATTCCTTTAGACAAAATGCCATCCTCCTACAATTATTTTTATCTGCTCTTAAGAAAAACAAAGTAACACAAATAGGAGAAAAAGACAGAATTCTGAAACGTTTTTCATTCTTTTACAATACATGGTGCAGTGTATATATAGCACAACACAGGAGATGAAATAGGAAACTAATGCACCACTAAAAACGGTAACTATACCCCTTAGATTAAGGGATTTTGACCTATCTGATTTGAATCCCTTCGATTAAGAGATTTGACCTAATCATTATATTTACAGCACATTTACATTTCAACACTCCTCTCAAGTTGAGGAATAGATGTCTTCCATTCTTAGTTTGCGTACAAGTTCATGAAAACTAGCACAATTTAGAATCTTTGTTAGAATGTCTAGTAATTGACGCTCTAATGGAACATATGACATACACACCAACCCTTCTTCCAATTTTTTTGAAAAAGTGTCTATCAATTTTCATACGTTTTGTCCTATCATGTTGTATAGGATTATGCGCAGTATTAATAGCTAACTTTTGTTACAACTGAGCTTTATAGGGCCTTTCCATTTAATCCTTAAATCATCTAATGATCTTTAGCCAAAATAGCTCACACTCCTTGAGTATTTGCCTTGAATTTTGATTTTGCAGATGACCTAGCTACCACATTCTGCTTTTTGCTCTTCCACATTACAAGATTACCTCCAAGAAAGGTACAATACCCTATGGTTGACCTTCTGTTTCAATGTAAGCCTTTATTATGAGATATCATTTTTCTTGAACAAAATTCCTTTCCTTGGATTGCCTTTCAAGTAGTGCAGCACCTTATAAACAGCTTGAAGATAAAGCTCTCTTGGATCATGCATGAACTGGCTTATCACACTTATTGCGTATGCTATGTCCAGCCTAGTGTAGGCAAGATATATAAGTTTGCCAACCAACCTCTAGTACATTCTCTTATCAATAGCTGGTTTTTCCTTTCCTTCTCCCAACTTATGGTTTAGTTCCATTGGGGTAGAGATAGGTTTGCACCCAATTTTTCTTGTCTCTGCTAACAAATCAGTCATATACTTCTGCTAAGATATGAAGATTCCTTATGAAGAATATGCCACTTCAATTTTGAGAAAGTACTTTAATCTCTCTAGTTCCTTTATTTCAAACTCCTTTACTAATCTCTCCTTCAACTCATGCTTCTCTTTCTCATCATTACCAATGACTATGATGTCGTCTACATATACTAAAATGGCAGTCACTCATTCTTTAACCGAATGCTTAATGAAGAGAGTGTGGTCACCTTGAATTTGTTTATAACCAGATTCCTTTATGACTCTGACAAATCTTCCAAAGCATGCTCTTGGGGACTATTTTAACCCATAGACAGCCTTTATCAACTTGCATACTTTGTCACTTATGTTCCCTTCAAATCCCGATGGAATGTTCATGTAAATTTCTTCATCCAAACACCATGAAGAAATGCATTCTTGACATCATACTGTAAGAGCTGCCATTGAAGTGGGTAGCCAATGATAATAAGATCCTCAGATTATTCATTTTTGTCATAGGAGCAAAAGTCTCTTAATAATCAATTCCATAAGTTTGAGTATAACCTTTGGCAACCAATCTCGCTTTATATCTTTCAAGGAATCCACTAGCCTTATCTTTGATTGTGAAAATCCATTTACAACCAACGACATTTTTCCCTTTTTGTCTATCAACAATCTCCTATGTTGTATTTTTTTTCCAATGCTCCCATCTCCTCTCTTATGGCATCTCTCCATTCCTTTTTTGACAATGCATCAGAAACAATGTTAGGAATAGCAATGGTGTTTAAACTCACAATGAATTTCCTATAGGCTGTTGATAGGTGATTAAGAGATACATAGTATGATAGGGGGTAAAGTGGTCATTTAATGCATTCTCTGGTAGCCTGTCTAACAGCAATGGGAAGAACTAGATCATGGGTTGGATCAACAGGTGTATCATCAGATTGTGTGAGTGAAGGTGAGTCAGAACTTACCGTGATTTCATTTCCAGAGTTTGGGTTGGATTCTTAGACTTGTGTTAGTTCTGGAGCAGTCACTTTTCTCATTGAATACACTTTAGAAAATCTGGGAATGACACTAGCTGGGATATGAGATGTCATCGGTTTAGTGGCTGGGACAAGAGATGTCATGGGTTTAGTGAGTGAATCTAGTGACTCAGATGCAATTGTTGGTGCTTCTGTTGATTTAGATGTAACTAGTGGTTTAGTGACAACATGAGTCAGAGTATGAGAAGGATTAGGGGATGAAAAAGATTGCGCGTTTCAAGGTGTTCAAAAGTGGTCACTTAAGTCCTATCTTCCATCATGGAAATCTCTCCCTAAAAAGAGGACTTGGAAAAAAATGGTGTATGTTCTTTGAAAGTTACATCTACAGATATGTAAAATTTTCTTGTTAAAGGGTTGTAACATTTGTAACCTTTTTATTTGGATGAGTAACCAAGGAAAACACATTTAATTGCCTAGGGTTCTAATTTGCCTCTATGTTGTCTATGGACATGAACAAAGGCAATGCAACCAAATACTCAAGGTGTGAGGCCATTCGAGGTTGTAAAGTGCGGGTAAAAATTATTAAGGACCCCTATGGGGCTCTTGTTATCTAACACACGTGAGGAAAGTCTGTTTATCATGTATGTGGCAGTAAGAATGGCTTTACCCCAATAGGATTTATGAATATTTCCTTGAAAGAGTAAGGCTTAAGTGGTGTCCAGTAAACACTCATTTTTCCTCTCTACCACCATATTTTGTTGAAGCGTGTTAACACAAGATGAATCATGGATAATTCTCTATGATAAAAAATAAGGTGAGAGAATCTGATTGAAGTAGTCTCTAGCATTGTCTGTCCTGAAACTTTTTGTTTTGACCCCAAACTGGTTTTGAATCACTGAGTGAAAATTAGGCATGACAATGCTAACATTAGATTTTTGCTTAAGAAGAAACAACCAAGTGACTCGAGTGCAATCATCAATTAAAGACGCAAACCAACAAGCCCCAGAAACATTGGGTATAGTAAAAGGACCCCATATATCACTATGAATTAGATGGAAATGATGAGAGCTTTTTTAATTACTAATAGAAAAAGATGTATAAGTATGTTTGGCCGATTCACAAACATCATAATGAAACTAAAAATATATCTAATCCTCGAAACAAACGAGGAAACATGACTCTTAGAACTCTAAAAAATGGATAACCTATACACAAGTGATACAACCAAATTATATATTTATTTGAGGAATTGAGAAAGGATAAAGAAGATTTCTTTTAATTTTCTGAGATGATTCAAGGGAGTAAAGTCCATCATTTTCCTTAGCAAGTCCAATCCTCCTCCTCGAGCCCTGTTCCTGAAAAACACAATAAGAAAGGGAAAAAATAGCATAGCATTTAAGGTCATGGGTTAGTTTTTTAATGGAAACAAGGCTAGCTGATAATTTTGGTACATGGAGAACATTTTTACGAATGAGTATAGGTGTAATATATATATTTCCAAGCCCTATAATAGTAGCTAAAGAACCATTTGCAACGCATTTTTTTACTCGGGCATGGGTATATGTGTGAAAAAACTAAGATATGAGGGTCATGTGATCTATAGCATCGGAGTCTATTATCCATGAATGGGCACAAAATTTATCTAAGGCAAACATACAAGAAGAAAATGAAGATTTACCTGAAATAGCTAAGGAACAAGTTGTTGCAAGCTTTTTAAAAGATCTCAACAAGTTCCTCGGCTTCTTTTTTTTTTTTCATTATTGAGACGTCATTGTGCTGAATTCTCCTCTGTTTTGGGTTGCTCTGTCATGAGTGCTTGAGGCCTCTGCTGTTCCCTATGATTTCCCTATTCATGGTTTGGTGGCTTGCCATTTAGTTTCTAACACATCTCTTTTGTATGCTTCGATTTCTTACAGTAAGTGTACTAGAGATTGCCCTTGTTATTCTTCCCCTGATTTTCTCTACCCAAATTCTTTGGCAGATCATTCTTCCCTCTCTCTTGATCATTCGATTTTACTGCCAAGGCTGATCCATCCACCATTTTTGGTTCAAGCATAATACTCCTTCGGCTTTCTTCTGCTCGAATCATCGAAATTGTCTCTTCCAAAGATGGTGTGTCCTTTGCCAAGAATCTAAACTTTAACCTGATCAAATTCAAGGTTTAATGCAGCCAAAATATCATAGACCCGATCTTTTTTAATGAAAATTTTCAAGATGGCAGCATCCTTAGGGCTTTCATCTTAAAAACTCGATAATGGTCGACTTTTTGCCATAGATTTTGTAGTAGTGTTGCACACTCTGTAACAGATTTGTCACCTTATTTGGTAGCTGCAGTTTTGACTTTTATTTGATATACTTGAGCAGTATCATGAGCTTTTGAATATGTGCAACGAATAAAGTCCCAATCTCCTTTGCTATAGTAAAAAACATGCAAGTGTCACTAATCATGGGATTAATGGAATCTTATAACCAGGACATTATCATGGAATCCTCCTTATCCCATGCTTCAAATGTCGAATCATTCTTTGGGAGACTCACTCCAATAAGGTGACCAAGTTTCCCTTTACCCTTAAGGTATGTGTGAACAAACTGAGACCATTTTAGATAGTTCTTTCTATTAAGTCTATAGGAAACCCGAACATTTTGCAGATCTTTAATTTTTTGAACAAAATTAGATTCTTTAGAAGAATTAGGATGGCTGGAAACATTGGTTTCAGAGGCAGACATGATGAATTTGAAAGGTAGCAATTAAGGCTGTGGAAATTGGACTAGAAAAAAAAATTTAGCAATGAAGGCGGAATAGAAAAATATTCCTAGATTCCCAAAAAACCTTATAGCTCTGATGCCATAACACAAAATAGGAGAAAAAGAGGAATTTTGAAATGTTTTTCATTCTTTTACAATACATGGTACAGTGAATATATAGCAGATCATAAGAGATGAAATAGGAAACTAATGCACCACTAAATATGGTAACCATCTAATTTGAATCCTTTAGATTAAAGGATTTTGACCTATCTAATTTGAATCCGTTAGACTAAAGGATTTGACCTAATCCTTATATTTACAGCACATTTACACTTCAACACAAAAAATCATCAGCAAAAAGTAAATGTGTTAGTACAAGACAATTTCTACTAAGTTTAATTCCTACTAGACTTTTAGCTTAAACTTTCTTTATGACAATCCTGGAAAGGACATCAACAATAACGAGAAAAAGATATAGAGGGATAGGGTCACCCTGCCTATGACCTCTAGTAGGAAAGAAACTAGAAGAAGACTTTCCATTTAGGACTATAGAATAAGACACAGTACTAACACACTTCATAATCTAGCCAATCCATTTGCCATCAAAGCCCATTTTTCTAAGGATAGCTTCCAAGAAATCCCATTCCACCTTATCGTAGGCCTTACTCATATCAAGCTTCAAGGCCATCTCATTCTTCTTGCCTTTTTTTTCATTTTCAAGTGATTAAAAACCTCTTGTGCAATTATGATATTGTCATGGATTTGCGTCTTCACTACATAAGCACTCTGCTCTTCTGTAATTAGCTAACCCAAGAAAAGTTTTAGTCTATTCACCATGATCTTAGATATAACTTTGCATAAAAAATTACACAAGCTGATATGCCAAAATTGAGTTATAGATTTAGGCCCTTTAACTTTTGGTATTAACACTACTTCTGTTCTATTAAGCTCTCTAGGCATCTTTGCATCTTTAAAAAAATTTAAACCACCCTCACAATATCTTCCTTAATAATTGTCCAAAACTTCTGGTATAAGACCTCGCTAAATCCATCGCTCCGAGAGCCTTGTAAACTCCTAATTGAAAAACTACTTTTGTCACTTTTTTTCTTTAACTCTTCCATCATCCTCTCATTCATCTCATTTGTCACCAAACTAGGGATATACTATAAAATTTTCCCTAATTTCTTTCTCCATCAATTTAAAGAGATTTATTTAAAAGTCCAAAAAAGAATTCATAATTCCAACTTCATCTTCAATCCATCTCCCATCCTTTCCTTTGATTCTAATAATCTTATTCTTTTGCCTTCTCTAAACTATTGTTTAACGAAAGAACTTTCTATTTTTGTCGCTTTACCTAAGCTAGTGCTGCTTTGCCTTTTCAAACCAGTACATTTCTTCCCTTCTCCATTTTTTTTCAATTTATTTTTTATTCCTACCATCTTTTCCTCGTAATTATTCAATTCTTGATCTTCTTGAGCCTCTTTAGCTTGTACCAAAAGTTCTTTTATCACCTTTATGTTATTTGGTACTACCTTCCTACTGCACTCTATTAGCAAACATTTGTATTTTTTGCAATTTCTTTATCACCTATTGTGTAATCGACCCTCTATACTATGCACTCCACCCCTCCCTCACAATCTATTTGCAGCTTTCCTTTTTCCCCTAAACAACTAAAATTTGAATCTTTTGGCACTTTCTTATCCTTAAAATTTGTATTAACAACTCATGGAAAGTGGTCTAAACCCACTGCTGGTAGAACAATAACCTGCATGTTAGAAAATTTGAGCATTCGTTCTCAATCCACCAGCACTTATCCAATTTTTCTCTTATTAGTACCCTTTCTTTCATTCCAAACCACGTGAACTTCTGCCCCTGAGTATGAATTTCATTCAAATTACACTCAACCTCATTCAAATTACACTTTCATATAAATTGTTAAAAGCTCTTACAATTTTTTCTCGCCTTTCTTTTACCCCTTTCTTTTTCTCTATAGCTGACAATCTCATTAAAATCTCCTATACACATCCAGGGCTCCTTTATACTTCTGGCTTTGCTCTTCACCCACTCCTAGTTTTCACTCCTTTCTCTAAAGGCAGATACCTTATAAATCCAAACACTTGACACTTTGAACCCTTATCAGGGTTAATTAACACTATTTTAATAAGATTTTTATTTCTCATGATAACTTGCATTCCTACGTCTTTCTTTCACCATAAAGCGAGACCTCCACTCAACCTTATAGGGTCAATGTACATCCCTTCATCATACTTCATTTTCTTCCTAACTTTTTCATTCTTTTTCTTTCTATTTTTTTGTTTCCATCTAGAAAATGATGTATGGATCATATCTTTTCCTCTGCTCCTTAAAAGCCTGAACTGTTAAGGTTGATCTAACCCCTTAACGGTTCTAAAAGATAAACTTCATGGCTGCTCTGTGGTTATTCTAGGCTAGCCACCACTACCATCTTTAGTTGTATATACCTCTATGTTCTCCCGTTCAACCTTCTTCAAAAGACTAGCATACTTGTTAACTATTGGAACCTCCAGCAACTCTTCCTTGGAGCACATGACCAGCCATTCACCTTACACATCGCTTTCTTCTTTCACTTTTTCTAAGTTCTTCTAACTACTTTCCTACCTTGTTTATTAACTTTTAATTTCTTTGCATTACTAACCTCCCCACTTCCTTTTTTTATGATACCACATATGAGCATCCATTTTTGCTCTTTTAACCAGTATTTCCCTCTCTTTATTGTACCTTCTCTTTAGGTAAAGCTTTTTAAAATCTAGTGCCAATAATTTTTCAGACTTCTCACTCATCACCCATTTCCTAGCTAGTCTCGGATTATATTGCACTAGTTTATTTTCTAGCAGTAATTTGACTATGTATTGGCATTCTATCTCCTTCTTCATTCCTTCACCTTTTTCAATAATCAAAATGCTCCCATAGCTCTAGGAACTCTTTACTACTTTTGTTTTGGAGTTAAAGGTGGCTAATTGAGTGTTTAACATTGTTTTTTTTGTTTTATTGGTTATTTACTCCTATTTGAACTTTTGAGTTTTTCAAAAGGATTTTTTTCTATTTGTATCTTAACCTCTCTTGGCTTTTTTAGGTTGTCTTGACCATAAAGTTTATGTTTGGGTTCACTAGGTTTGGTTAGAAGGTTAAACTAGTTCTTAACACCATCAACATAATCAACCACATTACCAGATTCTGCTAGACTATGCATATCAGCATCAGTTATGTGTATGGTAACTGCAAGAGAATGCACATACCTATTTTCCTAGCCCTTTTCAACAGTCTCACTCTCTCCAATAACTTTTTCACTTTTTTCAAAATTGTTCTCGCTCTTTACACAACTAAAAAATGGCTATCCATTTAAACTTTTTTCAATGTATGCTTACCTTTTTCCATTTTCTCACGTGCTGTCTTGGTTTTAAAGACCTTTTTATCCCTCATGATTCTTACCTTTTCCCCTAATTCCTGCCTACCTCATTGATTCTTATTATTAAGAGGCATACTATCCATTCTCTGTCTAGCATTCTCCGTTCTACTTGGCGATACCGTAAGATGTGCATTGTATCTGGGTTTTGAGCAATCATACGTCGCCATTTGCATCGCCTCCCCATAATTTTTGAGAAGATGGCTGATTCTTCCACATGCTAAACAAATTTTAGATAACTTTTCATATTTTAGATGATCCATCTTCTCCCATTACCTTCTTTTGGAATAAAAATCCTTTAACTAATGGATCATGGATCTTCAATCCAATTCTTATTCTTAAGAAGTTTTTTTCTAGTCCATTAAGCATAAGATGACTTCCTACTTTTATTAGTCTTCCTAATTTACATCCAATCCTCTCAGTATTCTTCTCTGTTATTAACTTTATTAGTAGATTATGAATTTGAGAAATTTACTACGGCCCCTCCTTAACTACTCTAATCATAGCTTCCTCAGGCTGGAAAGATGTGCCTAATTTATTTACTCCAACATCATATATCTATGAAGCTATTTCAATTAGCCAAATCGCTCTCAGAATGTTCATAACCCCTTTCTCATTCAGAATCTTATCAGAAATTATCATCCTAGTCACACGATTTCTTGCTAAAATAAGCCTTTGCTCTTCATCTTCCTTTAATGCAATCTCTAACTCCTTTATTTCACTTCGTCTGAACCTTAATTTTTAGTGAGCTCTAATCTAAATGGCTTAACCAATTACAAAATGAGAAAAACAAATCAAATTCTCTAGCACTAATTGGAGTCTCTCTTCATAACTCCTAAACTTCTATAAAATAAAAAGAAAATAAAAACCTAAAAATGGCAGCCCTTAGAACTCTCAAGAGCTAAAAATAACTTCTATACAAGCCAATTCTTAAAAAAAACCCACAAAAATGGAAAATTAAGAAAAATAGTGAAGAAACCTTAGTAGAAAGATAGCAACTCTTGAAAAAAGAGGAAGAAAAACTTTCATAAACAAGAGGGAACTCTCAACTTTGATTTTAAAAAATTTTAAAATTTTTTATTTTCATTTTTTATTTTAAAAATGAAAATATAAAAAATATTAATTTTACTTTTCATTTTGCAAATAAAAAATGAAATTAAAAAATTCATAGAAGTTAATATGAATATTTGTAATATTAATTTCAATGAAAGTTTGTAGTATTAAATTCTTTTCCCATTAAATTAATATTAATTTCAATTGTAAAGTTTAGTTTTTATATGATAAATAAAAATATTATTCATAAATTAATCATTTAAGATAAAAATTTCCAAAAAAATAAAATTTCCTAAATTTTCATATCATTTACCCCATATTTTAATAAAAATTATAAGAAAAGGAATGTCTATTATATATTGTTATATTAATTTAAATTACTAAAGTTAGAAAACGTTGTTAAATTGTTTAAATTTCATTAGTTAATAGTTTGTGAGTAAACTTTTTAAATGAAAAAAGAAATGAATTTATGTATTTACCCTCAATTTAATAAATTATTTAATAAATTTATTTGTTTAGTTAATAAAATTAATTGAGTTGTTATTGCTTTACTTTCAATATCAAACTTAGCAACACTTGTTATATTTAGTATAGATATGAAATTGTGGGGTTGAAAAATGTGTATATTTTCAACTATATATATAAAAGGGAAGCGGGAGTTTCACTTATATCTACGTTAGTTTGGGCAAACAATCCTAAGAAGGAAGTGTGGGCCTTCACATTGATTTTGCTTTGGTTTTTTTAGTTGCTCTTCACTTAGAAATGGGGCTATTTTCCCCAACATTTTAAGTTGGCTGCTTTGCTCATGCAATGTGAAAATGTCTTCATTGAATGGACATTAATAATAATCAGCACAGTTTTATATTAAGAATAACAAGTAAAAATTGTTAATGAATATGAAAATGAATAAGATTTGTTCATATTTTCTTTAAAAAGGTTTGCTTGTATCTTTCTACAAAATAATCATAACAATTAATGCACATTAATAACCATCAAAAGTTTATATTAAAAAACCAAAAAAAAAAAAACTGTGGAAAGAAGATTTGGCGATATGTTCTTTAAAAAGGTTTACTCTTATCTTTCTACAAAAATAATTATCACAATTAATACACATTAATAACCATCACAATTTTATATTAAAAAACAAAAAAATAAAAAATAAAAAATAAAATTGTGAATAAATTTGAAAAAAAAATTGACCATATATTCTTTACAAAGATTTGCCGTATCTTTCTACAAAACTTTAAAAGATTTTTCATCATATTTGCTTTTTTTTTATAAATATCAAATCAAAAGTCTCAATGCATACACATACTATAAAAAACAAAAAAAATTGCGAGTTGTTTTAGATGATTTTAGTATGTGAAATTTGGTGAGAAAAAAAGAGGCTTAGGAAGTGAAAGCAGTGAAAGGACATATTTGAAAACAAAGATTTCTTTGAGTGATGGAGGGCAAGAAAGTTAGGCTTTTTTCATGGGTTAAATTTGTAGATATAGGATTATATTCATGTTTTTCATCAAAATTAGTTAGATAATTAGAAATAAGAGGAAATGAGATTTCCATGGCAAAAAATTTCAAAAAAAAATGACATCGGCTTATGGTGGTTATCGATAGTTGTTAGCAATCGACATGGTTGTCGGTCCTAGAATTGTAAGAATAGAATGTTGAAATCAGCAACACAAACGAATTGTAGATTGTATGAAATTATTAGAGCAAACTATATGAAATCATGGACATAAATAAATCGACTTATCGAAGTAGACTATGCAAAAACGCAAACACAAATAAACTAGCTTTAAGGCGTATATTTACGTCATTATCTTTAAGGTTTTATTTGCCCCCACTATTAGTGTGCGAATGGTTATTGACATATGAACCTCGAGAATACAATCAAGCCCAATGACCGATTACATATTGTAGTGATAAAAACAGTATATTGAGCACTGAGCAATGCATTATAAAATTAACAAACTTTGATAAAGATTTTCTGTAGCAAGTCTTTATAGAAGAAATCCATAAGAATTTAGTTATGGGAGAGAATAAAGATTAAAAATGTTTCAGTAACATTTTTCTTATTGAATCCAAATATTTAGGCTATTACATGTGTATTTTAGTAATGTGGCAGGTTTATATACCATGTGTTCAACAATCAAATGCCATATAATATGATAATATTTATTATTATATTAAGGTACAAATAGCCCATCAAAAACTCTGACCCACATATACCTAATTTACTAGGGACACTTACTTTCCTAAATTTAAAGAACTCATTCTTGTGATTCTTTCCTAATGTGGGATTTTATTCCACATATTATTTTAAAAATTTTTAACAATCTCCCCCAAATTTCAAAATAATCCAGATTTTGATAATTTTGAAAATCAAATGCATAAATGAAGGTGTCTTACGATTGAACATTCACTTAGTGAAAATATGTTAAAAATAACTGATGGTAGACTATGATTTGAACCAGCTTCCATTTGGTTATTCGAATACATCTCACATAGCGATTCCAACACCAGTAAATGCATTAGTATCTGGACACAATATTATGGCCATGTGTCTATGTCTTCTTTTCATGAATGCTATTAGAGCCAAGCCCTTAAACCTAAAAGTGACCAAACTTCACATTGATATAGGTAGGTCCCATTAAAGGTGCTCTCGTAACTATAACACTCTAACATAATTATGTTATGGTTCCATTAAGAGTGTATTACTCATTCTGCCTTTACCATTATGGGTACCTAGCACTTTTACATGGGATGAAATATTGTTTTTATTATAGTGCTAGTAGCCACATGCACATGATGTACTTTATCTCATTGAACTCAAGATTGGACGTTATATCAAGTGTTGAGTCGAGTTCCTATCATGGATGACTTCAATCTATGGGCTTGAGCCCCATGCCTTTTGAGGTCTTGTGTACTATATCTCTAACAAGACTTTTAATTATAGGATCCACCAAGTTTTCACTCGACCTCACAAAGGTTATAGTGATCACTCCATCAAATATTAACTATTAGAAAAACTATGTCTCAACCTAATATATCTAGACTTTCCATTATATATTGGGCTATATGCCTTCGCTAGAGTAGTTTCACTATCATAATGGATAGATATTGGTGAAATTGGTTTAGACCATATAAGT
>JBBYHO010000005.1:6753608-6767863 GCA_038382025.1 Adansonia gregorii
TCTTCTTTTCATTTTCTGATCACCCATTAAAGATAGATTTAGACTAATTAAATGTAGCTTCCAAGACCATCACCCGATTTATACTGTCAAGATATGCTCTTTCGTGTACTCTTATCTCTCCAATGAACATTTTACTGAACTTCAACAGTATTCTTGGTATATGATTTTTTTTATTTTTATTTGTTTGTTGCTGCTTCTTTCTTTTTCTAGTAAATTTAAATTTTTTATGAAGTGCTCCATTATTGTTTTTGCTATGCCAATTGTGCTTAGATAATTTGTCTCATATACATGTTATGTCTAATAATTGTTGATAATTATTTGATAAGAAGTAATATTGCAAGGCATATTCACTGATTAGAAATGGCATATTACAAGGCATATTCACTGCTTAGCGGTTTTTATATTAAGAGAAATTGAAGTATGCAGTCTTGCCAACACCTTCTTTTTATGGAGCATGGTTAATACTGTTGGCTTTTGAATGGGAATTGTGAGAGCTCAACAGAAGGCAATATTAAGAATGTATTTTTGTCCTGTTTTCTAGATAAATATTTGCACCACCTCATCAAACAACAAGATCTGACCTTTGGAGAATCATCTTGTGTCCTCTTGTAATAAATATGTGTTATAATTGTCTTTCCTTCTGCCAAGTATTATCTTTTGCTATTGATTGCGTTAGATGGTATTGGAACTATCCTGCTTATTCAGTTCCAATTTGTTAAGCAACGGCCCTAATATTCTGGAGATTTTTTTCTTGGGGGGCAGGGCGGGGAAGATTTGGGATGTTTTAGCGAATAAGAAAAAAAAAAATTGCCGCATAAAGTTTCTCTACTTTGAATATTGCTTCCTATATTTTATTTTCTCTTGTTATCCTTTCATTTGTTCTTCGTATCGTATTGTTTGTCATTTACAACAAATCACATTATGGGGTTATATGTATTGTCATATATAACAGCAGAGATGTACATTTCTAGTGAAGATTCTTCACTTATTCTTAGTAAGTTGGACAATTCTTATTAAGTTGGACTATTTGTCCCTCTTTGTATTAATTCTTTCCTAATATTGATTATGGGGAAATCCAAAACCTTGAAGCATTATTGTTTAACAACTGTTGTTAATGCATTCCAGATTCTTCCGTCCTTGCTTGGTAGCTAATCTTGCTACCGTGTAGAGATCCATCTTCAACTATGCCTTCTCTTCAACTGTTGCAGTTAACCGAGCATGGTCGAAATCTTCTAACTTCTAGGAGGTATTCATGTATTTTGTTGGTGATATGCAGTTTAAATAATTATATTGCACTTCTATATAAACTTAGTGAATTTATTTGTCGTACAATTGATAAGCATTGGTGCTTCTTCCAAACAGGTTTGGTAATTATAACATTGATATTTTAGGTGTCTGCTGCAGCAAGTATAACCCTTTATCTCTTCTTTCCCTGTACTTTTCTTCATATCTACTTCTCGATGAATGTAACATAGAGAAAAATGTCTCTTAAGATCTTCTTTTTGTTTAGGGTTGCTGAGGAGCAATATATACTGAAAGTAAGTGGCCTTATGGATAGAAAGGCCTATGCTTTGCACATATCAGAAGCTCTAAAAATATCAGAAGAATAATGCAACACATGGTCCTTTTATAGGGGTTTTCTTGCATTGTAGGTTTAGTTTATGAAGACCTTGCAATTTTCAACTCTTTATCTTCATTTTGGGAACAATTGTTGTATCAAGACATCCATTTCTATCAATGAGAAAAGTCTTATAAATTTTTTCTTTGATTATAATAAAAAATTTCAAAATTTTGGAGGGAGCGAAATGTAGAGAAAGAAAATCATAATGTTTTTTATTTTATTTCAAGCAAGCGAAGGAGGTTGAGACATTCATTGTTCCGTGGGGTGATTTGTCCATATAGGATTTGGCTTTGAGTAATGCCTTTATGATCAGGTTAATCATAAATAATCTTGGGGCTTTCTGCAGCCGTTGTAACCATCTTCCTGATAAGGATAGGTGATTTTCTAGGGGCCTGGGATGTAATCCCACATTCCATTTGTCATTGTGGTATGTGCCTCAATTACCTTTGCCAAAAAGTAAAGATTATTGAGAATTATCTTGGAAAGTTTTCAAATTGGTTAACTATTTGGAATGAAGATTTTTTCAAAGTTAGAAAATAAAAAAGACAGCTCGAAAATGTTTAATTTGGGTAGCGTAGGAAACCCCTATTTGTTGGCGATATTTATTGTAAAAATGATGTTGGAGAAAATACCATCTTCTAGTAAGGCACTTGGGATCTATGCCAGGTCCTATTATGTCTCACTATAGTTGTACTAATTTATAAATTATGTGGCATGAAATTATACCTTAGCCCATTTGCCAGGTGGTGCTCTGTTAGATGCCCGTGCTATGGTACTCTTCTTATGTTACAATGCTTCAACCACAAAATCTTTGTCTTCTTTCTTCTCCTTGTGACTGTCTGGTATTTGACTGTTTTTTATGGTCTCACAGGAAAGCATTACTACTTGCTTCTGGTATTGTGGTTGCTGGTGGAACTGCTGCTTATGTGCAATCACGGTTTAGTAGTAAAAAGGCTGATTCATATGGTCATTACAATGGAGTGCGAGAAAATAGAGAAAATTCAGATGAGGTTCTTAAAAAGAATAATAATGTAGAGGGAACTACACAAAAGAAAGGTGGATTGAAGTCCCTTCAAGTTTTAACAGCAATTCTGCTATCTCAGATGGGCCAAATAGGTGCAAGAGATCTTTTGGCTTTGGCTGGTATGGTGGTAAGTTTTTTTTTTTTTGGGGTGGGGGGAGGGGTCTTTCCAACATACAACAGCCTAACACTTTGCTTACTTTCTGAGTTTTTGTTTTGGTTATCCTCTATATTTTATTTATGTCACAACTCACAACAACCTTTTTCATTGCAATCGCAAACATTATTAAGATATATTCCGTTTAGGAAACTTGAAGAGTATACGAGTTTAACCCTCCAAAATATGGGGTATTTAGTGTTTTCACAATGATGAATCTTTAGCGTAGAGATGTTGCTTGACGTTGTGTTGAGTGGCATATAATAGAAGGGATTGGCTCGAATCCATCTTTATGCTGGATAGACAATTAAAATTTGTTACCCTTGTACAACACCTAGACGTTAACTCCCCTTTACAATATATTGTAATAATTTTTAGGATATTTTGATATAGAATGAGAAAATACAATAAATTAAAATTACCTAGCCTTACTTTCTTGATTTCTTTCTTCAGGTCTTTATTTTGTTTCAAAATTTAGTTTGCTTATTTATATAAATAATGTGATAAAGAAAAGGAATAGATTCTATCTGTTTGATATCTTATGCAGTATAGTAGGTAAAGATATGTATACACAAGCTAGAGAATCAAATCAGTCTGGAGAATCAAATCTAATCAATCTAGATCTTAAAATCAAGTTACCAAAATTTAGCCCTGTAATTAAATAAAGTATTACCTGTTAGATGTAGATCGACTCATCAGGTTCTCATTGAAATAGGATCCTGCACTTGGTGGCTATTAGGGGCATCCTGAAAATGTTCGGGTCGAAATATGGCTTTCAAATTAAGTTCTGAATTAGTGGATGCACTCCCTTTCAAGCTGGAGCATAGATGTTAATTGTGCCCAGCTTGTTACAAATTAATCAATCCTAGGACCACTCGAAGCTTTTCCGAAAGTGTCACCTAGTTGCTGTACGGTTTTAACATAACCAATTGAGAGAGAATTTTGCTGAATTTTCTCACGGATGAAATGACAATAAATTTCATCTTGTTTAGTCCTCTAATGAAAAATGTATTCGATGCAATATGTAGAGCAAACGTATTGCAGCTTGATTGTCACACCACTGCTTCAAAGTTGTTGAATTACCAAGACCAATCTCCTTTAGCAATTGATATATCCACTTAAGCTCACATGTGGATTGTGCCATGGCTCTATACTCTAATTCTCCACGAGACAGGGATTCATCTTTTTGCTTCTTATTCTTCCATGATGCCAAATTATCTTCAACAAAAATACAATAAGTCATAACATATCTTCTATGAATTTTATAACCATCCTAATATGCATCTGAGAAACAATCAAGGGGTTCACAGCACAAACAGAAAAGGTTTGGAGAGGAAGAGACTCAATAGTGTCTCATATAGAAAAGGAAAGAAAGAGCTCTGATACCATGTTATAAAGAAGAAAAAGAAGGAAGAGCTGTGATACCATGTGATTAAGAAGCTATCTACTCAATATCTTAGGTAGTACAATGCATATTACACAAGCTAGAGAATTACATAAGTCTAGAGAATCAAATAAATCTATAATTAAGTATATATTTACTAACTATATTTACAACACCTACAGAAACAGGTTTAAACCAAAGTTCTTGAGAAGGAAATTGGTTAAGCCAAGGTACTTTATTTGTTTGCCTTTGTTATGCAAGCATTTGTGCAATCAGATGTGTACATTCCTTTGATTTTAGCCTGCACTTCCATGTAGCATCCATCTGATATTGGGATAGAAAATTTTTTAAGAGGGTGAATAGAGAATAAATTTCCTTGTAATGAAATGTGACATAGGAGACTTCTGCAGCTTGAACTTTAGATTATTTGTGTTCTTTTTAAGTATCGTCTATTTTATACCTTTTCACAGGTGCTGAGAACTGCTTTGAGCAATAGATTGGCAAAGGTTCAGGGATTTCTGTTCCGTGCTGCTTTTCTTCGGCGTGTACCATCATTTTTCCAGCTAATCTCTGAAAACATTTTGTTGTGCTTTCTTCTGTCAACAATTCATTCTACTTCAAAGTACATAACGGGTACCCTAAGTCTAAGATTCAGAAAAATACTGACGAAGCTCATACATGCACATTACTTTGAGGTAGTTTTCTGCCTTCGTTGTTGGAGTAATTTGTTTATGGCTGAATTTTTTTTCTATCCTATGCTATATTCAATTTTTTTTTTTTTTTTAAATCTGGTTGTATCAAGTACCTTTACTATTATAATTCATTAATCAGACTTTGTCGCTCATCTGTTCTTGCACGAGTGAACTATCTTGTTTGCACATATTTATCAGTGCAGGTGGAATACATATTTGTTGTTTAATATTTAAATGCCTAATTTTCTTTTCATCTGTTTTTTTCCACCTTCTCTTTTAAAATGGGCGTAATAACTTTAAAGAATGCATTGTGGAACTGAAGTCTAAATCCTCCTAGTCTTAAAATGTGTTAAGTTCAGAATCATATAAAATTTTCATTCCTGGAAAAGATCCTACTCAAGTGTTAACATAGCATTCATCTGAAGGGGTAATAGCGCCGAGTACATTTTCGTATGAGTGCTGAAAATTCTGAGTGTTCTGTTCTAAAATCCAGATATCTGGTCATTTAAACTTTCTTCCAGATGCCTTTTCCCAATTACTTTTTTTTTGTTCTGTTTTTTTTTGTTTGTCAAACTGTAATGAGACTGTCTATCTGATTTATAAATTGCAAATTCAATCTCGATCTCTGATGCTGCTGCTTTACTTTTGTTTGTTCTCTCATGAAGTGAAGCACTGATCTCTTAGATTTATTTGCAATATAAGGGGTTTTTTCTTTTTTTTTTTTTTTTGGTTATTACTATATTTTCTATATTGTTTCCTGACAAAATCTTTGATTTCAGAACATGGCATATTACAAAATATCACATGTTGATGGACGGATTAGGAATCCTGAACAACAGATTGCAAGTGATGTTCCAAAATTCTGTTCAGAGTTGAGTGAGCTTGTGCTGGATGATTTGACAGCAGTTACTGACGGTCTGCTTTATACTTGGCGCCTTTGTTCTTATGCTAGCCCAAAATATGTTTTCTGGATTTTGGTAATTCTTTGTCCTATTCAATTGTATTTGTTACTGGCTTGCATTATGTACTGGCAGGTGCTCTGCTAATGTAGTTCTTACGATAATGTCTGGTTGTCAAATTAACACATGAGATGCATTACAGGCCTATGTTTTGGGAGCTGGAGCTGCAATAAGAAACTTCTCTCCTGCTTTTGGGAAGCTAATGTCTAAAGAACAACAGTTGGAAGGAGAATACAGACAGCTTCATTCAAGGTTAAGGACCAATGCGGAAAGTATAGCATTTTATGGTGGAGAAAGTAGGGAAGAATCTCATATTCAACAGAAGTTTAAGACTCTTGTTAGGCACATAAGGGTTGTACTTCATGACCATTGGTGGTTTGGCATGATTCAAGACTTCTTATTGAAGTATCTTGGTGCTACTGTGGCTGTTGTTTTGATTATTGAGCCTTTCTTTGCTGGCCATCTTAGACCGGATACTTCAACATTGGGACGGGCAGAGATGTTAAGCAATTTAAGATATCACACCAGTGTTATAATTTCACTATTTCAGGCTCTGGGAACCCTTTCTATAAGTTCAAGACGGCTAAATCGTCTCAGGTATTTCTTTTTGATTTCTGGCTTTTAAGAGGTGTTAGAGATATAATTTTTGAAAGTACAATGACATATGGGGGAACGTTAAGCACTTCTGAACAACCTCTGAAATCTTACCATGCACATCCCTAAAATGTTTGATGATATTCCTTATTCAGTAATTGTTGTTGATAGTGAGACAGAGATAGAGGAACCTTAAGCCCTTTCTAAGCAACCTCTGAAATCTTATCTTAGGCTTCCTTAATATTCATGATGAATATGTTGTGCATTCAGTAATAATTGTTGATTATTACAAGAACTAAAACTTGAGTGAGACAGACTTCTGGTTCATCTAATAACTTAAAGTTTTATTCTTGTTATTATTTTGTTTAATATCTTCCAGTGGTTATGCTGACCGCATTCATGAGTTGGTCCTCATATCAAGGGAGCTAAGTGCTGATGATAAAAACTCGTCCCTGCAAAGAGCTGGAAGTAGGAATTACTTAACTGAAGCTAATTACGTTGAGTTTTCTGGTGTCAAGGTATTTGAGATGATATTTAATCATTTATTATTCTAAATATCCCTTTGTTATATTTTTTGTTCTAATTCTTGTAATGCTATCAGGTTGTCACTCCAACTGGAAATGTTTTAGTGAAGGATCTCTCTTTGAGGGTTGAACCAGGATCTAACCTTTTGATCACAGGTGATTTTTCCCTTGAAAAAAAAATGTGCTTTACGTTTTTACCTGTAATATGCCTTATGTTGCCAGCTCCTTGTTTTTTAAACATGCTTCTGTTTTGCTATATTTCATCCATTTCTATTGTTGTTGGGGAAGTATAATGAGCTTTGATTGGAAATGGGAGTTACCATAAACAAGTCATTGTAGATTTCGTTCAAAGCAAGTTTTGGTTGGTTGCAGTGGGGGTTTGTCTTGGAGTTTTGTTCTTGGTGTGACATATTTACCACAGAGTGGCTTAGTTTAAATATAAAACCTGGCAACAGTTCTATGTGATAACAATCTTGCTTTTTAGCATATATTTCATTACATGTTTAATATTGAAGTTTTCATAAATCAGTAACTGGGTAGAACACTGAATACGTAATCCTATGGATATGGTTTTTATTCTTATTTTCCTTTTTTAAAATCCTTTGATTTAGCTTCTAAATAAAGCAAGAAAAAAGTTCAAATTTTCCCATATGTCTATGATTTTCTTAAATTTTATCGTAGTCTGCTAATACTCCCGAGCAATGCTCAATGTGAGGTACTTAAAAGATACGGAAAACTGAATAAGAGGACTAGAGACAGGTGTAGAGGGAGAAAGAAAAACATACTATATGTTTAATTCTGGTTGCATGAAAAGAAGCAGAGTTCATTTTTTGAATGAACATTCTCTTCTCAAACAAGGTGAAGACCTGGATTTATGCTTCAGTGCTCGAGCAAAGATGGGGTGAAGACAGGGAATATGCTCCCTTTTCTCGCCTCCAAATCGCCATCAGCCCTTTGGCAACTAACCTACTTTTAACTATTGACAATTATTAATATCCTTGTATCTGTGTACTTAATCCTGTTTCATAGATGTGTTTTGATTTTTAGGCCCATATAAATCTTTTCTTTTTTCTTTGCTGAAGGTCCAAACGGCAGTGGAAAAAGTTCCCTTTTTCGTGTATTGGGTGGTCTTTGGCCGCTAGTATCTGGCCACATTGTGAAACCTGGGATTGGTTCAGATCTTAATAAGGAAATTTTCTATGTGCCACAAAGACCATATACAGCTGTTGGAACCCTTCGAGACCAGCTAATTTATCCTCTTACTGCAGATAAGGAGGTTGAACCTCTTACACATAGTGGAATGGTAGACCTGTTGAAAAATGTACGAGTTTCATCTCATAATATTTTACTTGTTTTTCTCTTTATTCAAACTTTATTGATGCTTTCTATTTCTTTTTGAGTTCAATAGGCTGCCTTCAAAATAATTCTTAACCTTGTTGTCCTTCCAGGTGGACCTTGAGTACCTATTGGATCGTTATCCACCTGATAAAGAGGTTAACTGGGGTGATGAACTCTCTCTTGGGGAGCAACAGAGATTGGGGATGGCAAGACTGTTCTACCATAAGCCTAAATTTGCAATTCTTGATGAGTGCACAAGTGCTGTGACAACTGATATGGAGGAGAGATTTTGTGCCAAAGTTAGAGCTATGGGTACTTCATGCATAACCATATCACATCGTCCAGCGCTAGTTGCGTTTCATGATGTGGTTTTGTCCTTGGATGGGGAAGGAGGATGGAAAGTTCATTACAAACGGTACCAAGCATAAAATTGCGGGTATTGCATATATTACCATTTGTTATGGTGAGTTAATTGAACTTCTATAAAACCTGCAGGGAGGATTCTTCAGTACAAAGTGAAGGTGGGACTGATTCGACTAAGCTTTCTGAGACAGACCGCCAGACTGATGCAATTGCAGTTCAACGGGCATTCGCTGCTGCTAAAAAGGTCCTAAAACTTCTGAAACTTGGTTTTCTTTTCTGTTTGTTTTCTTTAACTGTATCTGTTTTATCTCACCGCAAAATTTTGAGTGAATTTGTCTAGGACTCTGCATACACAAATCCAAAGGCTCAATCGTATGTATCAGAAGTGATAGCCGCATCGCCCTCTGTGAATCATGATGTTAAGTTACCTATTGTTCCTCAACTCCAGACGGTTCCGAGAGTACTGCCATTGAGAGTAGCTGCCATGTTTAAAGTATTGGTATGTTCTGGACGAGCCTTCTTTATTCTCATAAATTAACCTCGTGAACTTAGAGGATGATTTGCCCATTATGCTGCCCAAAGTAGGTATCTATCGTTGCCTTTGTGAAGTTCTAAATTTTTATGGGACTTGAATGATAAGTTCCCCAAAAACATAGCTTGTTTTGTTTTCCTAGGTTATTAAGTAGGAGATTTATGTTGCTGTTATGGCTTATTCCTAAAGTGATTTTGCAGATCCTAGAAATAATTCTGTAGGAATAAGCATATTTGATTAAATTGGCGTTTAACGTATAGTTTGAATCCTATAGAATAAATGCTTGAAGTTATATGCTTGTCGTTTTTGAGAGTGCCACCATGGATTAGTAATGATGGAGTTGACCACCTTTTGCTAAATGTTTTCAAATATGCCTCTGTAACTATGGCATAGCTGATACAAAGAAGCTTAAAGACTGTTTTATAGCATTTGTTGAGCAATAGAACATTAATTTTTGTGATATTTTACTTATCTTCAATGTTTGAATGTGGGTAAACCTGGTGCAAAGTCTTTAATATAATTAATCAGCAAATGTTGTTCTCATCTACTAACTGAATTTTTTTTTTAATTTTTTTTATCTGCAACCTTAAATTCTTGTATTTCAGGTGCCTACAGTATTTGACAAGCAAGGGGCTCAACTACTTGCCGTTGCTTTTCTTGTTATCTCGAGAACATGGGTATCAGATCGGATTGCATCATTGAATGGTATTGCAAATATACTCTTTCACTATTTATCCATTTCACAATCTAAGAGATTATTTTATTGTTATTTAAATGCATCAATTCTCAGGAACGACTGTGAAGTATGTTTTGGAGCAGGATAAGGCAGCCTTTATCCGATTAATTGGTATAAGTGTTCTCCAAAGTGGTGCATCTTCTTTCATTGCACCTTCCTTAAGGTAATTTTTTTTTTTTTTACCGTAAAGAGCATGTGTTGATGGTGTATACGAAATGTGTAAAATGAAAGAGGGAGATTCTAATAGAGAAAAATCTATCAGTGAAATTGTCTATTGAGCTAATATAATACTGTGTTATTTTACATACTATTTTTTTTTTTAACATTTTACTTTTCTGCGAATAGGCATTTGTATATATGTTATTTCTTCCTAATTACTCTATAGAGTATGTTATGTTATTATCATTGATTTAGTGCGAGTGGAGTATACTCCCAGACCCCCAATAGCAAAATTGATATCATACTTCTGCCCATGATTGGTTTGGCATGAATATGTACCTCCCAACTCCGGGGTCTATATGTTCTTTGAAGTCTAAAGAAGGTTTTCATGTTTTTTTTCTTAAGGTACTGAAATTGCTTCTGTGAAAAAATTTTTATCTTACAGTCTTCGCAAGTAAATGTGTTAAATGAACCCTTTCTTAAGTTCTGGCTTCGAAGAATTTCCTGAAGAGGAGAGATTGCACCATCAACCAAAAGAGTTACAAAATTCATAGTAGTGTGCTTTTTCTCCCATACTTTAAAAGGAATGCTTTCTAAGACTTGTCATTTTGTGTTTCATGATTTTTTTTTTTTTGTTCTGTATGTGCAGATCGGGTAGCCTATTTATAGGCAGAGGGCTGTTTGTCCAACTTGTTGGTTTGCGTTTGCCTGTAATTTATGACTGTTAAATAATAAATGCCTTTTGTGATCAACAATGCTATGGTTCATGTCATGCTGGTAAACTTCTGAGCGGGTCTCTGGATCACATGAAGACAATTATGTCATGCATTCACAAATTTCATGGATAATCTCCAGTGTTTCTGCTAAGAACATTTTTTTCCTTTTAAATTTGATATTGTTAGTGCTTCAAAGGACTATGATTATACTTGATTCTTAGTGCTATTGATTTTACCTCAGAAGTTTTATACTCATAGTTTTATTCACATCTAGTTTCATGCCATCTCAGTGAAAAATATATTTTTCTTAAATAGCCCATTTCTTGGTTTACAGGCACTTGACAGCTCGGCTTGCCCTTGGATGGAGGATTAGATTGACCCAAAATTTGCTAAAAAACTACTCAAGAAATAATGCATTTTACAAGGTAGTTTGGTCAGCTCAGAAGCAGTGATGCCTGCATACCTTGCAGGCATTGCACGGTGTTTATAATTATCGCCAATATTATCAAGAATTCAGCAATGGTAAATTCACATCATATACATCTCCTTGTAGGTCTTCAACATGTCAAGCCAAAATATTGATGCAGATCAAAGAATAACTCATGATCTTGAAAAGTTAACAACTGATTTATCAGGGCTGGTTACTGGAATGGTAAAGCCATCTGTTGACATTTTGTGGTGAGTGCATTATCTTGATTTATTGGTAGCATTACTTGTTTTCTGTGTAATCTATATTCTAGGCTTTGAAAGCCTATGTTACTTGCCTCCATTATCGTCTTTCTAAGAAAAATTCTTAACAATACTGCAATTTTTAAGGTTCACCTGGAGAATGAAGCTGTTAACTGGAAGAAGGGGTGTTGCCATTTTGTATGCATATATGTTACTTGGTCTGGGTTTTCTAAGGACTGTTACTCCTGATTTTGGTGATTTGACAAGTCGAGAACAACAACTTGAGGGAACGTTTAGGTAATTCAATCCTGGTTTAGAATCCATGCTACTAATACTAAGAATGCCAGATTTTCTTATACATGGAAATACTTGCATGAACATGTATGTGCCAAAATGCTGATATAGACTGGTGTTTTAAATCCGGACTGGTCTGGTAGTTTGAACAGGGAAGCTCGGGAACTGAGCTGGGTATCAACAATTCAAAAGTAAAACCAGAATAACCAAAACCTAATTGCTCCGAGAAGCTGTCCGGGGCTTGAGAATATTTATTTTTATATATTTTTCATAATTATTGCTGCCATGCAATCAAGTTTTAGAACATTTAATGATCAGTAGATTTGCCTTTAAAAAATTTAAAGTGGAGAAAAGGGAAAATAAGAAAAGACTCAAAAAGATCATGTTTGACAGAAATGAAAGAAAAACCTCTCTCCTACTGTCCCCTTAAGATTTGGCTTCTTGTATGTTGATAAATTTCACCCTTCCATTATGCACTTCTTTATTAGTAGCTTTCCCTTGAAGTCTGCGGTTTGCTAGGCAAAGCCATCCATTACCATATCATTTAGCTCCCTTTTGTGCTTCTTGTTTGTCTGTTTGATTTTTGGTCCATGTATACTATCAACTAATAGGCCGAAGTAAACATATAAGTCAAAATAATACCGTATGGAGGAACACATTCTGTTGTTAAAATAAGTAATAGTTTAGATCTTTGTTTGCCAACCAATCCATAGCGTAAAATCCCCTTTTCCCGGTACTTTATCCCTCTCTGGCAACTATGTTTATTGACTGAATAGCTGGGTCAATGTGTGGCAGTCCTGTCTGTCTTCTGGACCTATGTTTGAGCTTATATATTTTACGGCCTAGATGATGGTCATTTGGGTTTTCTTTAAAGTTAGATTGTATTGGCCCAAAAAAGAAGTTAGATTAGATTGTAAAGATACGAGGCAAGAATGGCAAGATAAGAACTGCAAAGATGAGTATTTGTTTTGAAGAAACTTGTCTACATGATGCAACGGATTGATCATAACATTCAAAATCTCTAATATGAGAAGAATGTTATGTTGCTATCTTATTTTTATATTTTTATTTTAATATTTTAATTAATTTGTTTTAGGTTTATTATGTGATGTTGTCAAGTCTTAGCAGTGAGTTTTGCCTCGGTTAAAACTTTCAACTTTAGGTCTTCTCATACTCTTACAGTTCTTTACCTGTTAATTTCTTAAAGCATTGACGGGGTTATTTAATATAAAAACATGTTTCTACGTAGGTGCATCTTGTATTTTTATGCTATCTGGATGTTGCTATATCATTCTAATAGCTTGTACTATATTTTAATTAGGTTCATGCATGAAAGACTGCGCACTCATGCTGAATCTGTTGCTTTTTTTGGAGGTGGCGCACGAGAAAAAGCTGTAAGATACTTGAATTTATTATTGTCTGATGCATTTGAATGCCTACCGTTGTTTCCATTGATGTTGATGCTGGTGTAGGAAATTTCCTTGTGTAAAAGTGGACCCAAAATCAAGACTAGATTTAACCTTTCTATAGGTTGGCTACTGGAAGTTTGAATACACCTTACATTTTTGTCGAACAACAATAGTTTACATTTTACATGCCTAGACTGAATACCAACAAAATAAACTCTTCTTTGTAGTGTTCCTACATCTGCTAGTTTCACACAGGCTTGTATTTTGCATCAATAATTTTTTAAAATGTCAGTCCTTGATAAAAAGATACTATATGTTGCAGGTTCCATGTGTAACTAAAATAAGATTGATAAATGTTTTCTGCTTATTATTTCAAAGGCAGATATCGTTTGATTGATACCCTACCTCTCTTGTTATTATATAATATAAAGGAATCTTTTTACAGTGAATGACAGGACTTCATGTTTTTACTCCTTGGCTGGATAGGACATGACCACATGATTTGTTTTTAAGCATGATATCCATCATTAGCAATTTTTGCCTGGATCAGAGTCCACTATTTTTCCTCCTTTTGCATGTTTTGCTGCTGAGTATGCATTATGCAGCATTATTAGACTCCTATTTCCTCATAATTACCATTCCCTGTCTCTAATTCTATGTTCTTACATTTAATAGATGGTTGAGTCAAGATTTAAGGAGCTTCTTGATCACTCTTTGGTTCTTTTGAAGAAGAAATGGCTGTTTGGTATACTGGACGATTTTGTCACCAAACAGCTTCCACATAATGTTACTTGGGGTTTGAGCTTATTATATGCCTTGGAACACAAGGGTGACCGAGCCTTAGTCTCTACTCAAGGTGAGATATCTGACTCGGTTTTGCAGTACTTTCTAGTTTCTCCATCCGTCCTTTCTCTCTGAATGTACTTTTAACTATTTTTAGGTGAGCTGGCACATGCACTGCGGTTCCTGGCATCTGTTGTGTCTCAAAGCTTTTTAGCCTTTGGTGACATCCTTGAATTGCATAGAAAGTTTCTGGAGCTATCTGGGAGCATCAACAGAATTTTTGAGCTTGAAGAGTTTCTTGATA
>JBBYHO010000005.1:6773439-6785421 GCA_038382025.1 Adansonia gregorii
ATTTAATTATAAAAATATATAAATATTTATATAAAAATAATATTTTAATAATATTATTAACAAAATTTTTAATTAGCTTCAATTACTATAATCTCAACTTAAATAAATAAAATTTAAAAATTTTAAACGGCGGGCCGATCAAATTTAGTTTCAAATCTCATTCTGTTTATTTAATCTAATATTCTTCGTTGTTGACGTGTAGCCTCTGTCACATAACTCAATCCATGGCCAATAGTTTAGGACAACTCTACTATACGTCGAATCCCTATGGCAGTCGGATGAGATATCATTTTCAGCAAACACAAGTAGCGAACGAAAATGCATCAAACTCTATTTTTCATAATTTCCTTTTTAATATCTCAACTAACCTTCTTTTTTAAACATTGTTAAAGTGGTAGAGTTTCAGTTAGCTGCTAACACAGACCAAGCAAACCGAATATGCCTAAGAAAAAGGGTAGCGTCGCTGTTGCTAGTAAAGCATGGAGTCTGTGGCGTTTGGCACTGTCACGGGCACGAAAAGTTGTGGTGTTCAAAGGGCTTAGAGATCATAAGGCTCCTACTGATGACCGAATCCATTATTTGGAACGTCAGCTCTCTTTCGATCGGACTCCTGATTCCCATGTCAAGAAGGATCGTCGTCTGACGAGCTCCAAGTGGTTCCTTTTCCCTTGCATAGGTGCCAAGGCAGTTGAATTTGATTGCGATATTGCTGCTCATGAACAAAGTTACTTAACCGAAGAAGAAGAAGAAGAAGATGATGATGATGAATGGAATGAATGTGACAAGAAGAGTCAATCAGAGGATGAAGGGATTGATTCCAGGGCCGAGCAGTTCATAGCTGAGTTCTATGGTCGAACAAGGCTTGGGAATTGATTAAAGATCAACTCAAAGAGAGGCTGACAGGCTGAGCATCAGATGATGGCAATGCAATCATGGATTCTGTTGTTTTTACAATAAAGTGTTTCAATCTCACTAAGCTTTCGTTAACAAGGTAGCATTTGATTGTATCTGCCATTTTTGTGAGTCTAATTTGTATTACAAATGTAACAATACATGTATATATATCTGATCTGCAGCATGCAATGCAGAGAATTGCTGCATTCTCCTCCTTAGAAATGTCAATTAATGGAGCCTTTTTATTTAGGAATACGATGTGAGTTAACTAGGTAAATATTTCCTCAAGCTTGACTTAAGATTAATGATCATCTAATATGAGTTTAAAGTTAACTTATCTGCTTGAATTTTGTTCCTAAATCCTAAATTGAAAACTACAACATGGGTTTGAACTTAAACTAGGCTACTCCTAGGAGTTAACACAAAGTACATAAATGCTCTTTTATACTGTCTTAAGTAAAAGAAATAAGTACTTTAACATCAAAACCTTTTCAAGTTTCAACTCACAAAGTAAAACATAGACCTTAAATTAGAGCTTCAGTCAGTCCACATTTTGCACAAATTTTATTTTACTATGCTAATTAGGTGCAAGAAAACAATATGCAAAAAGTGAAACTATTCTTTGATTTCAACGATCCTAACATTTGGCCTCTGTGAAAATAAGCTTTCCATATTCTTCCAAAAAAACCGTGAATCTGATCAGTCATTCCATTCTCAGACAAATAGAAAACCCCACTCATGAAGTTACCATTTTCAGTGCTTATATGAAGCATCATCATGTCTTCATCAATGAAAACTATAACTTCATCCGTGGTGACCGCTGGAAGGTAAGGTTTGAACACGACTCTTGGGGTTTCTCGCTAGTTGAGTTGAGTCCCAATTCCCCAAGCGATAGGGAAATTTTTCACAAGAGAAACCAGGGAAAAAAAGAGTGGAAAGAAATGAAGGGAAGGCGGAAAGGAAACCATCAATTAAAGTGTTACCAAGATCAAAGTTGTTGAATCGATCCCACAAGTTTTGAGTTAAAGGATTGCTGCTGACTGTGCCTTGTTGGTCATTGATTGGGACAATATGACATGTTTTCTGGTGGGTTAATTGGTAGACTGGGACTGAAGGTGTGCGAAGGGAACTCTTGATTTTTGGGAGTTTGATTGAACAGATGAGGTCAACCTCACACTCTAAAACACTATTTACATGCTTATTTTTTTCATCAACTTTGAAATTTTGAGGAAAAAAAAAAAGTCAAAAGCTATTTGTATAGTTATCATCGAATCATCAAAACAAAAATGTGCACGTGAAAACTCATATGTTCATTGAATGGTAGTTCAGTTTTTAGTGTTAGATATACCCCCCAAACCATTGATTTGAATGCTGGATGGCTAAATGGAGCCTGAATCATACTCCTGATTTTGATTATCTTTCATAAGCTACACACTCGAGTCCAGGGATGAACCTAAGGGAGTCGGCAGGAGCCTTAACCCTCCTCCGCATTCCTTCGAACTCCCTAAATTCTCAATAATTGTCTAGCTCAAAATATGATGAAAAAATATTTTGAGCCCAAAAAATTTATGATTTAATCTCCTTTTTGACTTTGCCCCTCCAAGATTTCCCATACTGATAATGGTGGCAGTAACTTTCCCTCTGCTTTTTTTTTTCCGCAGGGGGTGGGGGTAATTGGGTTTTTCACTTTTCTTTTTTGCCACGTTTCATGCCAAAACTCAAATTGTTTAATTTTGCTGCTTTACACTTAAAAAAAAAAAAAAGCCAAAAGTCAATTGAAACCCTTTATTCTCAAACAGTTGAATTCTTTTCATTGTTAAAGTCATGGGTTACATTATATTGTCAAAGTATGCAGATGACCAATCTCTTTCAATCCATCTGCTGCATGTGTAAATTTCTAAGCATCTTTCTTTCAGATACATTTCTTTTTCCATCCTTATCTTGAAAAAGGAGATGCGAAGTAATAAAAAAAAAAAAAAAAGAAACTAGAATCTAATAAACCCAGATCAGAAAAAGCTAAAAGAAGGAAAGAGCAATGTCATTACATTCGACTCCACTGGGGATCGAACCCAGAATCTCTGGTTCCGTAGACCAGCGCCTTATCCATTGGGCCATGGAGTCAGTTACTTTGCAGCTTCTAATGTAAAACATTCAGTTCCTTTGTCCAAACCCGATTGCCAAAATGTACCAGGTTAGGCACTTAACAACTTTGAAGGGCTTGCTTCAAGCACACTTCTTCTCTTTCCTCTGCTCTGGCTACCATAGAGAAAGAGAAAGAAAAATGGGTAAATATAGTTTCTCCTTAAAGATAGATATATTATTATATCAGTTATGGTGATTTTGTAGCTCAATTTGACTTATTGGGCAATTTGGTAGAAGCCAACCAAAGAAAAAAAAAAGGGGTTTCTTTTTTGAGAATACGAATGGAATATAGAATCAGACTCCACTGAAATCAACAAAAAAAGGGGGGGAATTTGTGGTGTAAAAAAAATTGTCTTTATGCATATTGGATTGGATAATAAAAAGAAAGAAATGGGAAAGAAGAAGTCTTTGAGAAGCAAAGCTGTTCACTTTGTAACTGATCTTACCACTGGCCTTCTTAACCCAATCTCTGATAAACCCTCCACGCCTCCCCACTCTCCTCCTGTAAGCCTCTCTTTCTTTGATGCTTTCTTTTATATGTATTGTAAAGAGCATTTTTTTTAAATTTTATTGAATTTTATGATGATTCATGATGATAACGATGATGTTTACCTTTGTTCCTATGTTTGTTTAACATCTCATATAAATTTTGATTGTGGGTATTTGAGATATCGGTTTTTTATACTGTTGATTGTTTTGATTTTCATGTTTTGAAGGTATTTAATCGGGTTTTACAAGGTTGCATCTTTTTATTTATTTATTTATTTATTTATTTATCTTTTTTGCTTGTTTTCTTTTCTCTTTTTTTTTTTTTTCCTTTTTTTTCTTGGTTAATCCTTTCTTGGAATTAGAATTATTGAACTGATTTTTAAAATCCTTTGCCTGCTCTTCAATAATGGTTTTAAAGTGCAGGTTTTTTGTATTGCGATTTGAAGCTTTTCTGCGATAAGAAAACTTGCTTAAGAATCTCTCAACCTTGTCGAAAGAGGCGTATGACCATTGGCTAGTTAATACACTTTGAAGCATTAGTAATTTACTCTGTTGACAGCCTGCGATCGGTGATTAAGTTTTAACTGTTTGGGTTTTCTTTCTGGTAGGAAAATGTCAGCGAGTTGAAAAGAAGTCAACCAGAGACAGAGTCAATCAGCAAAGAAGGTGATGAGGATCCAGTCGATGGCCCTGATACATCTTCTTTTACGGCATTCCTCTATTCGCTATTGTCTTCTTCAGAATCAGGTCATGATTTGAATCAGGATGAGCAAAATGATAATCAAGAAGAAACCGGCAATGCATCTGACACCATAATGAAAGAGAATGCTAGAAGGAAAAGCTTTCTTTCTAGGGGTAAGCAATCACTTAGAGCTCTTTACCAAGCTGCTCGGATCAGTGGAAACAAAAATCAAGACGGTAAGGGTGATTCCGACATGAAAAGCGATGACGAGGGTGATACTAAATTTGATGGGCTTGAGATGAGACATATGCAGAATGTTAAGGAGCCTTTGGCTTCGGGAGATCTTCCAGAAACTTCTGAACCATCGTTGCTTCTTACAGAGAAAACAAGAAATGCCCTTTATGCATCACTTCCTGCTCTTGTTCAAGGGAGAAAGTGGTTATTGCTCTACAGGTGAATGCCCTTGTTTTTCGGTTCGATGGACCGACTTTAGTCATTCTTTGGATACATAGTTTTGCTTATGTTTAGAAACGGTTTTTGTTCTCTCATTGATATGTCTCTTTTGTCCATCACAGTACATGGAGGCACGGTATATCACTGTCAACATTGTACCGAAGAAGCATGCTCTGGCCTGGCCTCAGTTTGCTGGTAATGTTTAAATGGGATTGTCCCTTTTTTCCCCCCCCCCCCCCAATTCTTTCTTATTGTATTTCACATGTATTCCATGAAGCCATACTGTTGTAAATATGATACAAATTACATCACAGTGAGCCAGAATGTCATGCCGGTGGTCCTATGCGGGATATTAGTCCTCTAGGGACATATGTACCTTTAATTTTATGAATTTATTTATTCTCCATAAACTCATTCTATCATATCAAAAGGTTCTCTTATGCGGCTATGTCTTTGGATCTCTGTATTCTTGAACGTTTTGTCCAATTCATATTCAATTTAGTTCTTGCGTTTCATATTTTATACCAATTATGTGTAGATTTCTATTCCAGTTCTCTTTTATCTGTGCTTGAACAATGAATTTCATAAGCTATAAACGTGCATGATGTAATAAGGTTCTTTATTGATGTTATTTTCGCAGTGTAAGTCCTTATGCAAGGAAGTCAATTTAATTTTATGTGCATAATTGTTGTGCTTCTGGTGAATGTCGCACTATCACACATATGTTGCATACGACGGGTGCTGAAACTTGATTCGTTCTCTACCGACTCTCGGTTCAACTCTAAGGCTGGCTTTTGATTGAAATTACTGTAATTAGATCTCATTAGTGACTAATAAGAGTTTCTCAATATAACCTTCCATTCTGGCACCAAAAAAAAAAAAATGTTATAGCGGGCTTCTTGCTGGGGGCCACATCATCTGTTGCTACCTAAAGTGATAATCTGCAGAATTTTCTCGGTTTTGGTTTTCTATCCTCCCTTTTTCACTTTATTTATTTAATTTGTAAATAAGCAATGCTTGGGCATCTAAAAGTTGTATTTGGACTTCAAGAGTCTTAGAAAGATATAAATCTGATCCATGTCTACCTTACCTATGTTGTTCTGAATCTTTATTAATCTTGAAGTACCAATTTCTAACCCTCCAAAGACATGGAAATCTTGGAAAAAATTGAACAAACCCGTGTTAGTGACATACTCATGTCTGATACTCACTCTTGAGTCCAAGTAATGTAGTACCTTACAATCGGAAATTATTGAATTTTTCACTTGAAGATTAAGTTATTCATATTTCAAATTATGTTTTGTTCGTATTAATGATTTAGCTGCCGTGCTGTTTCTTCTTTTTAGGATGCATGTAGGCAAGTTTATTTTCTCTCTATGATGAAGTTGTTCCACTTAGGTCAAGGGCTTATGGCATTTGTTTCATCTTAGGTTGTTGGAGACCGTAAAGGTGCTGTGTTTGGCGGGCTGGTTGAGGCACCCCTAAAACCAACTAATAAGAAATACCAGGTGATGCTTGGAACAACTTCTTGTATCCATTATATATTTCTAATAAATATCTTGTTCACATTACATTGTCTAACAGGGAACAAATAGTACCTTTGTTTTCACTGATAGACCCGGTGATCCAGTTATATTCCGTCCCACAGGTATTCCTGTCTTTGTCTACTGTTTCAAAATTGTCATGGTGTATTGATTCGTATCTGTTTGAACATCAACAGTATGTTGTGCTGAAAAAGCTGCCATCCAATGAAGATTTGTGTGTGTTTCAGCACATAGTATATTGACAACTGAAATCCATATTGCTCTGACTCTTCATTTTTCTTGTAGTATTTGTGTTCAAAACCCATATTTGACACATTTTTGGTTATAGGTGTAGGGATATGACTTTTGAAGGACCTTCCAAATACGTGGAAAAACTTTGAAAAAATTAAATATACTTGTATTCGACACTCACACTCGAGTCTAAGGAACATAGGTTTAAAAACGACATTTGGCCCTCATGCATGATTAATCTAGTCTGCAAGGGGGCTCGAACCAATGAATCACATGTCCAGCTTTCTTTGGTATTCAAAAAAGATTCTCTCCAAGTAAACTTCGTAGATCTAACCACAAAAATATGGAACAGGTGCTAATCGATATTTCACTCTGTGTTCCACGGAATTTTTGGCAATCGGTGGTGGTGGCCATTTTGCACTCTATCTAGATAGTGATCTGTGAGATATCTGTACCTCTCTGGTTCTTTTTATATAGAATTCTTGTGTTGATTGTACGTCCCTTTTTCAAGCAACAAGTTTGATATGAAACACTGCTTTCTGATGTGTACAAATTTTTATGTAAGCTTGAATGGATCGAGCTCATTCTCAGAAACTTACGGAAACCCCTGCCTTGCATTCTCGGAAGATTTCGAAGTAAAGGAGATTGAGGTACGCATGATGCCCCTACCATATCTCTCTTGCTCCATTCCACAACCATGTCTCGCCATTCCGTTTGCTTAATGAATTCATATTGGCTTGTTCATAACTTGATCTCGAAGATGTCATTTTAATTGTAAAAGTTCATTAACTTTAATCCTTATATATTACAGTTGTGGGGCTTTGTATATGGATCAAAATATGAGGAAATACTTGCCTTAAGTAGAACTGAGATGCCTGGAATTTGCCGCTGGTAAACTCCCTTCGAGCATGTGATTATCGACTAGTGGGTGGTTCTGATGAATTTATCGTTTGTACGATCATCTTTTCCTGTGTGTTGATTACATAATTAACAACTGGAAGTCGGAATCTTTCGTTGTACATTTCATTTCTGTTTTTTATGCTTGTACGTACATGCCTAACCTTGTTTACACAAAAAAGAGCTTATGCATATACTCTGTAGTTTGTGGCACTAGCTGAACTGTGGCTAAATGTTACTGAGACTATATGGAGAAAGAATATATTTCAGCGAAATTAGTCAGTTTTTAGTTTTTACTCGTTACATTGCCCATTTTGGAGAGTGATAATCACTTGATGTCTATGTTGCTTAAGGTTTTTTTATTTTATTTTTTTTGAAGTACTCATGCCCGACATTCAAGTTTGACATATATCCGAATATGAGTACAGAAATATAATCCTTCAAATACATAGAAAGATTTAAGAAATATTAAACATATCTGTATTAGATATATATATATATATATATGTATCAGATATTTGCACTTGAGTCTGAGGAATCTAGCTTGATGTTGCACTTGCATTGTACTGCTGTTGAGATGAAAAATGGTAAGACACTACAATCCATTTTTATTATACTATTATATTTTCTATGGTCGTATTCATTTTTTGAACGGCTGCCAATTTAGTATTTACTCTTCATTTAGTTAAAGAAAATATGAAAAAAAAAATTAATGGTAATTCCACAAAGTAGTAAATGAAATATTTTTCTAGATTTTGAACCAAATTAAACGGATTCCTAATTTTAATTATTCCCATTCAAAAATACGTGAAATTTGACTACTATAATTGGCTTCTATCTCTTATGTAATCGGTGGTATCGGAGGTAAGCCTTATTACTCACTCTTTTATGCTCACATTATGCTCCCTTTGGCACCCGTCACGGGCACTACACTACCATTGAGCTGGTATATATCATCCCGATTTAAAAGTGAATATTTGATACGAATATATTTTTTTTATGAACATTATTTTTTAAAAAAAATTTGTACTTAAAATATCATAATTTAATATTTTTAAATATGTACCGAATATAAATATTAAATTTATAATTTTTTTAAAAAATTAAGTAATATAACACCTGGATGCCACTTTATGACTGTACGAACCTCTAGTCATAAAATGACACCTCGTGCCTTATAGTGCTGGTGCTAAAGAGGGCCCTAGTCTACCCTACTCAAATTTTTGCATAATATATTATATTTTATGGTACATGGTATAATATATCTTATATTAACTTGCGCATCAAGAGAGGTTCAATTATGAGGACTGATTGGCGTTGAAAAAGACAATTATGACCTATTCCTAGGTTCTTAGCAAGACTAAAATCATAATTTTGGGCCTTTAAACAATTTTCCCTACTTAGGATTTGTTTTAGCTCAAGCCTCAGTTTAAGCTGAAATTTTAAATCTTTTCTGAATATATCGTTCAAAATGCGCTGTAAAATTATTTGAGAGAGGATTGATGTCATAGACTGTAATAGAAGATGGAGTAGGTGATGACCTTTTCTATATTCCTTCTGAATTTTCATAGTGGGAACATAAGAAAGAAAGAGAAGGTTTTGATCAAAGATTATTCAACTCTTTCAGCAGCTAGTATTTATGCAACTAACTGTGATAGATTCACAATCTGCAACTGCAATGAACATAATACAGTTGAAAATGCATACATGATAATAATCTAAATTTTCTGATTTTGACAAGCAACATTTTCTAATAAAGAACCATGTTATTCAACTTGGATGAAAGTTCGAAGATGGAAAGTTGGAAGCATTCAACCTTTTTCCCCTTTTTTTTCAGGCTGTGAATGGAGCAAAATCAAGGTTAAAAAAAACCGAATCAAAAGTTAAATCAATAAGACCTTCAATACGGATTCAAGCAGTTGGACTAAGTAATTCATTTAAAAAGATTTTAAATATTTAAAAAATAATTTCAACATAAATATAATAAATAATTAATAAAAATATGTATTTCACTTAATTTATGATATTTGATATAAAATTAAAAGGTTAAATATTCAAATCTCATCATTTGCTAAAAGAAATTTGAAAAGAAAAATTTTTAAACACTACCAAACTGGTTTTTCCGGTTCAGTAAATTATGTATAATGCATTGATATGGACAACCTATCAGCTCCCGGTTCAATCGGTCACTTTGGTCCAGTTTTTTAATCCATAAGCACACGTTAGAAAAATATTACAAAACTATTAATAAGAGGAAAAAATAAGAAACCCAGAACAAGAAGCTAGCTCTAACCTAGAATAGGAAACACAATACGATACGAATATGTCTAAAAAATCTATATAATATGAACTATTAACATATTAAAATCGAAATAAAAATAAATACTTAAACACGATTATGACATGAAAAAAAATACAAAAAACATAACATAAATACTCAAATTGCCTGGTCTAATTTAGCATAACCTAAAGCTTAATATCAAAAGGCAGAAAAAGTGACAGGAACTACAGGTTTAATGTCATGAAATAAGGACCTTCTCTCAATTCAGCAATGAAGTTGTTCTTACAAGTCGGCTGTCAAATTAAGATACAGTCTTTATTATGGCGTTGCAGTCTTTTCCACAATTCCTTTTTGTATCTTCTGGGAAGGACCATTGATCAGATCCGTGGCATCGACATTTGCTGCTGCTTCCTCATAAGCAGAGGCATGAACACCGAGAGCAGCACGACCGGAGGGGTCGGGATTTTTTAACCATGCTGCATCCCATTCCACTGCTTTAGCAGAACTGCATGCCACACTTGGACCTCCTGGAACAGTTGACCTTGCAGCATTCTGCTTGCAATTGGAAGACTAATCAGCAATATCAAAGATAATTGGGCAAAAAAGGAACAGACGTAAAAAAGTTACACTATAAGAGCATTTTGTTCAGGAATCTTGGAGAATTTCTTATAACCTTGGAAAACTTTGTTGGCTAAGAATCCCATTCTCCTTCATGTCTAGGTGCTGGGCACTTGAGGGACATAAGTTTTAATTGTGTTGGGAATTAGAGACCAAAAGACTCCTCTACCTGTTCCCCAAAAATTTGGGAATGTCCTCAGCCACTAATTCTGGGCAAGTAGACAAATGAGGTTGCCTCCTAATAGTGGAAAACTACACTGACCTGGCCAGTGGGCCTGACAATAAGTGTATTTGAATCGAATTCGTATTATTTTTTCATGTTATAATTGGGTTTATGGTATTATATATTTATATAGATTTTGACACGTTAATATTCATGTTATATAGATTTTGGTACATTCGTGCATTTCTATTATGTACACTTTCTATAGTGTACATTTTCTATAGTGTTTTAATTATTTTTCTCATGTCATGTAATCGTGCCGTGTCCAAAATTGTTAGGTCTACTGCCAAGCATCCCCCACCTATGTTGCTTCGACTCTTCTTTTTTTTTTTTTTTCTCTTTCTTTTTTTGAAATACCCATGCCGACACTCGTGTCCAACTTATTTTCGGACATAGATAAGGGGATATGACCCTCAAAACACATGGAACAACTTTAGAAAAAATTGAACATACTCGTCTTAGACACATCTGTATCCAACACTCACATCCGAGTCTAAGTAACATAGTCTTAATTTCAGTTTATTTCGCTTTCTTTTACAAAAATGAAAATTGGACGTGAAGGAAAAAGCAAATCTGAGGCATGTTCTATACCCCCACAAGAAAATCTAGAGAAACAGAAAAGAAACAGATGGAAAAAAAGCATAATACCTTGGGAAAAAACTTCTCGAAGATAGTTCTGTAATAGTATCCCTCTTTTGTGGTCGGAGTATTCTCAGGGTAAATAAAGCCCGCATTCATCAACATTGCATCAGTGACCTGTCGAGTTCAGAAACAACAAATTGTTACTATGCAGCCAAATGGAAAACGTATACCAGAAGAACTACAAACAAATAAGCCTACCTGTTTGTCGGCATGGTCCTTCAAACCATCAATCCAACTGTACCCAACTCCGTCACTGAACTGCTCCTTCTGCCTGTACAAAATGTGCTGAAACAGAGGGAACAAAAGAAGTTTCAAGAACAAGAATTTCTTCCACGAAAATAAAGGCTCCAGTAAAACTTCTAGATGGCCGGAATGTTTCAAAAGAAGATAAACCGACCTTAGGCAGATATGGCTTTTGACCATCATCGAATGCATTACGTAAGATCCACTTCTCAATCCTCCCAAGATCGGGCCTTATCTGCAAAAAAAAAAAAAAAAAAAAAGTATGGCAGTAACCATAAATGTTCATTCCTTTACAGAAATAAAAAAGGTCTAAATATCTAACTAAATTTTAAAACTTTCCCTTTGACCAACATGAGATAGTAACTAGTATTGGCCAAGTAACTGATGCCCCGTATCATTTGCATCAGCACATTATTGAATAAAAGAACCTAGAAAACCATCTACCAACTTACACAACAGATGAAAGCACCAGAAGCTGGAACATATTGCATTTAAGTTTAACAGTGGAAAGTGACATCATTCCGACAATGTGAATTGCTATCCCCAAAAAAGGACGAGAAATCAGGATGATAAAACGCAGCAAAACCAGAGATAAATCAATAAACAATAAAAGCTAAGATGGAAAATAACCTCTATGTGTCGG
>JBBYHO010000005.1:6800319-6810548 GCA_038382025.1 Adansonia gregorii
TTTATTTATTTATTTTCAATTCATACTAAGCAAGGAAAAGAACTTTTTCCCTATCTATATCTTTCCATTTGCCTTCCTAACAAATCATACGTAAAACCGGTTCAATAGCCCATTTCGGACCCTTCCCCACGATGGCGATTGAATAACCGGTGCGAGAAACTAATCCAGTTTGGCCGTGCAACAGGGAGTTTTGGATTATTATTTGTGCTCACTATTTAAAATACAGTTCCACGTGATGATTTGTTCTTGCCATTCTTAAAGAGTGATGAATTGAACTGGCTCTCAAGTTTCTGGGTTCTAATTTTAACACAAGGAACAATATTTGCAGTATATACCTTCTGCCAAAGTCACATTTTACATTGCAACCGCTTGTTTGAATATGGCAGCCAACCATTTTTATGAATGAATATGGCAAAAATCACAGCATAGAGAAAGGCGAGAACTAGGGCTTCTTCAAAAAATAAAATAACATGAATCTCAACCAAGGATGGTTACCTACCTTTAAAAAAATTAAAAAAAAGAAGGGGGATAGTTACAAAAACAAAAACAAAAACAAAAAAATGTTTTTCCAAAACTCGATCCTCCAGCATGAAAATTAAGTATCACCTCCTCCAGAGGTCCCTGAAGACTCAGCTACATCTTCCAATCTCAATGTTACGGCAACATCTTCGATCATTTTTCCTCTATCACCTGACCCAGATCCATCCACAGTTCTGTTAAACCTTTTCAACCAAATATCATAATCAACTGGGTATGGTGTTCCACAAAGGCTATCCACATAATCACCAAATGCCTTTAGTAAAGGTGAAACTTCACCTAGATGCTGCTGAATCGATCGTGTTGCCCAGCTTTTCTCCCTCCATTGCAATGCTGATTCGATAGAATCCTGTTGCTGCATTCTGCCCCCAGAAACAAAGAAAAGGAGGTACACAAGGCTCTCGGCATCAGATGATGGACACAGTTTCCCATGCTGAAGTGCATGAGAAGATGAGAACTGTAAATTTAACGCTGGGCTGTCCCTGTCTTCCAAAACTGCACGACCCCATGAAATTGGGATATATGAAACTTTGTTTCTTTTACCTTGCATGTCATAAACACGGATTATGTTTTCGGGGGAAATATCACCATGCTGGACACTGGCTTTTGCTGCACTTCTAAGAGCAACCAGGCAGTCTCTGCAGCAGCGTAATGCATCATCAGAGGAGAATGGGCCGCCCCTAGCAACTATATATGAAAGAGGTTCCCCAACAGGATACGTGACAAGAATTGGGGTTCCACACCAGGGATTATCACATCGCCCACTTGGACTCTGCCTTTCGCAAGGACCAGGATGCAAAATTCGACCAGAGGCAATTATTTCAGGTAAATATTTGCTTGAAATCCCTTGTTGGTTCAATATGTTTAGTACCTTCGTTTGCCTTTGTACTTGATACCACAGACTCATATCCTCCCAAGAGGGTTCAAGTCTTGATGGATGGGCTCCAACATACAAAGTTAACAACTGTGTGGGATAATCTAGAGAAATAGCACCATAGAGAAAATAGTTGCCTCCTATGAAGGACTTCTGTATCTGGAAACTTTTCTGGCCCTGTTGTTGATCCTCCAATATCAATATCTCGCCCTGCTTAAGCTTCAAGTGTGATGTATTTTTTACCAGGGCATTATCACAATGATCAAATTCAACAATCTCTCCATGTTGATAACCAGCCTGTTGGTAAGGTACTATGCCAGTTTCATTCTCAGCTAGGCGGCATTCTATTCTACGCTTCTGGAGACGAAGGCTATGAGCAGAGGCCAATGAGGATATTGACTTTCTTGGTGGTCCATTCCACTGGATAATGGAATAGAAAGTAGCTAAGAGTACTTGAAGAGTCCCCAGGTCTCCCCAATTTGCATTTCCAAGTTTGTTCCATATTCTGTCCACTGATGAAACAAGGACTTCAGCATGAAATTTTATCCAATGGACCACAGACTGGTATGGATCAGCTGTGTTCAATTCAAGTTTACTAAGATCACCTCCAAGTTTTATCACTGCACCAAATTTTGAATCAAAAACCATAACAAAAACAGAATCAGAGCCAATGGTTCTGGACTTGCTCAAACACCTGGACATAAGAATATGAACACCATAAAATAGGGCTTCACATATGGTGCTAACAGACAATCTTAACTTGTTCCCTGAGAGTATATCTCGTCTAAATAAGGCAAACTCCACTACTTGATCCCAATGAACTTTTAGATGATTCCCACTTTTAGAGATTAAAGCTAAACCACGTAGCTCTTCTAGCTTTCCTCTTGATATTGCTTTCTCGACAGTATAAAACTTTGATCCAGGATGACGGAAACAAGACAAAAAGAATGGCAATGGTCCACTTTTATGCCAAAATGTACGCCACAGGCCATTTACAATAACATGAAGGAAGTCTTCCAATGCAAGATACCCTTCTTCCTTTAAAACTTTAGAAGCGTAAGGAGAGCATGGCATACGGAACAGTTGCTGAAATAAAACCCCTTCCAATGCTAGATCTAGCTTGCATAGTTCATCAGTCAGAAATGGTGACTTTAAAACGGACTGCTTCCCGGTGACATGATCCCCACCGGTGTTTTCCAAAACCCAATCTGCAAGACTTTGTCTAAATAACTCCTGGTCAATAAATTCTCTTCCAAAGTCCTTTAGCCCTTTGTAGACCTTTCTTGAAGTTGGAAAAAACTTGCTTGAAGATGAAATTGCAGACACACTATGGGGAGAGATAACTGCATCATATTAAAATCCAAATGCTTTCATTTATAAAGTAATAATTGAGAAATTCAGAAAATATCTAATGTGTGAGAGAGAAATTGGACAATTGCACGCATAAATATTCCACAGGCAATTGAAAGAAAGAACACGGGAAGGCCAAATAAATTCTTATTTTTATTCGGAAAAGGGAGGATTCAAACCCTATTCCTAGAGCAAGGGATCATGCACCAACCACTGAGCCAAATGCTAGGGACGCAAGGCCAAAAAATTATTGAAAACAAAAGGTAACTTGCTTTTCAAAAATAAATAGATAACTAAAAGGAAACCAGGATAAGTTTTGTAGTATTGTTAGGCTCCTTCTATGTACTTATGCACGCAAGTAGGTGTGCTTACGCATTTTTTGTGCATGTAAAATGGTGTGAGCTAAAGATTTGCCTTGTTTCACCTAAAAGGAAAGTATGTTTTTTCCCTGAGTTTTACATCATAGTATATATGTGTATATATACACATACACGCTCTTATGCAACATGTGCAAAGTGGTAGTACTTTGCTCTAACTTTCCTAAATATTATTATTCAATTCTTACTTTCCAAACTAGTTATGCTTGTTAGAATTTGAGAGCTGCATACTCTAACGAATTTTATGAGTAAGTGTTATCACAAAAAGATATAAATTTCCTTTTCTTATTCATCATATTTTCTAACATTTAAAGATTTTTTTTTTCTATTGAGAATTTTTAAGGAACAGCCGGATACCAAGTATAAGTTGTATACACCTTAGAGAAAATTGGATTAGACAATGACACAATATCAATTGTGAATCCCAATCACTAATTCTAAGTGGTTAAAAGGTTCGCCTTCATCATTAGAAGGAGGATAACGGGTTATCAAATGCTAATCAGTTGAAACTCATAGAACATAAAGGTCTTACAAAGAAATTATAAGGGGTTATAATTACGAGATCCTTATAATATCAAACGCATGTTCCTAAAATTGTTTTTGGTCATTGTATATTCAAGACAAAACATTGACAATGCTCAAAGACTAGTAAATGTTAAGCATCCTTGTGAAATATGCAACCGGTCTCATAGGTTGAAGCATAAGATACTTGGGATAACATATAGTTGGTTGCTATAAGATATTTTACATGGACCCAGTACACATATCTGATACAAGAATGTGTCTAAGGGTCTAACTTATCTTTTGTTTATATTTTTGGACTCATATATTTGAGTAAAATGGATCCCAAAATAAAATAAAGGTATGGGTCAATGCTACATTAAATATTTTTATATAATGCATTAATAGCTTATGTAAATTTGATTTTTATATTTTTCTTTATACTAATAAAAAATATATTTGTCTTCCATGTTTCATTTATCAAAATAACTATTATTAATTTTAAATAATTTTGATCCATTAATTAGGCAAGAGCTCAAATATTAGCATACTTTATTCACTATATATGAATAATTTGAAAAAACTCGCCTAGATATCAACATTTTTTTCAAGCCCAACTCATAATTAGAAGATAGTGGTGCCCTAATATGGATTGTTATTCTTTTTGTCCAATGCTGCATCATATCTTCTCAATCTTTTAGCTGAAATTCATTCCCTCTTCTTCTTTGTTTGCTTCTTCCTCCGGTTATCACATTATTAGCCAACCACGAGACCATGTCTACATTTTTGATCATGTGTCAGACACGTATTCCGTGTTAGTACCCAATGCCATGTCGCATCAATACTGGTATGACAATCATAATCAATGAGTATGCATAACAAAGATTATAAAAACAAGTTCAGTGAAGGTGAGCTTTTATGAGAACTCCATTTGTTAGCTCACTCAAAAGTCTATAGAAATTAGAACTGCCAATTCATGTAATATTCATGTTTTTTGTCATGCCACAATCATGTTTAAGGTATTTTTTATCTATATAAATTTTGATATGTTAATAATTCATATGAGATAGATTTTGAGATATGTATTAGTGTCATGTTTTAATGACTTTATTCGTGTAATATTCGTGTAATCAAGTACAATATTACTAGATCTGATAGAAATGTTTTTGTCTGTCAATTGTTTAAGTCGTCTTCTAACTTATGATGCTAGGTTGTCATATATGTGAACTATCATCCTTTTATTTCATTGGAATGAGTCTTAACAAAGTATGTCATAACATGATATTAGACATGGCACGAATCATGTAAATATTAACGAGTAATCAAGAGAGGATTTATCACTCCCAGTGAGGAGAAATACCTCAATTATTTTTTGTTTAAATTATCTTGATAATATCTTCAACCAAAGTATGATAAATTCAAGATGTTAAGAAAATTCTAGAACTCACAAAGTTATCTAATAGAGCAAAAACTAATATGAAAGGGTTTCATGAGTAGACATTACACCATGCTCATGGTTTTTCTAGGATATATGGTGAAAAGATAGAATTATATTGATAAACTGAGCACTAAAAGGTCATGTTGAGATTACCTTGACTCTTGGATATCTAGGTGGTACTGATGCATTACTACATGCCGCTCCTAATTTATGAATATAAATTAATTTCCTTTTTTATAATTTGGATTATAATTTGTATTCCAAAATATTGGAAACCTAATGGGTCACACATAATAATTAATATTGCCAAAAATAAAACCGAGATTTCAATTAAGTTTGACTTAATTGATTAAAAGAGGAACTTAATTGAAGATTATGAGGACCTTGAAAAGATGCAAAAGTTGCATTTAGAAGTAATTAGGGCTATCACTTAAGCAAGTATGCTAAAGATGCAAATCCTTGCTTAAGATGAACCCTAATGTTTGATTTTGACCCTTTATTGTACCCACACTCTAGCTTTTCTTTTATTTGCCTCAGATCTGAAAGAAAAGGGAAAAGAGTTTTCTCTTGTGAGTTTCAGGCCAGGAGAAAGAAAATTGTTTTAGCATCTTTTCTTTATGACACAACCTTGCTACTCTAAGAGTTTATTATCCCACCTTGAGAAGCTTTTTTTCAAAAGGTTGCCATGTGGATATCATTGGAGCCTAAACATTTGAGTGGCTGTCATCTCAGTGTTCCTCTTGGTGTCCAGGGATTGTTGATTAGAACTCTAGATTAGTACATTGAAGTTCTAGGTGTGGCTCTTAATCATATGCATTATGAAAATTTGTTTCGTAATCAAAATATATTGTCAATAGATCCTACAAGATTCGGCCAACTTTTGCTTGTTTATGTTTATTTCTGATGTGCTTTATTTTTATTGTTTGCTTGATACCTTGATCGAGAAAGTGGGCTCGCTAAAACCTGCAGTATAGACTGATTCATCAAAAAATTACCCATTTTTATATTTCTGTAAGTCAGATTTATGAAGTTCTAAAAAGAAAGAACAAAATAATATACACATCTATGTCATGGGTAAACCATAAATTCATTATGCATAATAAAAATCAAGCAAGATGAAGATGAACATAGCACACAATTTTAAAAATAAAAAGAGAAGGGTTGGTGGCATTTCCTCAAGAGAAAATCAAATAAAAAGAAGTGTGGAACTAACCAGAGTTGGATTTTCTGAAACTTCCATCTAAGCTCGGCCCTGGAGAGGAGTCCAAATCATTTCGAATAAAACCTGACCCATATCATTAGTAAGAGTCCGCATTAATCCCAGATTTAAAAAATTTACAGGGGAGCATGTTTGGGAGGAATAAAAGCTTCAAATGCTAAAATATAAAGAATAAATGCTTGTGACGCTTGAGAGGGGAGAAAGGAATAACCATCTAAAGCATGATTTCTACTTTCAAAAACAAGGGAGGCAAAAATGGAAAAACCAACAGATTTAAGAAGGGAAAATAGGAAGCATGATATTTACTTTTCAAAAACAAGGAAAGCAACAAATTATAATAACAATATCATGTGCAATACATGCTTGGACTTAAGCATAGATAAAAGAGGCCTGATATTAAGATTTGCAAAGATATCAAGTCAATTAGATCCAATGGACATGTTTCCTGTATTAATATTTCCATGAATAGCATTATTATAAAAAAGCATCATATTGGTCATACAAACTTAAGCTCCTTTTCTTAGGAGTAAATTTATAACTTGGCCTGACTTCTAGCAAAACAAGATTGCAGGAATTATGGACAACATATGAATCAAGGACCACTACATGGTACTTGCTCAAGTTTAATAAAGGATCTTAATATTAGATCATTTTTCTAGTTCTATGAGAAATTGTTCTAATGGTTCCAGTAAAATGTCCATGTCCACAGATCCACAATAAGGCAAATAGTACAAAAATGAAAATGATATAGCATTAACTTGATAATGACCAAAGAGAATAGAGAGAGAAAATTTATAACCTACTAGTCACTGATAACTGGAAATAAGAATTACACTATTTTACTTGGACTCGGGTCTAAGAGTCGGATACGGTTATGTGTTTGGCATGGGCATATTCAATCTTTTCTAAGTTTTTCCATGTATTTGGAGTGTCATTGAAGGGTCATATCCCCATGCCCACATCTGAAAATTTGTCGGACTCTGGTGTTGCACATGGGTACTTCAAGAAAACTGAAGATTTAGAGCAACATAGGAATTACATACTAACCATATTTAAACTTTCTGAGCTTCCATTTAAACTTTTCCCAGTGGAGAAGGCAAAATTATTTTGTTAAGAGCCAGAGCCAATTATCAAAAAACCAAAATAGAAAAAAGGGAACCTCAGCCACGCTGACCGTCATAACTTAGACAAAAATTATCAGCTATGAAGTTTAGTCATGCACTCATAAGGATGATGCTACGGTAATCCTGATGTCTAAGCATTAGTTATAAAAGGTGAGATTTTGGAAACTTTTGATTGAGATTTCAAATTAGTTCTTGAGTGCTTTTAATTTGACAGTACTTGTTCTACATCAGGCACACACACAGATTGGTCATAAAAATTTATCAAAGTTTAAATCAGAAAAGCTACTATGCATTAGGGAAGGAGAAATAAACAAAGATGCCAATGTCATGTATTACACTACAGCTAGATACATATGTTTAGAAGTTTTGTATTTTAAAAGAATGTCTCAAAGTAGAGAGAAAAGATCTGAGAAGGTATCTAATGGAAAATTTAGAAAGACCAAGCAGGAGCTGCACACATTCTCGAGTAACCAGAATATATCACATACGTAGAAAACAAATGGCAGTTGGTGATAGGATCAATCATGTTGCCATTTATGAAAACAATTCACTGCATATATTGTTAAATTATTCCATACATTGTTAAATTATTACATACATTTCATAATCCCCCATTGTACTAATGTATATATTGTGGAATTTAGGTGAGAGAAGCTGCATAAAGCATGGAAATAAACACTCTAATCTCGTATCCGAAGTTCGTTTCTGGCAAAGAATTGAAGGAAACAAAAGCTGTTGGACCGAAATGCCGCTCATTAGAAATTTTATAACACATTATTCACAATTAGAAAGCAACTAGCACATCAGCAGATTAGATCGAATCAAATCAATCAAATTGATCGCAACTGTAAAACTCCTATAGACCTAGGATGAAATCCAGAAAATTTTAAAAAAAAGAAAAAGAAAGTGGAGATAAAGAACCATATGTACAAAAAAGTATATGGGTACAACTGATCCATTGAATAAACATAGAGTAAAAAATTTAACATTACCTTAATTAATTCATAACGCACAAAAAGAGGAAAAGATTAAGGGAGAAAATCTTGCTAAAAAACAAAAAGACTCACCAAATTTCATAGTGAAATGTTGAGCAGACAATGCGCGAAATGGAGAAATGTGGGATGCAAGATTGTTGGAGAGTCTAAAGCTGGCATTATTCAGTGCAAATGCTAAAATTCGGGACCGTGATCATTGGAACCACTACGCATAAAAGAGAAAAAAATAATGATGCGGAGCAATAATGAGTAAAGAGAGTGAGATCTTAATGCTTTCCTTCTACCACAAAACAGGTTTCAACCTCTTAAAAAAACCCATAAATAGTACTATTTTCTACTTTGCAATAAGTGAAGAAGAAGAGGGAGATAATGCTTTTAAAACACAGCAACTGTTAAAAAGAGGATAAAAATTGAAGATGAATGAACAAAGAATATAAAAAAGGAAAGATGAGAAACAAAGGAGCTTTAAAATTAAAAAAAAAACAAAACAAAAAAAGGCTGAGGAAAGACGCAGAGAGTCAGAGCTGAGTGACACTGGTCCATGTTTGTTGTCCCCACTCATCCCATTGGCTGTTGGTCCCATTCGCATGACGTTTTTTCCTTGCTTTGTCTTTCCCAAAGAAGGGGAAAATTTCAAAAACTACCACCGGCTTAATAATAATAAAAAAAGGGGAATGCTAAATAATTATTAAATAAAAAAATTAATTACTAGAAATACTAATTAGAAAACAGAATTTATCATTATGCCTAAAATGAGAACTCATTTTTTATCCCAAAATGTCTCTCCCCAAGCCAATTTCTATTCCCATTTCCTACGAAGAGGCTTTTCTTTTCATTACGTGAAATTTCCTTCCCCTGCTTAGTTCAAATCTCAACTTCAAGAATCGACTCTTTTTGATAATCATAATTTGCTGCCGCCGACTCGGTTCCAACCTTAGCTTGAAAGAACCCCCTCTTCTTCATCTTGGTCATCTCTCATTATTGAAATCCATTCCTTATTGGTGACTTGAAATACCCCAACGTAGTTTTCCTCCTTGTTTCCCTTTATTTCTCGATCAATCTCGGTTTTCTTTGTTAGTGTCAATTTTAGTGTTTCCTATTCCGCAATTTCAAAGAAAGACATATTCCAAGGAGTTAATTAATGATGTTGCTTTTTTCAATGTAAAATTTAATTTTCGAAAAAAATTCATTCTTTTATTAGGCGTATGAGGTTTAAGGTTAGTGTTAAAAAATAATTTATAATTATATAGGAGTTAAATATTACCAGATTATGTTGATAAAAATGTTAAAATATATGTTTGTACATATGGATTAAGAAAAAATTTAGAAAAAGAATATATAAATGTTTATGTGTATTGGGTTTAAGATTCTGTAAAAAGAATTTATAAATGTTTATTTTGTATTTATGGTCATGTTGTCGTGGTCGATGGTGTAAATCTATAAATAGTAATTATGATTTATTTTTTAAATTTATTTGTAGTTATGAAAGTTTGAAACCGTATTGCATAATGGGGTTGCAGGAAACCAAAATTGAATCAATCGTAGGATGTAAGGTTAAAATAAAGTAATTATGCAAGGGTAAAACAAAAAATGAAACCGAACCATAAATACTAAGTTAAAATACCTTCTGAATAGATACAGGTACATCTACTATGTACATAACTCTAAGATGCAAAGAACTCATGAGAATTCAATAATAGACTGCTTTATAGTAATTTAGAATGTTTTAAGTGAGTGAAAGTATAATGCCAGGTAGCGTCCATTAAATGTTTAAGTTTAATAATTCTTAGTTTACATCAGCTGCAATAATCATG
>JBBYHO010000005.1:6815807-6863482 GCA_038382025.1 Adansonia gregorii
TATTTAATAAGTATAATATAATATAATAAATATTCAATACAATTTATATTATGATACATATAGTATATGTATTATATTTTTGTTTACGTTTTCAATATGTTTAATAATATTTATATTTATATTTGCTGATATAAAAAATAATATTTTATATATATATATACGAATTATTAGATCTATTCTCGATAAACTTTACAAGTAGAGACACGTTAACCTTTTAAACTTGCTGGTACTTTGAAGTGATATAATGATATAAATTTGAAAAAAAAATCTGAACTCATTTTGATACGGAATTCAGATTTGAAATTATTTAAAATTCGTATTGATAGAAAATTAAAATTTTAAATTCTTTTAAATTATTTGAATTTAAAATGATACAAATTTAAAATCACTCAAATATCTTCTAATAATTAATTAAAATTTTAATTTGATTTAAATTGAAAAATGATGTGAAGTTCAAATAATTTGAATTAGAAATAATTTGAAACAAAAGAAAATCCAACTTAACATGATCTAAACTTAAAATTCATATGCTTGTTGGTGGACCTATTTGTTTTTCTCAATAATATTTTATATATTTATGATCAAATTAAATATTTAAATATCAGTTTTGGACATCACCAACCATGAGTTTAAAAAATTGATGTCACGATGACATAAATAAATAAATAAATAAATATGTTTTATTAATTATTTTTTTTGTTAAAAAAAGCATGGATAATTTTTTTGATATTCTTATTTTACTTATAACCTTTTTAATTCTTATCTATATTTTTTTGTTAGAGAAAAATATTACATATTTAACTTTTTTTCAAACTCGCAACCTTAAAAAATATGACAATAATATAAATAAATAAATAAAGAAAGAAAGAAAGAGGCAGGCAGCAGGCAGGCAGGGATAGGGAGGATTTCTTCATTTACAATTTAATTTGTATAGTGCATGGTTTTTGGCGCACTTACTAAGAAAGGCAATAAAATAAATGAAAACATTGGGAGTGGGTGAGCGACCGAGTTTGGACCGCAAACAGATCCGAATCCTTCGTGCTCTCCCTCATTCCTCCTAATAACGTCATTTGACCTTCTTTCTTTCTTTTCTTTCTTTTTGCAGATCAGCAATGTCTCCAGACAATGTTCCAATTGCATAATTAAAAGTAAAACTAAGCTAGAAGGCCATCGATCCAATACAGATTCTAAAATCTTACACAATGGCCGATGATGGTGCCCATAGCCAAACCCAACAATGCACTACGGTCCGAGAGTTTTGTGCTAATGGGGTTTCCATGAGTACAACAGATGTGGAAGCCAAACTCGACGAAGGCAATATTCAAGAAGCTGAATCTTCTTTACGCGAACGCTTGTCCCTCAATTCTGAGGTTTGTTTTCTTTCTTCTTCTTCTTTTTTTTCTCTTTTGGGGTTTGGGGGTGATTTGAAATAATTGGGAGAATTTGAATTTGATAGTTTGGTTTTTGAAGGAAGCGAGGACTCTTTTGGGAAGATTAGAGTATCAAAGAGGAAATGTAGAAGGGGCACTTCGGGTATTCGATGGGATTGATCTGCAAGCTGCAATCCAACGGCTGCAACCTTCCGTAATTCTAATTCTAATCTTTTTTCTGTTTCTTCTTCTAATAATTCTTCTTGTGACAATGGTCGTGCTACTCGTGATTCGCAGCCTGCTGTTTCCCAACAACAAGCTGCTAGACTCGTTCTTGAAGGCGTTTACTTAAAGGCCAAGTCCCTTCAAAAGCTTGGAAGATTTGCCGGTATTGGAAAAGACTGACATTTTGGCTTCCTTTTATGTTCTAATCTTACTTAGAATGTAAAGAGAGCTACCTCTATTCCTTTTTTATCCTTCAGGAAAAGAAAGTTGAAGGTTGTTCTCATTGGTTTTGTAGATGCTGCTCAGGATTGTACAAATGTGCTTGATGCTGTGGGGAGGATATTTCCTCAAGGAATACCTGATGTCCAAGTTGAGAATCGATTGCAGGAGACGGTTAGTAAAGCCGTTGAGCTACTGCCGGAGCTTTGGAAGCAGGCTGGTAACTATCAAGAAGCAATGTCTGCTTATAGACGTGTACTGCTCCATCCATGGAACTTAGACAATGATTGTTGTGCACGAATTCAGAAAGCATTTGCAGTTTTTCTCTTGCATAGTGGGTTGGAGGCTGGTCCTCCTAGCCTAGGTTCTCAAGCTGATGGTGCTTATGTACCCAAAAATAATTTGGAAGAGGCTATTCTGCTTTTGATGGTTCTTATGCAAAAAATTCACCACGGTACTATCCAGTGGGATCCATCTGTTATGGATCACTTAATGTATGCACTTTCTTTATGCGGCCAAACTCCTGTTTTATCAAAGCAACTTGAGGAACTTAAGCCTGGAGTATTTCATCGTATTGATCGTTGGAATATGTTAGCTCTTTGTTGCAGTGGTGCGGGACAGAAAAAAGCTGCCTTGAATCTATTGAGAAAGTCTCTGCATATAAACGAAAGACCTGATGATCTCACAGCATTATTGTTGGCTGCCAAGATCTGTAGTGAGGATTCTCATCTTGCAGCTGAGGGAGTAGGATATGCACAGAGGGCAATCAATAATGCACAAGGGGTGGATGGACATCTGAAGGGCGTTGGTCTTCGTATGTTAGGTCTTTGTTTGGGAAAGCAAGCTCAAGTGTCTTCCTCTGACTTCGAAAGGTCCCGTCTTCAGTCTGAAGCTCTTAAATCTTTAGATTCAGCGATTTCCTTCGAGCAGGATAATGCCGATATAATCTTTGAGTTGGGAGTTCATTACGCAGAGCAGCGGAATTTGAATGCTGCTTTGCGTTATGCAAAGAAGTACATTGATGTGACTGGTGGTTCTGTATTAAAGGGTTGGAGATTGCTTACTCTAATTTTGTCTGCGCAACAGCGATTCTCAGAAGCTGAGGTGGTCACTGATGCTGCATTGGATGAGACTGGCAAATGGGAGCAGGGACCACTGCTCAGGCTGAAAGCAAAATTGAAGGTCTCCCAGTCTAGACCCATGGATGCGATTGAAACTTATCGTTACCTCCTTGCATTGGTTCAGGCCCAAAGAAAATCATTTGGCCCTATGAAGATTGATTCTCAGGTTCAATTCAGAATATTTATTTCTTAATTTAAGGAAGAAAAAGCTTTTTTCATTATAATATTTCTTTTGAATGTTGTTATAGTTTCTTTTTGCCGCTTTTATATATCCCTAATGTAATATGTTAGCTAAAGTAGTATACAAGTGGCATTAGTTGTTACATTGCGCTATTTTCCATCGAAATCGAGCTCAGTAAATAACTTTCTATTGCTTGAACGGATGAAGCAAGATTCTTATTTTAAGAAGAAAAAAAATGTTCCAGTTATGAGTTAATGTACTTTAATTGTGTTAACAATTGAAATTTATGTTATTGGCTTTGAGTTTCAAACATCAGAGGCTTGCATCAAGTTGTTAACTTACCCTTGAAATAACAGTGAAGATGAGTTCAAATAATCGTCTCTTGAAAAAATGCACTTTGAAAATGTTTTTTGTAGAGCAGACGTCACAACTTGTTGTCTCTTTTATACTTGTCAGGCAATTGTGTGTGATGTATGAGGGATGAAGACATGGTTTGATAGAGGATTGAAATATTCTAGTTGAGGGATTAAGTTATCTAGGACTTTATTTTATGCTTTACAAGCTTGATTGTAAATTTTACAAAAATTTTGGCTAGTTTTAGTTTATTTTATTTTAGTTAGTATTTTATTTAATTCTAATATTTGGTTTTTAGAGTTATGTTTAGTATTTTGTGGGTTTAGTTGGCTTATAAATACGTATGTTATTATAGTTTTGATTAGGTTTGGATGATCAACATTTTTAGATATGATTATTGAGATTTTCTCCTCTATTGATTCTTTTTGGTATTCTCACCTGATTCTTTGCGGTTTTCTTCCCTAGGTCTTCTGTTTCTTTGCTAATTTTCTCCGTTACTTCCCAATTGTTTGCTTATTTTCTAATTTTCCGTCTAAATTTCTTTTTTCTATCTCTTACCCCTACTTGTTCCACGTCATGGTTCTACAATTATGAAATTAAAATACATTGTTTGTCTAGCAAGCCTAGAAATGAGGTTGATTTGCTGTGGTTTGGATATGTGAGAACCAGACCCACTGTAAGAAGTAAGTTCTAACTGAATTCAGGACGCCTTGCCAAAAGAGGGATGGAACGACCATAGAGGTCATTGCTAGAAACTTCCAGAAAGGCCCTTGCTTTTCCTGATCTTATGAAAAAGTATGGATCCTAGCAGAGCACAATTACATAATAGGATCCATTTGATCAACCCCATGTAATGGGAAAAGACTTAGTTTGTAACTGTTGTTTTTAATTAAAATGCTGTACAGTGAAATTTTATTGACATTGTATTAGTTGTACTCATAAAGTTTTGCTGTTACCTTGCTATTATTGTTACTTCAATTTTTGTTTTCTCTTTCTCCTTTATAACAAAATTTTGAGTTAGACCTAGCCCATGATTAAGGCTTAGTTGTGTTGTGTTGTGTTGACTGTTATAAATGTTTGATTTTTTGGTTCTTATTGCTTATAAATTAATCTTCTTTTTTTTTTTTTTTAGATTGAGGATGATAAAGTAAAAGAATTTGAAGTTTGGCATGGCCTTGCAAATCTGTACTCTAGTCTTTCACACTGGAAGGATGTAGAAATATGTCTGCGAAAAGCCAGAGAGATGAAACAGTATTCTGCAGAACTGCTGCATACAGAAGGCGAGATTTGAAACCTTATTTTACTGAATGAACCATCTTTTTTACCACTACTTGCTACCTAGTTAGCTTATAGCATTTTAAAGAATTTGCTTGTCTATTTATGGGAGCAGCTTTATATAGATTCAAGTCAAACCAGCAGTTCTCATGAACTACCTTATGAACTGAAGAACTAATAGATTTGGTAAATATCATAGGTGCTTCGACAATGATGAAATAGGCTCAAAACATTCAGAACACATAGATATAAAGAACATAAAAGCTACAGCCTTTTTCAGGACATTTCTTGGACATGTTCACCAAACGTTTAAAATATCTTTCTTGTCATTCTACGAGGGAGAAAACTTATCCTCTTGACAAGATGACAGAGATGTCAGAAGAAAAATCCAGATTAAATCCAAGGATATTCAAAATTGCAGTCTTGCTTTATGTTGGTCTTCTTTAGAACTTAGTTCAGTTAAATAAATCCTCTTAAATCCTAAGCACTTGATCTTTTAGGGCGCTTTTTGTTACTTGCTGTCTAAATGTTATAAGTCAGATATTTAAGCTCCATTTGATTTTGTTATCCTCAGAACTTGCTATAAGAAAATGATAAAAATAAAATTCATATTTATGATTTAAAATGAGCAAATGACTAAAGAAGAATTGAAACATAGTTGCTTCGCTTAGAATAAAGTCATATGGAACTGAATCATCCATTTCGATATCCAAGAAAATGATGCTTTTAATTCTTCAGAAGTACTCCTTTCTTTTTACATCCAAAGAGCAATATTTGGTTTTTGCTCCTAAATGCAAAAAGCCAAAATGTAAATTGCAAGAGTAAAAACTCAAAGGAACTTCAGTAATTCTATCTTTTTAAGAATGGTGGGATAATAATGTTGGGACTTGTTTTGTCTCTTTTATTCTCGGTGAGCCTTTATTTTAGGTCTAAGGACTATTTAGAATTAACTTATACTATTTAGTTTTCTGAATATCTCAAAATATTCACATTATCATGATTAAATTTTGTTTATGTGCTTTATTCTACCCTAGCTTAAGAAATATAACGGGGGTGGCATGATGCACTGCTATATAATATGATCATAAGATAACTGGAGGAGGGTTAGCAGTTATGCTAAAAATGAAATGGAACTCTTTTCCCACTTATTTTCACTCTATTTTTCTTCGAGATTGTGACTTAAGTGGCTAACATAAACAAAACTTTTCTTGGGTAAACTAAGACTTCTTTGGGTTAACTTGGCTTGCTACTGTGATGCTATTGAAGTTTACAATCCTTAATGTTGAAAAGGCTAACTAAAGAATTTAAGAAAGAGATTTGGAGTGTTTAGTTTGCTTTTGCATTATGTTCTTAGGTCTGGGTATTTATTTGTTTTATGGTCTTTGATTTGGTTTCTGTAACAACATTTAATTATGTTTTAAAATTTATTAGGTATATTACTATATCAAATTAAGTGTCATATTTTTGTTCTGACATCATTGTTTAGGAAGTCAACCATTTTGGGGCACGAGTTGCTTAGAGTTCAAACTTAATACAACCTTAACACTTGTGCTCTAGACAAGGTTGAAAGGATTTTTTTAAATCCTAGATTGCTTCATTTTTTTACAAAGCAAAATCTTACATATATATATATATATTTTACGAATATAGATTGCTTCTTTTTTTTTATTTTGCTTTTTGTTTCGTTGTTTCTTTCTTTGTTATGGTATTTTAACTATCAAACCATCTGTGTTTAAATTGAAGAAATCATATTTTAAACTTAGTTGGATTCTAATCTAAACAGTCTTGCGAAAAAGATTCCTCCCAAGGCTACGGAATATTGCTTCTCAGATAGTTCTTAAAGGTTTTTGCATCTGAGTAAGAACATGACATTGTATGGTGAAAGCCCATTTAGGAAAACATTTTTGTAGTTTGCGTTGTTTGCATAGCATTGTTTGATTGGCATTGTCTACTTGGTCACAATTTTCTTGATTTCTTATTAAGGATTTCAATTGAATGGCTTAACCAGGTAAGATGGAATGCCAATGAGTTTTGTATATAATTCTCATTTAGAACACACTTGACCCATATATAGTTAAATCCAAATTGTTCGCCGTCAGCAGATGTTTCTGTCCAAGTACATTGGGCTTCCAGATAATTATGTTGGTATGAATAGTTTGTTTAATGAACATTCCAGGTTTCATGTATCAAGAACGTGGAGAAATCCAAGCAGCATTATCTGCTTATATAAATGCTAGTCTGCTAGACCCTATGTATGTGCCTTCTAAGGTACGGATCGGCGCAATGTTGTCCAAATTGGGCTCAAGCTCATTGCCTGTGGCGAGAACTGTACTCTCAGATGCATTGAGGATTGAACCTACCAACCGTAAGGCTTGGTATTACTTAGGTATGGTACATAAGGATGACGGTCGCATTGCAGATGCCATTGATTGCCTCCAGGCAGCATCGATGCTCGAAGAATCGGACCCTGTCGAAAGCTTCAGATCTCTCCTTTGACAGGTATCCATGTGTTTCAGTTTCAAGTATTAGAGTCTAGTATCCTTATTTTCTCGAATATTGGCAGCAAAATCTGTAAATGTAACGCTAATGAACATCAGCTTCCCTCTGCATACAGGGATAGATGGCTCTGTCGCACACTCTTTCCTGTTTCTTTAGTTAATGTTGCTGCCACAGAGAAGGGATCAAGTCAAAAGGAAATGGAGTTTCCAAGGAAAATGAGATCAAAAAAATGAAAGAAAATGCCAAATGTTTGGGTTCAAATTGTAGGAAATGTAGTAGGGGGGCTCTGAAACGGTCTTCCTAATGGTATTTTGCGTAGCTTGCTTAACAATTTTATTTTTTAATTTATTTTCCTTTTTTTTCCCATTATTTTACAGATTCAAGGATAAAGGGGGGGAAAACTGATTGTTTCATTGATCTATACCTTTTTTTTTTCCGGTTATTTATAATTGGTTGGTGGTGTCTCGCTCGACGGTAAATTTGTATATCTATTCTTCCCCATGAAATAAATAATATTTTTGATGAAGAAAATAATTGTACAATTCAAAAGCTGAAATACATACATACATACATACCTACATACATAGATACATTAATTAATAGAGTTACAACTTATAAGATATGTATAATTCAATAAATAAATATTGGTTTTTGTTTTATCTTTATCTCTAGTCTTTTCCTTTCTAAAATTAAATAGAAAGACATGGATTTTTTTTATATTTGCTTGCATAAATAAATAGTTCCACCTCTAAACTGAAAAGAAGTCATGGGGACGTCATCATCTTCTTCTTCTTTTCCAGTTGATTGGACGTGAGAAATGGCAGTGTAAAGCCAGCTGTTATGGCTTGGACATGGAATATGAACTACCCTGGCCGTGATGGACCCCATTTATGCAAATAGGGTGCATGGCCTAGCATTAAATCAGACAATTTTAATTTCAACTTGAAAATTTTAATTAATTTATTAAAATTTAAATTCATTTTAATTTGATTTATTAGAAAAGTCTATAATTAAAATTAGATCAATTCAAATTTAAAAATAATTTAATTGTGAATTTATAAATAAAAAATAATTAAATTTAAATTAAATATAATTAATTTTTTTAAAAATAATAATTTAATAAAATAATTATAACATAAATTATTAATTTATTTTAATTTTATAACTTTTAATTATCAATTTAGAAATAAAGTTGCAATTACCATTTGGTATGCATAAATTACTTTTATACTTGTTATAAGTAAAATAATATAGTGACTATCAATGTACAGATAGAATATAAGATCTATGATTACAATGCTAAGATAGTTCTTTTAGCATGTGATTGGTTGAAAATTTTTGAATTCTTATTTTCTTAAGTTTTTTTTTTTTTACTAATGAAAGGTAAATATTGTTAAAAAGATAATTTTAAACAATTTTTATGCTTTGAATACCTAGGACAAAGAACAAAAGCTTATATCAATGAATAAAAAATGAGATCGAAAGTCAAACTGATTGGACCTTTGATTTTCGATTTAATCAGAATCGATTGAAAGAGCGAATTTAACAATAACTTAAAATTAAATTTATTAGAATAATAAAAAAATTAGAAAAAGTATCAAAAATAATGAAATTAACAAAATTGCCCTGTCAGCTTCTTATCATTAATAAATCCATCAAAAAGAAACATAATTATTATACCTATTCAAATAAAGCCACAGGAAATTTTGCACAGAAAGAATATTTGCAAGCCACAAAAATAAACATAGAACAAAAGAAAACAAATAATAAATAAATAAATAAAGGTGAAGAACAACGGCAAAGGGAAGAAGCTGACTTGGTGTGAAGTTCGATCTTGGATGATTAGTGAACTAACGGCAAAAGCATGGCAAACATTGGCCAAATACAACCGATAAGGAGCAAGCAGCTGCTAAAAAAGAGTGTAGGTAAGCTAATGTTATATTCAAGAATGAAATGAAAGATTGAAACATAAACAAATGCCCGAAAGGCATAAAGGCTAAGGTAAATGGGCATTAATTTGGGCAATGGTCTTTGATTTTAGCTTTGATTAATCCATCAATGGACCGGCCTTTTAATTAAATTGGGCTAAACAAAGCCTCAAAAATCATATATTTCTGGTTTATTGAGTCAACGGTTTTCAATTCCTAATTAATTACCTTTATGGTTCTTCAAATTTCAATTTTTATAATGTAGTTAAATTGTTAGACCTATCGATCAAGTTTGAATTTTTTATTTTTTATTTTTTATCATTACTTTATATCAACTTGAGGAGAGATTATATTTTAATTATGATATGCAATATCCCTATGCTATATAAGTTCCATTCCCCTTTCCCTTGCTGCTTATTCCTCTAACCCCTCAGGAAAGAAACCCTAAATCCCGAACTCCATCTCCAATTCTCCACTCGCCTAAAACTAGTTTTTGCCTTTAGTCACCTTTATCTCCATTTTAGGTTTCTCCTCCCTCAAATATTAGTTCGCGAAGGTTTTTCTTTCTAGCCCCTGCTTCGGTGCGTAATATGGCAATTACAAGCCCACAAAAAAGTAGTTTAGTTTTGGCTAAGTGACCAATTCCAAAATGTTTACTCAAAATTCCAAATTTACAACAAAATCGTTGATTTCTAATCCAAATATACTGCAAAATGATGCAACACCGAAGTAGTCGTTGGGGATTTTGAAATAACAATTAGGCCAATCACACTGTTATGATGTAATAAGCTATATGTATTGGGTCAATTAATAAAGAATTAGTTAGAAAAGTCGAGCATTGTCCAGAGTAAGCCCATCATCTCTCATAGCCAGTGGCAATTCTATTATTTTCTTTCCTTGCGTTTGTTAATGTCGTTAAGAGTAAATCCCTGTTTTAGAGTGCTAGCTCTATTAACGAGCTCATCTATGCATTGAGCTTAGTGAAAATGGATATGGAGAACACCAACCGCCATACTCTCTCGCTTCCAGGGGAGACCAAAATTTAACTCAATTAAAAAATTAATTAAAATTTCAAATATTGATTTAATTTGTTTAGATTATTCGAGTTTAAATTTTTGAGTCAACTTGAATAAAAATTTCGAGTAATTTAATTCGGATTGAGTTTGAATTGTTCAACTCAAGTTATTCGTAAAATGACATCATTTATAATTAAATAAAAAAAACTTTACCCACCCTTCCCACATGATCTTTCATCCATTCTATGACCCTTACCCACATGATTTTTCATCCAAATCTCAGTTACTTAAATACTCCTTCATCCCATAACCAACTTATCTGATTTAAGGGTTTATAGCAATGACAAAGGGTTGGTACTTGGTAATTGCGGAGTGATCAAATATACCTTCTTCATCCTGTAATCCCTTATTGAAACAAATTTGATGGTCTAATTAGTAGAGAATTGACTATTTCTTGAAACAGTTTGCATCCCTATTGCTGGTTTGACAATTTTGGCCATTTATTGTCCGCAAGTATATAGTCGTTGCAAGCATAATAGTAACTGAATTTTAATCAATCTTTCTTAGAAGCTTTTGCTCTTTGACGGTTGAATATATATATATATATATATATGTTTATGAGAAGCAGAAATCTATGGTTCCTGTTTTGCCCAATTTGTGTTGGTCTGTGTCTTTGTTTTTGGCCGCCCTCTTTAATCGATTCCAGCATGAAAAGTGATTGAATTCATTTATACATATTGCAAGCATATAGATTTAAAGCATAATATATAAGTTCTTGGTTAACTGCAAAAATGTTGATAACTATTAAAGTAAATGTCCATTGTTTTGCGATTGATCCTCAAATTAAATATATATTTGTTGAGTTATGGAGCATTGTAGTAGTCGAGATTGTTTTGTGATTGTTCCCCAAATAATGGAATGACGAGATCAATTATTAATTGCAAATTTTGCGATTGTCTGCCACTTTTTCCCAACACATTTTTCACACCTTTTCTATTTACAGTGTAGACGGAGGATTAGATCTTAATGCTTGAAACACAATGAAATTAAACCTTTACGATTTGGTTCCATTGCAACACTTTTTCCAAATACAATGATATACTACGGGGCTGCATTCCAACATTCCAATGAACAGATTATACAAATGTTGGCAATTCAGTAACTTTTACATGAAATATTTGAAAATGATAGAAAATTTTCTTGTGTTAATTGTTTCAGCATTGAGATTTGAGGTAGGCAATCAGACCTTTTTTGTTCTTCCCCTTTCATGATCCTTCTCTTTGAAAGACAACCCTAATTATGACCCTCGAAATCAACTTCTGTGTAAAAGTTACATTATTACAACCAAACCCAACATGAAGCCTTTTTTAAAAGAGAAAGAACAATGTAAATAAGTGTATAATAACACTAATTATAGCGATATACATAAAATGAAAAATATAATTAATGTATTTTTTATTTTAACTCAAATAATTTTATTTGATTCGATTTAATTTGACTCGACTAGAATTTATTTTCACTCAACTTGATTTGATAAAATTTCAAATTAAATTTGATTAATAAAATAGTATTTGTCAAACCAACCAGCTCAAAAATTTTTCATTCATTTCGATTCAATTCGACTGAATGCTTACCTCTACTCATCACTTTTTCTCTTTTACATGATCCTTCATTTTCTCTACATTCTTCTATTTTCACATAATTCCCTGCTCTGCTCTTACCAAGGGGTGAGCAGAAAATTGGGTAACCAATCTAAGTGACTAAAGTCGACCTAGCTCGATTTGTTTGGGTCACTTTAGTTAGTTTCAATTACTTGACTTGTAATTGTTCGGTTTAAGTAGATTTAATCAATCGGTTTATCATTTTAAATTTGTTAAATCGAATCCACCAATTATGTCAATATTAAATTAAAAAAATATATTATTTATAATATTTAAACCCAAACACGTAACCAAATAACCCATAATCCGTATACCCAAGCCCATTCAACTTAACCCAACATTATCATTTATATATGTCTAATGTAGAAGCTATACGAAATCCGAACCAACATGTACTAACTCTGTTTAACCCCATAATCGAATGAAACCCTCGCCATTAGCCCTATAACCAAATCAAAGCCAGCATCAGCATTAATCCAAATTTAATTATCTAAAAAACCTAGCCATTAGTCAAAGAACCAAGAACAAGAAGAAACCAGAGTTTTTTTGCTGGCAAAGTTCAAAAAAAGAAAAAAAAAATGCACCTTCGCCTCCAACCAAATGTAAATCGATAAAGCCAAAAGCAAAAAGCCAAGAACCTTTCTTAAAGACAAGATAAAGCATGATTTTTTTACTCTTTATGCATAAAAAAAACCATTTTTTTTTTAATTTTATCAAGACTTTTAAATCTTATTTTTCACCTTTATTTTCCTGTTTTTGTCAATCATATTTAAGAAAATGAGATGATCTGGCTGCAATAAGCTAAACAAATGGACCAAACTAATTTGATTAAGTTTAACTCAGTTTAAATTGATTTGAAGAATATGCTTCGATCAATTCGGTTAATTTTATTAATTTATTTGATTTAATCCATTATCAATATTTTGAAATTGAGTTGACTGAATACTCACCTCTATTCTTAGCTCTACTATGTATCATCATTATATTGGTATTAAAGCCACGTCTTTTAAGACCATGACTGTAAGAGTTACTACCATATTGCAATGTGAGCTTACTCGATAGCAATAAGAGCTCTTCATGGTCCAATCCAACATCTAACAACTCAAGAAGAAATTTAAGGAATGATTCGACAGCTTTTAAATCTAAGATGAAGCTGAAGCTCAAAAGCTACTTGGATATGTTATCTAGTCTCAATTGACAAGGGCATTCAATTAGAAATGGGATTTTACAGTGGGTCAATTAGATCAAGATCAACCATGGATCCGAGTATTGCTACTAGTTAATTGACAGCTGCAACCTGGTTAATGTCTATAGGCTATAATTTCTCTCGCTCTTTAAAAATGTAGTGCCCTCTATTTTTGGAGACGTCTTCAAAGGTGGCTCCTAAAGTTAGAGCAAATTTTCAAAGTAAAGGCCATCCTTTAGACTTTGGAGGTGCGAGTGATCTAAAAGGATGTAGATCTCAATAAAGTTGGACCTCACACACGTTTTAGATTTCAAAAATCAACAAAATAAAGAGAAAAGAACAGTGAAAGATGTAAACACAGAAATAGTTAGACTTTATTATGAATCTTTAATAAGGGACTTACATCCAGTAAATTTTAAAAATTTTCAATAGAATTTAAAGACCTATCTATTTAGAGATTACTTTGGCTTCAAACATCGCAATCTGAAACAAAAACCAACCAAAAAGATCCTTGAAGGTGTTGATTTAGGCTTCTTGAAAGGATCTCCGAGATCATGAGTAGCACACTTGTCTTGCCCTTAACGATTATCCATACTGATGGTTGTTGAAACTTTCTTGAGGCCTGATGGTTCTCTAGTATATCTAGAAGGCTTGTTAAGCCTCAACCAAGAGGTAATCATCTTTTTTGTATCAATCAATAATCAAGAACAAAAAAACAAAGAGGATAGCACCAATGACCAAGAAACATAGGGAGGTGGCATTATCTTATGGAGGCTAAGGAGATAGGGAAAATCAATGAGAAACTTTTTCTCAAGCCAAAAGAAATTATCTTAATAGACTCTTTAATCTAATTCTAAAAAATTAGGTCAAAAATTTCATTTAATTTTTTCTAACCTACCATGTCTTTATATACTAGCTCAAGCAAACTTCTAGGTGGATTTAGGATGGAAAAGTTTTAACCTAATTAAAACTTCCAAAAAAAGTGAGACTCTTCCTCCTCGTTTTAAGTAAAATAATTGATCAGCCTTTTCCTCCTAATCTTGGCCAAATTTTCCATCTAAATTGGGCCATGGGATTTCACGCAACACAATTAATCCAATTGACTAGGCTTTTGGCGTAATAAGGGAATGGTGGAGACAATTATGTTTCCAGAGTTTAATTCTATAATTTAAACTCCATATTTTCTTAATAAATAATATTCATCTAATAAATATAATTATCTAATAATTATAAAATCAAATGAATAAATTGGAAACAATATTAGTTAGTATACACATCCTTATGGATTTTATCTCCATAAAATCCTTGATTTAGTTAAAACTTATTTTAACTTAATTGTTAATCTTGTCTAATATTAATTATCAAATACCTAACAATACAAGAATATTCATAGGGATTATAGACCAATATATGAGATAGAAAATTTTGATTTATAATCAAATTCTTAGTTTAGATGAAATCCTATTTCAACTAAGACAAGGCTTGTCTTCCTTGACATGGTATGTCCAAATCTGGATTTTTTTTTAATAAGAAAATCTTATTTAACATGTCATAATAAGACAACAAACTTAGATTTCACTAATTTAATTTTGTTGCAATCTTAATTAAACTATTCAATTAAGACCTCTATCCAAATTACCCTTTATTCAATTAAGTCATACTTAATTAAATCCTAGATTTAATCTAACAAATCCATTTTGTTATGTGTGACCTATTAGGTTCCCAACATGGTGGCAATGAACATAATTCATTGTATCCATAGATCAAGAGTGAGATTTAGTAACCCATCATGATAACCCAAGTGTTGAAGAGTCAATGTGACATCATTGAAACCTCTTAGCAACCAACCTATCATTTGAAGGATCTTATCGTAGGCATCAAATGCTCGCTGTTTAAATTTGGAGAAATTGGTTTACACCAAAAATTTATTAAAACTTGAAAATCAGATATAAGCATTAGAACATACCAAATAGCATCAACAACTCATCTTAAAAGCATCTTGATTGATCTTTATAAAACAAGAAGGAAAGAAATCTATTTTCATAGCTCATCTGAAGATGTCCATCTCCAAAAAGTGTGATCTGGTGTTAGAAGTATCGTACTGTTAGCTATATTAGCTTTGAATTAATCTTAGTTTTGATATAACTAAAACTTGTGCTTAATTAGCTTATGTTTAAATATTTTCAAGTTAGTATTTTTTCATGAAATATTTTGTAAAAACTTTGAAAAATACTAGAATGTGTTTTAACTCCTTTAAGAACTCAAAAATTTATTCTTAATACGTACTTATATATAAAACATTTTTAGATAAGTTTTAGATATTTTAAAGTCATGAAAAACTTCTTAAAATTGATTTTAATATGAATGTATTGATACAATGTGCATATGTATCGATACAATGCTTGGCTGTAGCTTAATTTTTCTTGAAACTTTTGATAGTATCGATATAAAGCCATTTATCGATACACAGCTTGCTTGTATCGATATAATAAGCTCCAATGATCATATTTTAAGGGTATGCACAATAATGTATCAATACACCAACTTATGTATTGATACAACTTGAACAAAAATCACTCACATGAAGCTTTCAACAGCTCTAAACCTTCACCAATCATCCTCTACAACTATAATCATGATTAAAGCTATAAATAAACTTCTCCAACACCTCCAACAAAAATAAGAACAAAAGGAAAGAGTTTAGAGCTAAAATTTTCATTTATTCTGTCTTTTTCTAAAGTAGTTCATAATTGTATATGAACTAATTTTTCTTATCATTGCATTCTTCATTGTGTATCTTTATACATTCTCATTGAGCCAAAGTTCTTGTAAATGCCTAGTCTTTAGAGGTTTTATGTGTTTACACTAAATCTAGTAAAAAAGGTGGTTCCTACTTAGCCATTGAAAAGTAGACAAAGGGATTTATCCTAGCCACAAAAAATAGAGGGTAGAGCTTGCTATCTTAGCTCAGAAAGATAAGGAATGTAAAAGTTATACCTAATCTTTGACAGGTAGATAATTTAAGTTAGTAAATTAGGGAAATCCGATGCACGTGAGGCTAAGGTAAAGGATATAGGCAATTAAGGTCAAGATAGAAGACGTAGGCAATCGAGGCTAAACCTCTATAAATTATTGAGTTTTTTTCTCCATTCCCTACTTTTTAATTTCTTATTATTTGTTCACTAACATACAGCTCCAATTTTGTTATTTGAATTTCCCAATTTACACTTCAAAGTTTTAATTTGCATAAAGTTTTTGAAAAATCAATTCACCTTTCTTTTTGATTTCATTCATTGCTAAAAGATGCTAATAATTGTATCCGAGCTTGGTCTCATTTTTGAAGGTTTAATCACCTTGAGCAACAATCCATAAAATACTGAGAAATTTTCAAAGTGATGATTTCCAATATGAGTCCTTTACTTATAAATGGTCAAAACTATTTCCATTGAAAAACAAGAATAAAGTTTTTTTATCCAAGCATTTGATTATGGTGTTTGGAGAATCATCAAATGGTCTTTTGGAATTACATAAGAAACAGGAAAAATGGGATGCAAATGATGCAAGGAAGGCTCAACTTAATTCTAAGGCCACTCACACTCTTATTTGTGCATTAAGTCAAAGTGATTATGACAAAGTGTACCAATATGGAAATGTCAAAGAAATGTGGGAAAAATTAGAGAAGCTCTATGAACAAAAAATAAATAAAAAGTTGAAAAAAAGGCTTGCGAATATCTCTCTTTAAATACAAATGTTTTTTACTTTTTGGCTTTTAAAGAGCTTGAGGTATTATCTAGCACTTGCTATTTAAATTCATATTCTTTTAATGAATTACTAAATGCTTATAATAAGATTAGTGTGGAATTTGAAGCCATGTATGTAAGGCACAAGAAAATGATTTCAAATTTAAATGTTGAAAATAAATTTTTATTAAAAATAAAGAATGAATTGGAAAGCTTTAATGAAAAATTGAAAATGAATTTTGAGGTTGGCCAAAACAAAATTGAAAATTACGAAAAAGAGAATTTTATTTTGAAAAATGAACCTGAAAGTTTAAAAAATGCAAAACATATTACTTCTGAAATATCCTTATAAGTTAGTATGGCCAAGTGCACACCTTACAATATCATGTTTATTCCTTACATGCTTGTCCTATTATGAGAAGGATTCAATATAAAGTTAGGCAAGTATGAGTACCAAAACGTACGAGGGACTTAGTAACTAACTCTCAAGGACTTAAAGCAATTTAGGTACTAAAATGCAAGTGAAAGTCTTTTATAGGTATGTTGGAGCAATAAGGAGCAAAGTAATAGAAATGGATGCTTTAGACATACAAGGAAGTGTGATAGGTAACTTATAAGACTTAAGCTTATTTTTATCATATATGGTTATATATTTATTTTGCTTTATTGAAATATTAACGCAAAATGATTTTAATGAAAATACATATCTTGCATCTTGAATATGTATGAGCTTATTGGAAAATACATTTAAAGATTATGTGTTTAATTCTGTATGCATTTGATGTTTAAGTACTTGATGATATGTTTACTTGATTTATGAAATGATGATAAAGTATAAGCTCAAGCATGATTTTAGAAAAGGTTGATTTTAATGTTTTCATGTTCTTGAGTATTAAGCTTGGTTTACTAGATGAGTGAATTATATACATATTCTTAAAGGAAACATATAAAGCTTGCATATATGATTTTATGCCATATAACATGCTCTTAGCAAGTTCTTAAGACTTTTTGATGATTCACCTTTATGAGGCTTAAGATGGTTGATCATGTTATTTTCTCACAAGTTTAATGTATGTTGAAAATACTTTTAAACTTGTGCATATATAGTTTGAATGAAATCTCTTATTTCAAGACCTTTTGTTGCATATTGCTTTACTTATGTGACCAAATATGCTAATTCATTCAAACTTGATCTTAAAAGTTGTTTTAATTCAAACTTTTGATTAATTATATGTGTTCTTAAATGTTAAAATAAAAGGTTTAGATTAGAATATCAAGTCAAGTTGCATATTTTTCTAAGTACTTTTGGAAAACTTAAGGCTTGTATTGATACTTAGAGCTGTATATTGATACAATGAACAAAAACCTAGAAAAACTAAAAAAACCTAAATTGTATCGATACAATGAATTTTGTATTGATACATTACTGTGTATCAATACAAAAACCCCCTGTATCGATACAAGTAGTGAATTTTAGCCAATTTCGCATTGCTTTTGTTTTTAAATGCAAAATTGGTCTCTTTAATGGGTTTTCACTTGAAATGGTTTTTTTTTGTGATTTCTAAACTTTGATAAACATCATTTCATAACTCCTTACATGCTTAAATATCATATTTTATTCATTGATGAGTGTTCACAAATCAAATGTATGCATTGTATGATTAGATGCTCCTATTGCTTCATGATGCACAAAAATACAAGATTTTCTATGATTATTATGTTTATGCCTTTAATGAAAATATTTTCTTGTATTGCAACAATTGCTATCATATATGCTTTTGGTTTTTCATTTATTAACTTTTGGTATCACTTATTTCAAAATATCATTAAGCTCACTGAATATCTTTCATTTCTAACAAAACATGAGCTTATTGAATTTTTTTTATACAATTAAAATCTTGATACCTCTAATGCCCATCTTTTGCCAAGATTTTTGTTAAGTTTTGCAAAGTTTATAGAGATAATGCTGTTATTAAAAGATGAACACTTGCATAATAAAAGGAAGTAAACAAAGTATGCAACCTTTTCAAATTAAGCTAAAACCATCAAGGAATGCTCAAACATAGGAACTATGATCCTCAAAGTCACAATGAGCATATCATCAAAGCTTGGTAAGGTTGAGGTAATCACTAAACTAACACTATTAAATTCTTATCCCTTAGCATTAAGTTTGGTGATATACATGAGTCAATTATATAAAATTGTTATTCTTGTATGTAATGTATGCTAAAAATGTTTGCTTTGAATGCATCCTTGAACATATTTAAGTGCTTGTTTCTCATATTTAAGGATGTTCATTAATTGAATGTTTGTTCAAATGATTTTATTTACATATCATGAATGAGCAAAGGATTCTCTAACATTAGGAAGTCTATTATGTTTTTTTTGCAAAAATTTTCAACATTGCATATGACTAATTGAATGATTATAAATATTATGCATGTCGACTAAAAATTAAAAAATTGGCATCTAGACAACAATTGAATTAATAATTCATAAAATCCTTCAATAATTGGTATCATTTGTTACTTGTAATCTCAAATGTGCTTAAATGTGTACAAAAGAATACAAAAATTGCATGAACTACACATTAGGATTTAAATGCACATATTTTCTCAGTAATTGCTATACATGCTCCTTAAATGATTCATAATTGGTACGTGTCTTAGAAATCTTGTTGGAATTAGCTCTTTAGGTTGGAATTAATCTACCTTCAACTTTTTAATATTTTAAAAAAGGAAGAATTTTAGAGTTAATTTGTTTGCTTGTACTTCATTAATATATAGCTATGCTAATAACTAGGAAGATTTCACGTGTAATTACTTATATTATTGAAATCGTTAATATCTTATGCTAGTACTCTTATAGCTAAATATGACAAAAAAATGCCACTGCCAAGTTTTTCAAAAGCTTTTTATAAAATCTTCAAAAATCTTTTCCATCATGCTTTTATTAAGAATGAGTTTTATTGAAAATCTTTAAATGATTAAAGGGGAGTTTTACAAGCAAATTCATTTTAAGTTTAGTCATATCAAATAAGAGGGAATTGTTAGCTATATTGGCTTTGAATTAATCTCAGTTTTTATAACTTAAGTTTAATTAGCTTATGCTTAAATATTTTTCAAGTTAGTACTTTTGCATGAAATATTTTGTAAACACTTTGAAAAAAAAAGTAGAATGTGTTTTAACTCCTTTAAACACTCAAAAATGTGTTCTTAATTCATACGTTCATATAGAACATTTTTTAGATAAGTATTATATGTTTTAAAGTCATTAAAAACCTCTTAAAATTGATTTTCGTATGAATATATCAATATATACTATATATATGTATCAATACAATGCTTGGCAGTAGCTCAGTTTTCATGAAACCTTTACTTGTATCTATACAATGCCATTTGTATTGATACAGCATGGTGAGTATCAATACATGGCTTACTTGTATCAATACAGTAAGCTCAAATGCTCATATTTTGAGGGTTTCGATAGAAATGTATCGATATGCCAACTTATGTATCAACAAAACTTAGCAGCAGGGAATGGAAATCACTCAAAGAAAGCTTTCAACAGCTCTAACCTTCACCAATCATCCTCAATGACTATAATCATGATCAAGGCTATAATTAAACCTCTTCAACACTTCTAGCAAGAATAAGAAAAAAAGGATAGAGCTTTATCTTTATTTATTCCATCTTTTTTAAAGTAGTTCATAATTGTATAAGATCAATTCTTCTTATCTTTGTATTCTTTATTTTGTATTTTTAGATGCACATTTTCTTTGAGCCAAAATTATTATAAACACCTAGCTTTTAGATATTTGTTTACACAAATCTTCTAAATGAAAGGATTCTTACGTAACCATTAAAAAGTAGAGAAAGGGTTTTATCTTAACCACAAAAGGTAAAGGCCAGAGGTTACTATCTTAGCCTAGAAAGATAGAGAGTGTAAAGGTTATACCTTGTCCTTGAAAGCTAGACAATTCAAGTTAATGAATTAGGGAAATTTACGCAAGTGGGGCTAAGGTAGAGGATATAAGCAATTAAAGTCGGACCTTTCTAAATCATTGAGTTTTCTTCTACTTTCCATACTCTTTAATTACTTATTATTTGTTCACTAACATACAACTCAATTTTGATTATTTGAAAATTTTAATTTACACTTCAAAGTTTTAACTTGCAAAAAGTTTTTACGATATCAAAATCCCCCTCTTGATTCCATTTACTCCTAAAAAGTGCTACCAAGTGCCTCATTTCAATGAGGTCAACTCTTTATGACTTTACTATCCTTAAATGTAATTCAAACATAATGTATATTGGGTGGTTTTCTTGGGTAGTCATAAGCATGTCATCCAAGTGATGAGTTTAAAATAGTGTTTAAGGTTACTTTCTCCATGGTTTAAGGTATAGGCCCTTTCCATGATGTATATGCTTACTATCAGCCTTCTATTGCATGCTAACATTAGCATTTAGTATATGCCTATAATGTTAGCAAAAACTCTTTGTTAAACCTACTAAGTTACCTCATTATAGGCTTAATGATAATAATATGCCTTTAATAGAATGAGTTTAAGATTATGATATTGAGGCCTTACAGATATGTAGCTATACAAAAGTCTTAACTTGAGATAATGATTAAGTAAATGCTTGAAGCTAGTATTATCAAGGTAGAAATAATGCATTTGCTTCACCAATGGTAATGGTTAAGAAAAAAGATGGGACCCTGAAGGCTATATGTTGATTATACAAAGCTTAATGAATTGATAATTAAAGATAGGTTCCCTATCCTTTTAGCGGATGACTTACTGGATGAATTGGAGAATGCCACATTCTTCTCTAAGTTGGACTTATGCTCTTATTATCACCAATTTGTATGCATGACCAAGACTTTCATAAGAATGCATTTAAAACTCATAAGCGCCATTACTAGTCTTTAGTAAAGCCCTTTAGGCTTACTAATACTTTATCCATTTTTCAAAAAATCATGGATAAGGATTTCAGACCTTACCTCAAGAAATTTGTATTTGCATCTTTTATTCATCTTATTGAGATTCTCATTTATAGCAACTGAGAATAATTTTTGACATTTTGCAAGCTAATCTACTTTTTTTACATAGCAAATGTTATTCTGGCCACTGAGATTGATTTCTTAGGTCATTTGATCATTAGTAAGGGTATTACTGTGGATATTAACATCGTGAACTGATTACAGCCTAGCCTATACTAAAGTTATTTAAGGACTTGAGAAGTTCCCTTGGGCTAGCAGGTTATTATAAGAGATTTGATACTGGTTAAAAAGTGGTTGCCTTACCTTTAACCATCTTTTTAAAGAAAAATGCTTAATGCTAGAATAAGCAAGCTAACTAAATCTTTATCTAGCTAAAGCGTGATGTAATCATTGCTCTAATATTAGCTTTACTAGATTTCTAAGCGGAATTCGTAATGAAGATTGATGCTTCATGTACTAAGATAAGTGTTTAGCTCACACAAAGGGGTAGACCTGTGGCATTCTTTAGCAAAGTTTTCTCTCTAATACATCAAGCCTTGTCCATCTATGAAAATAAAATGATGTTTGTTTTGCTGGCAATGAAAAAGTGGAGCTTTTACCTAATTGAAAAGTGCTTTATCATTACAACTAATCATCAGAGTTCAAAATTCCTCCAAAATCAATAAACCACTACACCTGTTAAACAACTTTAGGTGAAAAAAAGACAAGCTATGACATGAGGTGGCTTGCAGAAGTGGTGCTAGTAACATAGTGGTAGATATCTTATTTAGGTCACTAGAGTTTTCCAGTAGTCAGCTTATGTCACTCACAAGTGAGCACAGACTTAATGTAAAGATTATAGATTCTTGGTACTAGAATCTTCAGTTGCAAATATTTATCCCTGGGCTCTAATTACCTTTTTTTCTCATAAGGCTCTTTTTCAAAATACTCTTGGCAACATAGTTAGCTACGTCGAAGAGGGAAACTACTTGTGGGCAATATGACTAACCTTAAACTTGAGTTGATGACCTATTTTCGTTATTGACTTACAAATGGTCATTCAAAAGCCCATGTCACCATCAACCAACTCTCTAACATGTTTTATTTGCATGGTCTAATAAATGATGTTAAATAGTTAGTGAAAGAATACCACATTGGCCAACAATTCAAATATGATAATGTTGCAAGCTTGAATTTTCTACAGCCATTACCCATCCCAAACAAGGTTTAGGTTGATATCACTATGGACTTCATATTTCCTAAGTTTACTAGTCATATGAGATATTTATAGTTGTTGATAGACTTTCAAGGAGTGCAAACTTCTTAGCATTGGCTCACCCTTTTGTACAGGTATTCTTTAATCAGATTTTCAAGTTACATGGTATCCCTAATAGTATTGTCCTAAATTGAAATATGATTTTATGAGTCTCTTTTGGCAAGAATTATTTCAAATTTGGCATCTCTTTAAAGTTCTCAATTGCATACCAACCCCACATTGATGGACAAATTGAGGTTGTGAATCAATGCATTGACACTTCATGAATGAAGCAAATGGTTGGCCTTTATAGAGTGGTGATATAACACTTCTTACCACTCTGCTATTCTTATAACACCTTATAAAGCTTGTCAAGCACCACCTGTTCATTTATCTTACTTAGTAAGTGAATTCATGGTGGCCATCATTAACTGAAGCATAAAGGCAAGGGAAACTACCATCAAAATGCTAAAATTTTACCTATAAAGAGCTCAGAATTGAATAAAGGTCATGGGTAATGAGAAGAGATCCTAGTGAGAATTTGCTATCGATGACTTGGTTTATCATAAATTATAGCCATACAGATAGCCTTTAGTCAGTATTCATAATTGCATGAAGTTGGTCGTAGGTTACTATAAACCCTTCAAGATTGATAAACTAATTGGCTAGGTAGCATACACTCTCTAATTACTACTTAGCTTGAAAATGCATCCTATGTTCAATGTCTTATGACTAAAAAAAACATGTGGAGCAACATCCTATGTAATCTTAACTTCCTATATTGAGTCATAATGACACCATCGCTAGGGAACCCAACAAAATACTATTGGAATTCAAATCATGCTGAATCAACTTAAAAAAAATAATTTAATACAAGTTAAATTAATTATGCACCATAAATAAATTAAATTAACATGATGAATTTTACTAAAGGATCAACATGCCAGTTTTAATCTATGTAACTATCAAGAACAATGACAAACGAAATCATAACTTTAACGGGGGGATTGATAAAGTCCTTTGTTAAATTTAAACTTCGCTCGTTCTTGCACACCGAGCCTTGTTGTCATAAATCAAAACTATCCAATTTTTTAACCTCTAATGATGATCCACACGAGTGATTCAGGAAACCTTTGCAGGGTAAAGATTATGTTTTCGTTAGGAACTATGCTAGTGGCTTAGGTTTCATAAACATTCCCTTGAATAAATACCTTTTTCATGTTAAAGACTGAGAGGAAGAAAACAATTTTCTTCTTTAAGTTTAATAGATGGCTAAACCTAATGTTTTTCAACAAAAGGCATCATCCAATTACTAAAGGATGACAAAATTAGATTAAATACTTTAGGTTGAGCATATATTATATTTGATATAATTGCACTTAGACCCATGGACTTATTAAACTATTCAATCAATTTTTTAAGATATTAATATCTCCATACTTTAATCTAATCCCTTTTTAATTCAATAGAAATAACTTTATATGTGCGGCTCATTAGACCCGTAGCATGTTGGCGATAAATATAAATTAATTCAGTTATGAATATTTATGTTTATTGACCATGAGTAGCATCTAGTGATGTATAATGGCCAGCCAAATGCTAGGGGAGTCCATTGGTTCTGATAAGCCTTTCAATGTATAAAATATTAGTGTAATTGATCCTTTCATCATATATTTCAACAAAAAGGTAAGAAATGGTGTAGTGTCTACTCTTAGTGCAATCCGTATTAATCTTGCAACCCCTATGTGTTAACCCCATAATCAGTATTAGTTATGGATTTTTAAGTCAACACAAGCTAAGAACAAATGAGATATGTCCAATCATAACACTTAGGGTGATGAATCCTCTTTAGGCCATTTATCTACCTTTAGTGCACTTCATGTTATACCCAAAACCACCCTACCTTTGGTATTCATTTTTGTGAAACCATTTATGGTGATATCTAAGTATGATAATCCATATACAAGGTGACTTGGTGTCACAAGTTTAAGGATTATTTACACTACTAATACATGAGAGTATTTCTATAAACATTTGAGTGAAATACTAAATGGAACTCTCATAGCAAGTTATGTTCAGTGAATTTGTTACCATAACAAGCACCCGTATGTTATCCTTAAGTATAATTATCCTTAAGCACACTTAAGTCGCATATATCATATGTATGGAGGGTTAAAATATGTTAGTCTTTGTGCATTGTCAATGTTTGTCTTGACAATATAATACCAGGGACGACTTAAAAACATGACTTTGATGCGTAAAAATCTTATAATTATAATTGCTTTCAATTATTTTGCAAGGCCAATATGTTTTATAGGCTTTATCTTAAGTTGTTAATAACAATTATAATCAAGTTTATGGATAAATAAATAACTCATTTGCTTTATATGAAATATAATGTATATCGCATGGATTGACTAAAACTAGTGTTATAAGCATATCCGATTGGCTTGTAGGGCTTACAGTAATAGATACTTGAAAGATGAATGGTGAAAATAAGGTAGTTACAGTGGTCTTTGTCCACTAGTCAAACTCTTTCATTGAAGATGCTTCATGGAAGGTTCTACACACTTTACTTCATAAACACCCTTCCTAAAATTTTTGAGGACAATGATCCATTTCTCTAAGAGGTATTTGATGCATTGAAGTATTCTTTAAGGATTTTTAAATAGCAGTTAGATCAGTTACACTATTATGATGTAATGGGCTTTCTATGTATTAGGTTAACCAATAAGGAATTAGTTTGAAGAGCTAGGCCTTGCCTAAAGTAAGCCTAACATTTGTCATAACTAGTGGCAATCATTTTATTTTTTGCTTCCATGTGTTTGCCAATAAAGAGTTTTAAGAGCTAGGCCTTGCCTAGGGTAAGCCTAGCATTTGTCATAACCAGTGGCAGTCATATTATTTTTTTGCTCCCATGTGTTTGTTGATAGTGTGAATCTGTGTTTTTAGGGTGCTAGCTCTATTAACAAGCTTACCTATAAACTAAGCTTGATGAAAATAGAATGGGATATGGAGAATTATAATCTTAATACTCTCCTCCATCCTTTTCTTTTTATGAAATCTTTTTTTTTTTCTTTAAACTATGTTTGGTCTAAGGGATGGTTATGTTATTTCCCCTTATTTTGCAATGAACAATAATTCATTTATTTGCTTTATGGATTTGGCTATTACTTGTAACAGTTATTACACATTATTACCTAGCTTCTTGCAATAGCTTTATTAACTTATACCTAAGAATAGCTATTACTACTCTATTCATCACTTTATAGAATGTGATCATTATTTTTTAGATCAAATTTCCCTTTACATATTTTTGAAAATTCCAAGCATATCTAACTGTTAAGAGTGAAAATATTATTAAAAATATTATTTTTAAATATATGTAAAATATTAAATATAATGATAATAATTAGTATTGTAGACACCTTATTTTGTCAAGCCTATTTTTACCATCCTAGGACTCAATTGAAGGATGAAAAAAATCAAAGGATAAAAATAAAAACTAAGGGGGTAACTGCCAGGTACTATGTCACCAGGCACTATTAGGTGACATGATGCCAAGCGAAAATTTTTTTTAAGAGCGTCTAAAATGCCTATTGGTCGTATTAAAGAAAAATGTAAAATGAGGCATCAAAGGCCATTTTTCACGATGTCATTGAAGCCATGCAAATGAGTATATAGATCAACTTTCCACTGTTTATGACCAAGTTGAGGTAAATTGGGAAGCCCAGGTATTGTTAAGTTATATTGGCGCATAAGTATTGATACGAGGCCTTTACATTGCCAAAAACTAGAATTTCACATGTAGTATCAATACAAAAGGGTTTGGTATTAATACCTAGATGTTTGTATCGATACAAACCTTGGTAGTAGCTAAAGTTATGATTTTTGGCAAAATATATCGATATACAAGCATGAGTATACAAATCCATGAAGTATCAATACAAGCTTCTAAGTTTTGAGACTGGCAACAAGTTCTTACTCTTAGTATCGATGCATACCTCATTGTATTAATGCTCATAAGTAAAAATTGCCTTGTGCATTAATACAACATGTTTTGTATCGATACATCACATCATTTTGCCCAATTTTAATCATTTTTTAGCCTTTAAAAATCTGATTCAAACATGTTTTTTGCACCAGGAAACTATCATAAAATATTGCAAGCCTCGACTTTGGGCCTATGATCGGATTTAAACCTATTTTTAGAGCCCAAATATCCAATGACGATAATTAATTTCATAAAATATATGGCGGTAAGAAGGCATGTCAGCTTTATCTTTAGTTACAGGTTGTTAAAGCCTTTCTACAGCATGGTAAAACCAATAGAAAAGAAACCATCTGAGAATGGTAGCTAGAGATGTCCGCTAATATAGTAATGAAAGATAAAATATACCATTGCTTTGTCTCACAAAAGCATTGGCTAAGCATTGAATTTAAAAGGGGGAAAGGAAAAGAAGAGATACTTCTGCCATTCCAAAAGAGCTCGTTAGCAATTTAAAAAAAAAATCTAGCTATTCCTGAGAATTCCTCAGCAATCTCTAGCCCTAAAACTCTCCTCAAAATGCTATTCCATTACCTTTCATCCTTAACCTTCTTACATTCCCGTAGTTCCCCTAAACCACCACCAGAAAACCTTCAAAAACTTAATCTTTCACACATTTTCACCCTCAAAACACCCCACCATCAGCCTTATTACCAAAATGCTTCTTTCTTTCATCCCTTTCTTGCTAAATAATAGCAAAAAGAGGGAAGTAACTAAGCTTAAAGTCACTACTTTAGGAAGGAAGAAAAGTTTAAGCTTTTTGGTATATTTCTACTATATTCCACACATTTTCTGTTTTTATCATCTACACCATTCTAGTGAGCACTTTATACTGCCATGACCATCATAAGACTCTCATGCATTGTTGTTACCTTAGTTGTATTAGTTATAGGATCTTGATGTTCTTGTGATGCCTTGATGTTTCTTGGTAGACCAAACTTTTACTCTTTCATTCTGTCATCAAAATGGTCTCTTATTTATGCATTCTCTGAGATATTTCATCCATTTTCACATGCTTAACACACGCTTAAATGTTCACCTTAACATGTATTTTGTATGTTCATGTATTTTCTTGTGTTTTAAGGAGTCTTATGACATAAAAATGTTATCTTGACAACTCTAGCCTGTATTCCTTTATTTAAATATGTTTATATCATTTCCATAAACCTTATTTGTCATCTTCTTACATTTTTGTCACCTATTCTATGTCAAAATGTCATCTTTGCATGTACGCATGTTTAGTCCAGATGCATCTTTGTGTGTGTTGTATTTTTTTATGACATCTCCGTCAAAATGCTTGCCTGTTTCGTAAAATCCTAATTTTCAAAAAAATCCCCAAGTTAAGTTCATGCTACCTCCAATAGATAAGGAATATCATGGATTTAATGTTCTCATAAAATTGGTCTTCCAATCTTCACGGCAAATCAAATATTTCAGCTTTGGATTCATGGTAAGATAAGTTTAAAGATGTTGTTTTTCTAAGCAAAATGACCCCTTTTAGTTGAAAAAAATACTAAGCCTTGATCTTAAGTTTAATACCTTTATGATGGCATGGTCAACAGGTTGTTTCATCATCCCAAACTACTTTGAGATTGTGGAATGAACTCGTGATGCTTGTATCATTCTTCCCCTATGTTGTGGATGTTCAAACGTCCGTAACTCAAGTTTAACCCTTAAGAAACTTGAAAAATTAAACAATCCCTTATCTTTGCTCCGGTAACATTGTAATTTGAATTCAAAAAATTATTTTTAACCTATAAAAGATTTTCCTAGAATTTTTTTATATTTTTCCCTTAAATTTTGTCAAAATACCTTTCAACGATGTCTTGTTCACCCTTAGATCATCCCAGATGAGGGAATTATGATTTTTCAAACCCTTATTCTATGGAACCTCTAGAACCAGTGTACAATATTATGTTTAAACATCAAATGATTTTTTTTTAAATTTTTAAATATTTTTCCTAAAAACTTCATAAAATAACCTTTTTGAAAAAATATTGTTCACGATCTAATGATATCGAGTAAGCTTGGAATGATTTTTGAAATTCCATCACGCACTTTTCCTTGCACATGCTACCAGTGTCGAGGCAGATCTAACTTCAAAAATTAATTCCACCTAGAGAGTGATTTTCTAGGATTTTTGGATTAGTTTTGCATTAAATGTTATCAGATCTTCTTTCCAATGGTATCTCATTCACCCTTTAAAGCCTTCAGATGAACAAAAAATAAATTCGTGAAAAGAAAGGACACAATGTTGTCCCATATTTTAACATAATTTTTGAAATGCCTTTATAGAGATATTCAACTGTCTTAAAATACATTTGATTGGTTCCCTTACAACAGAAGCCCTTTAGACTCGGATTAAGGCTTAAGACAAAAATATATCTTGTACAAATCTTTGGTTTCATATTTTCAAAATCTTTAACAAAAAGAACCTTTTCTTTTAAAACATAAAAAATGTTCATCTTTGGGGATACTCCAACCCCACTACTCTAAGGGATACTCCAACCCCGTTCTTTATAAAAAACTCAAATTTTCTTTTTATTCCTAAATATTTTCATAATTTTATCTTTGGGGATACCCTAACCCTAGTTCTCTGAGGGGATCCTCCAGCCCCACTTTTACCTAAAAAATAAAAAATTTTCTTTTTTTTGATGTCGCGAATTGTTTTGATTAAATTTTTTTGTCCCATAAATTACCATTAAATCCAAACCCATTTCTAAATTGTCATCCCGATTATTTTTCAATCATCGAAGACAATTATGAGACATATTCTGATCGTCCCTCCTTTTTATGCTATTTTGTTTGTGATTGTTTGTTTATGATATTATTATGTTCGTTGTCATCTTACTAACACGCTTCCTTTTTATAGTGATTATCGTGCATTTATATTTAAAATTTGTTTTCCAATAAAATTTACAAGGCAATGTTCTGTGTTAGTATCTCTCTACTACCTAATACGAAATATTCAAATTTTCAAAATCTAATTCGGACATAATTTTAAAAAATATCTCTATGTTCCTCACACCTTCGAGGTGCAAAGGTGATCTAAGTTTCTTTAAAAAAATTGGATCTATAATTTACAAAACCTCATGCACTAAAGGGGATTATTTCTAAATAATGACCAAATCTTTCCGCATGTATAACCAACTCTCGAGCCTAACCAACGAATGTCTAGACTTTTAAGACCTTGAGATTAATGATTCAAGTTTCATAACTCAGAATATTATTTCCAATAGGCATCTGATCCTACCTAGCCTGAAATGAATGGTGCTGACTCCAAGTTTACGGCCACTTTGCGTTGACCATCCAAGACTAATTGGATGAGCGATTCGCATGATGGTCTCTCCCTTTATACTACTATGCCTAATTCAAATCCTGATCATGGGATAATTCAAAGGCTTGACCATAACCAACCATCATATATTTTTAAGTCAAGTGCACTAAGCCCTTCAGGTTGTTTGAAGTTTTAAAAGAATAGCACGTGGCAACAGGTATTATTGAAATACTGAATATTATTAAAATATTCATATTTTCAAGTATACTATTAAAAACTATTTTAATATTTATTAAATCATATTATTAAATATTCTATATATTATTAAAAATAATTTTTAATATTTTATTAAATATTATTATTAAATATCATTTTTTTAAATATAATATTTTTTAAATAAAATTATATGTAATTTTTCATATAAAATACATTTGATATTTTTATATACTTATATTAAAAAAATCTTTAAACATTAATATTTTAATTTTAATATTTTATAATTTAATATTAAATTCATTATATTTAATGTGTTCTTAAACATATTTATAATCATGTACTAGGTATCATACCCATGCATTGCATGAATTGGTAATGCATCAAATCGTATTATTATCAATAAAACATCTTATGTTTAAAATTAAAGAAATATAAATAATGTAATAATATATATTACTTTGAAGAAAGGAATCATATATATATATATATATATGCCAAAAGGCTATAATTTAAGAATGTGTTACACTTTGGCTAGAATATTTAAAATTTGAAAATAAAAATAATTTAGTGTAAAAAAATGGAAACTCATTTAAAGTTTTGCATTTTGTTTAATACATTTCAAGTGATCTTCTTCCATAATAATGTAAGCATCCATAACATATTACTGGAATAATCATCCTACAGAGATAAATGCCTTGGCTTCATATCTTTGTTATTGAATTATGTAGTTATAATTCTCTCTCATAGTCAATTTATCTCTTTTCATCTTCTTTCTTCTCATTTTTTAAAAGTAAGAAATATAATGCTAATCACTTGATTTCATTTTTGTGTTGGAAAACATCTTATCCATCACAAATTAGACTTTTTGAATAGTTACTTTGGGAGTGTATGTTGGTGGAGCAAAAGTTGAAATGTTTGATTATATATAATATTCAAGGAGAACTCTTTTATTGTAGAGTAGTTATTATTCATGAATATGAGAGAAGAGTTGCATAAATTTAGTCTAATAAATTAATTTGATTTATGTATTGCAGGGAGAGAGGAGATGTATACATGTATACATTTAATTTAATAAGTTAATTTGATTCATGTATGAAGAGAGGAGATGAATACATTTAATAAATTATTTTAATAATTATCACAATATTGAAATATCATAATTAAGACAATACTAGAATCATGGGATGAAATTTGAATTATTTTAAAATGTTATTCATGACATTTATTAGTTTAATTTAATTTTACTATATAAACTGATAAATAAGATATTAATTAAATAAGATTAATTTTTATAAATAATATTATTATTCAACTAGAAGATAAAAGAGTCATTTTATATTTACTCATTATGTATTATTTAACATTATTTTAACTAACCAAATAATATAATAATACTAAGAATACACCCCACGATGCGGGGCCAAATTTTAATATTTTAAATAGAGATTTTCAATTAATGTTTGATTTGTAATTAAAAGATAAAAATAAATAAATGAAACACATGTTATTCCATTAATGTTACTTGTGGAGATTTTACATTTTACTATTAGTGTATAGGATAATTATTCTGTCCACTTTAGCATTGTCTCATAAATTTTCAATGCAATTGAAATATATAGATATTATGAAAAAGTTTAACCAATGTTTATAAACAATCATTAAGGTTTTTAAAATGAAAGAAAATATATAATCATTACATTATTTTTTTAAAAATTTTATAAAAATAATTTTCCAAAAAAAATCTTGAGTGGTTTAAAGGTGCCTATTAACATGCAAAGACAGTAAAGTAGATTTGAATTATGTTTTTCAAGAATTTGCAAAAAAATATTACTTTTGTTTTAATAAATCAACATTGTACTCATATTATGTTTAAGTATGAAAAAAAAAAACATATGGGACACTTTAAAACCAATAACAATTTCATAATTGTTTTTAATATAATCTTTGATTTGATCGATAAAAAATTGCTTTTTGCAAAAATTGAACAAAGAATAGTAGAAAAAAAAGTATTTTGTAGTAATCAAGTTATAGTCATCCTATTTTTCCTCAATTATATATGAGATATAAAATTCTAAAATTTTTTAAGTTTCAGCATTGCATACCATACTTGTAACGCAATTTATTATTTTTCCCTAAATAACAATCTTTTTCTTGAAAGTATTATTAATTCTAAAGGCTGTATCTAATGATTAATTCTTCTGGTATTGAATAAGCGTACAATATTTTTTTTTCTACAATATTTTTTTTCTACAACATTATACATAGATTTAAAGATATTTGATATTAAAAATTAATTAACAATTTTCAAAAAAAATATTATGAATGTTGACTAATTTGTCTAAATTTATCATGTTAACTACAGATATATTAACAATTAAAAAATTAAAAAAATTTAACTTATCACATATTACTTTTTTATTCATTTTTAATATTTTACTTTTTATTGATAAAATGAGAAGAAAAAAAGCAATAAAAGTATGCACTAATAAAAGAAGTTCAAGTTTTTTATTAAAAAATTGAAGTCGAGATAACTTATCCTCAAGAATTTTTCATCGTAAGTTAGGATTCCATAAATGATGAGTCATATTCGAAATAAATAAATAAATAAATATATATATATATATATTCTTGATATGTTTTCTTACCATATCTATTGTTAAAGAACGTCTTACATTATTCAATTTTAAATATTTTAAAAAAATAAAAATAGGATAACATTTTAAAGCTAAAATTGGGAAATAAAACGAGACATCTTTATTATTTTGAAATTTTAAAATTAAAAAAAATTAAAGAATAATAATAACTTAAATTTTATTATTTTTTAAAAAATAATATTTTAGGATATTTTTTATTGATAAGTATTTCTTATTAGTAATATTATTTTAATATTATTTAATTTTAATATTTGTCATTAAATTTTTACTTAGCCTTTTTGTTTTTTGGGCATGCCATGATACGAGACACAACCATTTTATTATTTGTTTCAAAAAGATATTCAAATAAAAAAGCACCATAGTTTTTTTTCGATCTTCCAACGTTATAGGAATAAATTAAATGCATTCTCCATGATGTAATCCTTGTAAAATCTCCTGCCACTTCCATCATCATAGTTGGATATTCGATCACAGAAAATGGAAATGCATGTCCAATTCGCATGGCAAATCCCTCAGTTCCATCCAGTCTATTTCTCACTCCTATATCTATCAAATCTCTCAAATATGACCAACAATTTTGAATCCATGAACACTAATTGCATGATAAAAAAAATTGTCGAAATGATATCAACATGAATGTATTAGAAAAATAGACAGAAAATGTTGGGACCAAAATCCATTATTTTGCAAATGTTTAAAACTTACCCGCCAATGATATCTAAATGAATGGATTTCTAAGATTTTCTACTACAATTACCTACAAAAAGTGCTATCAATCTTGCAACTTTAAAAAAAATTAAACCTATAACAATCAATGCATTTGAATCATATCTAAAACCGAAAAAAAAAGAAAAAGACTTTGGCTCCAATCTAGATCGCAGTAATAACCCTAATTTAAGCAAATTGCCTGCAAATAAACTCTTTTTTTTTTTTTGTTTTAAGAAAAATATTTGAAGAAATATGAATTTTAAGACAATGGATCTCTATAAACAATATTTCAATAAAAAGTTTGGTACAATTTCAAAGACTCCAAAAATTAATTGAAAAGTTATAGAATAATAAACAGAAAAATAATTCCTAGGCAATAATAAACTAAGAGACAATTTCCATAGCTAGAAATTCATAGATTGAGTTCAAGCAATCTTCAACTTTGAGTTAGTTACTACCTAATTTATAAAGTCTAGAAACAGTCGTAAAAAATAAACTTAAAGCAGAGAATGTAATAATTTAAATAAAACATACCTCTAGCTATTGTTGATCAAAAACTAATACTCGTTCTGAATACAAAAAGACGAACATCCTATATAAGCCTTCTAGTCTATATCCTTTTCTTGATAATTACTTTATGATAGTGCATAGGCAATTTATATAGACTAGACTAGGAACCTAAACTAGAAGACTAATTAGAGTTGTATCCTACCATCAAGGAGTCTGTATTCTAATTAGGTATTAAAGTAGAGTTTAACTCTTATCACTAGAGTAGTTAAACTGAATTAAGATTTATTTTATAATTTCACCTTAATAATTTGATTTAATTATCTTGGTCCATTTATTATCATGTAGGCCACATAAAGTCCAACATTCTCTCACTTGGCCCATATGATAAACCAAGAACTCGAATAGGTGATAATTAAATCCAAAACTTTAGCATGGCCATAAGTTACTCTAGCCTGACTCTCACTCAATTAAAGATTTCACATAGCACGAATCATGGCAGTAGCATTCTAAAATGAATATTGCCTTCCATGTATTACAATGCATGATCATCCTTAAAAAAACACTTTATGAGATAATATTTTATGAATGAATTTTCTATAATCATTCAAGGTCCAATTGACATGTACTTTATGTGCACAAATTGAAACATGCCCATAAACTCTAAGAATGTGAAATGAACACATTCAAAGAAGCCAAAATACATCCTGACAACATCTAATTAGCCTTATATGATCCACATGAATTTTAAACTATTTTGTCGACAATGCTTTAGTCATGGGATCGGCTATCATTAAATTTGTATTGATGTGTTGTATATCTACTTCTTGCTTTTTTTTAGAGTCTCCAATAATAAGCTACTCTATATCTATTTGCTTACTGTGACTCCCACTTTTATCATTCTTCGAAAAGCATATTGCATAAGAGTTGTAATAATAGATCTTTAATGGCCTTGCTAACAACTCTCAAAATAGAGATTAAATATCTTAACTTTATTGCCTGTGATATTGCTTTATAACATAATTCCTTTAGCAGCTTTCATAGTCCAAGGTCATAAATACTTTAACATTTGCCAAGCACTTCTACTATAAACTTTATGTCAAGTTCCGTGTAAACTTGATATATAAGGCTCACAATACTATATGCATATTTAATGCTTTTCATATGCTCTTTTTCCAATTATTTAGAGATATTAGCTTAGATTGAAATTTCTCCCTCACAATTTATACCTTTATAGTTGAATGGCTTTGCATCTTAATTCTCCTAAAACTGTCTTGATATAGGCTTTCTGAGATAGACTTAATGTTTTTTCAAACCTATCTCTATGAATCTTTATGCCCATGACATATGAAGTTTCACTTAAAATCTTCATATTAAGTTTTAAGGAAGAAAACCTTATTTCATGCAACAAAGCTGAATCACTTTTGCAAGGAGAACACCATCAATAAGACTAAAATTATGGCTTTACTCCCACTGACTTTAAGGTATAAACAATGATAAAAATTTTAGTAAATGTTAAACTTTACATATCATTGGTGGGATGCTTGTTTTAGTTTATACATCGATCTTTCAAAAAAACCTTCCGATAGAATCATGTATATCTTTTCTCAAGATCTCTATTCAAGCAAGTTGTTTTCACTACCATTTAATGTAGCTCTTAATTAAAAAATGAGCTACGAAAGCTATGATAGTTTCTTAATGAAACTTTTATAAAAAAACTTGAGAGAAAGTTTCATGGTAATCAATACCTCCTTTGAATGAAACTTTTAACCATTAGTTTAACTTTATATCATTCAAAATTACCAAAAGGCAATCCAATGAGTTATTAGACTTGATTATTGGCCATTGGATCTATCTCTGTTATCATAGCTTTATGCCAAAGTTTGGAATATTATTATTCGTGGCTAGTGAAAATGAGATCATCTTTATGTCTAATATCAAAATTAGATTTTTATAGGTATACAACCAAGTGATAGAAATAGCTAGTTTCTTACCCATTGGATCTCTTAATTTTATATTTATTTGTACATTTTGTACACCTTTAATCAGTGAGATTAATGATTTATTGTAAAGGTTGTACTTGATTTGATTGCTTTCTAGTTAGCTCTGTATGTTTATTTTGAGAAACAATCAAGTCCTTTATAAAAGATCAATCTAAATAAATTTATTCTTCAATATCAACCTTAGGAGGAAAGTTACTCCCACTGGACCCATGATCCATAAGGAGCTTAGCATTTCCAACTTCAACAATCCTTGTTGAATATGAGAGACATTTAAAACCTTTAGCCCTTTAAGTTAATTAAATAACTTACAACTGTTAACTGATTCTTGGATCCAGTTTCCTTATGTTTAGGTTACTAGCATTCACTTTAACTGGACAACCCAAGTTCATAATGTCTTAAGTTAGATTCCAACTATTCTGTAATTCTTAGAAAGTTTAGAAAACAATTTAGTTAGCACTTTAATAAAGACATCAATAGCAGTTTTAATACATCAATCCATAAACGTAAGGGAAAAGTTTATGATCTCTAAATATTATAGTGCTTTCTTTAGCTCCCTTTAGTGGCTTGTTAATTTATTTTTTTCTTAGTGCAACTAACTTAAATGTCAAACTTAAGAGTTTCAAGAACTTTATCATTGTCAATTCTCCTCAATTTCTATATAGAGATATGATACAATTTTTACACCACAACTTTGAAGGAGTTTTATATGTAGCACTTCTTTACTATTAGAAATCATGTAAAATAGTTAACAAACTTATTCTCACAATCAAGATCCAAGTTAATGATGAAAAATCTAATAAAAAATTCTCTTTTGAAATTTCAACAATAGAATTTAAAAATTTAAATTCAAAATTCTTTTAGTTAAGAAATTTTCTAAAATAAAAGATAAAACTTTTTAAGTTTTAAAACAAATCTTAATTTTAAAAATGATCCTAATAATCCGTAATAATTTCTATGGCAGATGTTCCTCCCACTTTCCTTTGGTTTCCTTGACTTTATGAAACCTTATATGGTTATAGAAATATAATTTATTGAACATAAGTCTAACTACCATATGTCACTAAATGAGATTCATACAAAATGAGTTTACCTTTATTTTTGAATCTCTTTTATACTTTAGGGAATTTTCTTTATGTATCTGAATTAAAACAAAATAAAGAAGGACTTGATGCCATTTTCTTTATTGGCATTTTTCCCTTCTTCACTTTTATTGCCTATTTATCACTTTTTACCATGAGTCACTAAGCTAACTGAATCTAGTTTCTCATTCTTTAAGCTCTTTTCCTTTTGAACACATATAACTGAGAGTTCGTTGATAGACCATTTTCTTTGTATGTGTTTCTCATGGTCATACTCAGTAGGAAAAAAGTTGAATATGAAAGTGATAAGAGATTTACTTGAAAAACTCAATTCTGAAAATTTAAGTTGAGCAACAATATCTCTTAAATCCCATAATGTGCTCATACACAATTTTAGAATTGTTGCACTTATTCCTGAAAGCTCTCTTATTAGGGTGAAAGCCAAAACCGTATCAGATTTAACAATCTGATCGTTAGTAACTGTGCAATAACCCTTGACCTTATAGCAATTAGGATGAAATCAAAAATTGATTTACTAATATAGATTTGATGTACATCATCTTTAAATGGTTAGATTGCTCCCACTGTACACAAAAATCTATTTACTTTTTGTGCACTTTATTCGTTGAGGACAAGTTGTTTACTCAAAATACTAAGTCAAGTTCTTTATATAAAAAAATAACTTAATTTACTCCTTTAGTAGAGTGATTTTTTATCATCGAATAGTATTTCATTCTAACAGCCTTGTTAATCATAATAGTAGAAATTGCTGCAAAATGCAAGGAATTATACTTCAATTGACTAAAATACTTTATATTCAAATGTAAATCCAAACCTTCCTGTGGGTAGAGGTGCATTATGCATATGAATTTACATAACTTTAACAATAAAATAATAACTGTAAAATACTAAAATTAAATAATCCATACCTATGGGCCTAAGAAAATTTAACTTTAATGTTATATTGTTTTATCCTTTAACCATTTTACAAAATTAATTACTTCCCTGTAGGGCCAAATAACTAATTTCATGGTCTAACACTTTATGGATGTCATTTTCTTTATGTAATTTTAAATAACTACATTTTATCTAAATTAATTAACTGAAGATACTGTAGCTACTCTTAAGTTAACAGTTTAGAACTTAATAATAATATCCAACATGCATGCATAAAACTTATTGCATATCACAATATTCTTTATCGATGTCATTTTCTTATGTAGTTATTTAAAGAAAACATTATTTTAAATAACTAACAATTGTCATCTAAATCAACCAATTTAAGATGTTGTGGCTACTCTTAAACTAACAATTTAGAACTTTAATAATGACATTTCTAATATATGCAGAATTCTTTATTGCATATTAATAATTGCAGCTGAATATAGTATTAAATCATGTTAACTTATTGTAATTATAGCACAAATAATTACTTATTAATGTCATCCTACGTATGTAATTATTTAATGTTATATTGTTTTATCCTTTAACCATTTTACAAAATTAATTACTTCCCTGTGGGGCCAAATAATTAATTTCATGGTCTAACACTTTATGGATGTCATTTTCTTTATATAATTTTAAATAACTACATTTTATCTAAATTAATTAACTTAAGATGCTGTGGCTACTCTTAAGTTAACAGTTTAGTACTTAATAATAATATCCAACATGCATGCATAAAACTTATTGCACATCACAATATTCTTTATCGATGTCATTTTCTTATGTAATTATTTAAAGAAAACTTTATTTTAAATAACTAACAATTGTCATCTAAATCAACCAATTTAAGATGTTGTGGCCACTCTTAAACTAACAATTTAGAACTTTAATAATGACATTTCTAATATATGCAGAATTCTTTATTGCATATTAATAATTACAGCTGAATATAATATTAAATCATGTTAACTTATTGTAATTATAACATAAATAATTACATATTAATGTCATCCTCCGTATGTAATTATTTAAAGAAAACTTTATTTTAAATAACTACTAATTTAATTAAACCAATCAGCTTAAAATGTTATGGCTATTCCTAGGTAATTGATTTAGATTCTTTATAATGACATAATATATGTATACCATAAATAATTACATACATAATTTAATAACTCAAATATATACCAAATAAATTCATGGCATAAAACTTTATTGATGTTTACTGTATATAGTTATTTAAAGAAAAAATATTTATTTTAAATAACTACTAATTTATCTAAATCATGTAACTTAAAATGCTTTGGCTAATACTAAGCTAGTGATTTGATCCTTAATAACATCAATTCTTTATGTAGTAAAAATTTATATACTACAACAGAATTTTTTTTAATTGTAATGCTATAAATGATTTAAAAATATCATGCCATAATATATGATATGCATCCTTAAGTCATATAAAAATATGCACAAAATCAAAATGTATTTATTTCATGGCATATAGATGTGCATATTTATATTGTAATTTCAACAAGAAACTTTATCATACATATATTTACTTAATCTTTAGGTTGAGAGTAGTAATTTTTGGACACTATCTAGGGAGAGTACATACTGCCAAAATATTTCCAAAATGTCACAATATGTTATCATGAAATAAAAATCATAGACTTTTTATGCATAAACATATTTATGATTTAATTAAACACTAATATAAATACTTTATATGACCTAAAAAATCCATAAAAATCACAAAAAAATCAAATATCATAAAATATTCAAGTATGGAAAAATCGAAACCAAAACGGCCTCGGGTCTTGTGCGTGGGCTTCGTTTGGATTTTGTCCCAGGTTTTCTTCATCCTCCAACTGGGTCCAACACGACCCGGTTGAATTTTTTTGACCCAGTTCGAGTCCACTTCTTCTTTTTGCTCATAATTTTATGTTTTTAATCCATATTTCATATAATTAAAGGCCTAAAAGCATGAGATTATACTAGATTTACATGACCCATGCATCAATTTTGATCAAAAATACAAAAATCATCATTAAACGTTTAAGATTACTTAAATTCTATAAAACAATATTAGACCCATTTTAATATACCATAAAATTTTTTTATTCATCTTTCCTTTAATCTTAGGGTTTAGTAATATAGATAGACCATTAATCTATTAAAACTTTCTAATAATTTTGGTTTTACATGAAATAATCAAGAATTTTGTGATTAAATTTTAATACACAAAATATACATAGAAATTCATAGTATATTCATGAAATATAGTTCGATGCATAAATACAAATTATGAAATTAATTATAAAATGTTAAAAATTCAATTTCATGCTTTTACTATATTTATTATAACTAGTTTATCCTTAATATGAATTATTTAATTGCGTAAACAATATATGCATGAAAAAAATTCGTCTTTAACGAATCTCACTGGATGATCTGAAGAACAATGCTAAAAAGCCAAGCTCTGATGCCACATGTAATAATTTAAATAAAACGTACCTCTAGTCATTGTTGATCAAAAACCCAGACTTGCTCCAAATACACAAAGGCGAACACTTTGTATAAGCCTTCTAGTCTATATCTTTTTCTTGATAATTATTTTATGATGGTGCATAGGCAATTTATATAAACTGGACTAGGTACCTATACTAGAAGACTAATTAAAGTTGTATCATACTATCAAGGAGTTTATATTCTAATTAGGTATTGAAGTAGAGTTTAACTCTTATCACTAGAGTAGTTAAACTAAATTAAGATTTATTTTATAATTTCACCTTAATAATTTGATTTAATTATCTTGGTCCATTTATTATCATGTGGGCCACATAAAGTCTAACAGAGAAAAGTAATTTATATATATATATATATAAAAGGCAATTCCAACCATTTTTAAATCAATCATTACCTATTGTTCATATTCACCAAAGCTACATTAACCAGCGGAAAGAAAAGCAAACATCAATGGAATCAATTCAAAAGAAGATCAAGATTTCGGTCCTAGTGGAATCAACTCAAAAGTCAAAACACCAATTACAATACTAATCATTTTTTATAATTCCAAAAGGAAAAAGGCCTAAATCCATTTCCAAAAAATTAACCCATTGTTCATGTAAAGAAACACACAAATTTCAATGGAAATACTATTTGTCTTGAAACCATAAAATATTCCCTTGGCATGGCAAAACTTCTACTAACCTCATCACTATCAAAACAGAGAGTTGCCATTGAGCAATGAGAAAGAGCCAATCATCATGCCAACAAACTTGTTTCTTAAAGTTTTTTTAGGAAAAAAATAGATCAAATGCGCAGCAAAATTTTAAAATTTTTTTAATCCAATCGTACTAAATTGTGTTGTTATATAATAAAACCACCATAATCAATTACCTAAGTTACCGGTCTAAAAATGCCATCCAATAATTGTTAAATATTTTTTAAAGCTTCAACTAACTAGCCTTTTCTACTATTCTTTTTTTCCTAGATGGTAAAGTGTGTGGGCACTTTTTTCCTCGATCAACTTCAGATTTATATGGCTTGATTCTCCTTAATGACCACCTGATGCCAACAAGTTAAAAATCACAAGTTGTTGTAATTAGAAACCCCTAGTGTAGCGCAAAAGTCTAACTTAAAACCCTAGGCATATGCCTCTTATTTATAACAGGCAGTAGCCCTAATTTTTTAATTTTAATTAAAATTAATTATTTTACCAGCCTCCATAAAAGCCAAATGTGGCGCCAACTCTAATATGAATGCCCACCAAATTTCAAACAAGCCCTAGTTTACTTAGACAATATTTTGGCCTGGTTTGTTTTTTCGAGTTTAGCTTGTTTAATCGAAATACCAATTAATTCTAATTAAACTGTTAATTTTATTTAACCAGATAATTTTTTATAATTTCAATTCTAATTTGAAATAAAATCATAACAATTTTATTTGAACAAAATAATTATGTAATAATTATGAAAATAAAATTTAACTATAATAAAAAATTAATTTAATCATAAATTAAAAATAAATAAATAAATAATAATTTTTCTTAATTTATTTAGAATATTATACATATTTAATTTATAAATAATTACTTAAAAAAGACTTTATAGATATCAAATTAATTACGATAATAATTAATTTTCTTATATCTATTTAATTTAAATTAATTCTCATATTTATCGAAAAATAAAGATAATTAATTTATAAATTACTAATTATTGTCTAAATAAATATTTAATTCAAATTAAATACATATTTTAAATAAATAACACCAAAAATCATTTTGATTTATTTACTAAAGAAAACGCCAACACCATATTAGGAATCTTCCAACTATGGATATTTCGATCAATAACCAATCAGTTAAGCAATTATGTTGAGCTAGTGGAGGAACCAATTGGACATATATAATTAGGCTCCAATAATTTATTTATTAATTATTCTATCCCAAATAATTAATCACATAATTATTAATCTCAAAATCATACCACTAAAGACTTGAGTCTATACTCCCAATTATATACTGTAATACATAAGCTTTATAAATAGTCTTTTAGTCCAATGACCTTGTATCACAATATGGCTTGGATATGAATACTAACAATCAGACTTAAAAGCCGAGTGCGCCCCTCGTTCTTATATATATTTATATATTATTATTTTCTCCTTTTTCAGGCCATATCATTATGTTTTTTTTCTTGCTTTTGTGGAGCGGGTCATCATTGCTTACTTGACTTAACCTTAAATAGCTATTATAAAATAACCATTTATCTTGAAGTTGCCACTAATCTATTTTGGCTAAGTGAAACTAGTCACCTATCTGAGTTCATATTTCGAAGGTTACAAAACCCTCAAAAATAAACTTCAAGGTCTGTGATAATACCAGAGATTGCATGAAAGGGTTTAGGAGTTGGTTACAATCACGAGTAAGAATCGATCCCTCTCATGATGCTTGGTAATTGTACCTTAATAATTAGGTGTTAACTTAAAATTCAATTTTTATTTGATTTCGATATCCACCATTTAATCATAACTTTTGTATATCAAAATTAAATTTATAAAACAAATTTGTTACTCAGGATGAGAAAATCGGGCTTTCAATATTTTTGAAAATTGAAATATCTTCGCACCTCATCGGAGGATTGGAGGAACATGAAAGGTTTTGTCACTATCTTTTGCACTTTACTGGATAGTTAGAGGAATATGAAGGGTTTTAAAAATTAAAATATCTTTCACATCCCACCGGAGGGCCATAGGAATATGAAAGGTTTTATTTTTACAAAATTCAAAAAATCACAATTTTTTTATTTTTAAAAGGATATCTTTTTATTAAATTAATCTATGAAAACCCTTCTATATGCTGGGAAAAATTCCATGTACTACTTTAATTCAAAGATATTGCCTTAATTTCAAAACTTCTAGTTTCATAAGAAATAATAAAAATTTGTCCTAAGATCCATACTTGGTTAATGAGACCAAAAAGTCCCTTAAAGTACACTATGACGTGAAAGTATTCGGGTAATCCTAAAGGCTCGATAATGATCATAAAAGATGAACTTATCCTTAATGCACACCTTCATCATGAAAGGATCCCAGTGGTCACATAAGACTTGGTTCTAAGATAAATTACTAAAATACCCCTAAGGTATACTTTTAATGTGAAAGTATCTCAGTAATCTTAAAAAACTTGAAAACATTATGAAATGGTGAGCCTATGCCTAATGTGTACCTTTTGACATGAAAATATCCCAGCAATCATGTAGGACTTGGTTCTAAGAAAATTATTAAAATGCCATAAGGTATGCCTTCGACATAAAATTACTAAAATGCCCCTAAGATATACCTTTGACATGAAAGTATCTTGGCAACTTTAAAGGACTTAAAAACATTATGAAAGGATGAACCTATGCTTAATGTGTACCTTTGACATGAAAATATCCTAGTAATCACATAGGACTTGGTTCTAAGTAAATTACTAAAATGCCATAAGGTACACCTTCGACATAAAAGTATCCTAGTAACTTTAAAGACTCAAAAATGATATGAGATGACAATTTTACCCTATATGGGTAACTTAGATGCCAAAATGACCTAAAATGCAATAATCGCTGATAGACCATTAAATTTCTAAAAATTACATTTTAACCCCAATATGGCTAAAAATGCTAGAAATATTTTTAAATGACCAAAATACCCTAAATGGGTGATTTGATGTGGGAAATAACTTTTTAACCCGACAAATGCAAGGCGTTCTTAATGGACTCTAAAATTTCCTAACCTTGCAAAATAGTGCCTACCTGACTTAAAATCACAAATTAACATCAAACAAATTAAAATCAGCATGGAAGATTTATCAAATATCACAAAGATCATTCAGCCTAGTACCTTTGGGCTTGGAATAATATTTTTAATTTTTGCAAATGGACCCCTAAACTATTTAAAATTACAAAATGACCCCTAAAAGGTTAAAAATTGTATGAAATGCATCAAACATGTTTAGAATGCATGAAAAACTTTGCATTTGGCCAAGCTTTGATGGCTTTAGAAAAAATTTTCAATTTTTATAATTTGGTTCTTGCAATTTTCATAATGCAAAATAACCAAAAAAATCAAAGAACATCACCAAATCTTACATACATGGTTCGGCTAACTTGGATATACCCATCCAAAGGCCTTACAAATTTTAGGAAAAATTATTTTTAGGCCCATGCAAGTTTCAAACATTACAAAACACTCCAAAATATAAAATTAAGCATGAAAAATGATCCAAAAGCCATGATGATTTTCAACCAACATATTCATCAACCCAAAATAATTTTTTTCCATCACATATTTTCATGAATATCAATATAAATTCATGTCCTAGTTTCAAATATGCAAGAAATCATAAAAATAATAAACAAATCAGCACACTTCATCACCAGTCAGTATGAAAATACTAAGGAAAATGGCACAGAATTATATACATAATATCATAACATCATTTCTACAACAAAATATGTATTTTCATGATAAAAATCAAATATAACAATTAAGTCAAGAAATTATTCATGGCTTTCAAAACTTGGCCTTTTAACATGGATCAGAATCCATGAGCAGAAGTGATCATTAAGCTCACTAAAAGGATGAAATTTGATGGAAATGAAAAGTATGAGCAAAAATCACAATGAAACTACCTTTAAAAGCTTGAAAACTTAGAAAAAAGCTTGAAATACTTAGCAAAATGCTGTATTTGCAAGGAAGTCATTAGGCTTCTTCTTGAAACATCTTCCCCTTAATTATAAGGGGGAGGTTCGCCCAAGCTTGGATGAAAATCATCTTGGCGGAATGGCCATCGATTTTTTTCTTTCTTTTTTATTTTTTTTCACATTTTAGATTTTTTTTTTAGATTTTGATAAGGTTTAATTAATTTGTGATATCATTTTGCCTGAATCATCATGCATGACTTTATCATCTAGAACTTGGCTTTCATGATAATTATGGAAAAAATCTAAATGGGATAAAATCAAATTATAAAGGTTAAATTGTAATAAATTAAAAAAATTATGTGTTCAAGAAATAAAATTTCATACAATAATTTTTTTTTCTTTTTTCATTTTCTTCTCTCTTTTCTTTCTTTCTCTCACAGCCATGAATGAAAAAAATACATGTGATATACCAAAAAAAAATAGAAGGAAAAGACAAAAAAATTTAAAATTTTTAAAATTAAATTGATAACAAAATTAAAATGACATATATCCTAGCACATTTTAAAAATATCACTATTGTCTTTAAAGTACTCAAAATTCATAATATGTATGTATGTATGTATATGTATAGATATATTGATTTTTTTTCTCCGTTTCGTTGAATGAATCAAAATATACAATATCTATCCTCTTTCTCTATTCTATTGCTGTGAAATTCCACTTCTAGCGAACCAACCGTGGGCTTATTAAATAGTTATTTTGTTTTTATTTTCTCTTAATATCCTACTCTTCTCTTACATCAGCCTATGGCATCACCGCACAATCATTCTCCGAAACGTTTTAGTTTACCATCGGTTAAATCTACCAAAAAAACAAAAAGGGGAAAATGGTCAGAACACCGAATTTCACCTTTCACTGCTTCACTCTGTTTGGTTGCCTAGAAAATAATTAGAAATTAAACAAAAGTCAATATCTAAGTTACGGATCGGTAATTTAATGCAATTGTGTTTCTCTTTGTCTTACAAAACGAAGAGAGAAAAAAAAAACACCAGTTTTGCTTTTCTTTTTCCCTCTCTTTTCCTTCAATTTTCCTTTATAGTTTTTTTGTTTGAATTTACTTGATTTTTAGCTTGTTTTAGCCTCTTTTCTTTCTTTTGAAATATAATTAACTATCTTTGTAATTTATTTCCATTCTCTCTTTCTCTCTCTCTTTTCAAAATTGGGATTATTTCTTTTTCAGCACCAAGATCTTATCGGAAGTGGGTTAGCCAGAGAGGCCATTGTGGAAGCGGCGGATTCTAATGCATTGTTCCATGCCAGATTACACTGATTATATTATTTGCTCTTCAGGTATTTCATCCTTTGGGAAGATATGATTCTTTTTCCTTGAATTTTCAATTTAACTGCTATCATTATGGTGAAAATTTAATAGCAAAATGGTTTCACTTGATAAATATATTATTTGCATATTTCTCAAGTTTATAATTTATTCTCAAATTCATAACAAATAGCTTACACAGAATCAAAGGGAACGGAATCCCTGTTTTGGATATGAAACAGTTGCAAAAGTTTAGCTTATTTACTTCATAAGTAGTCATCTTCTAGGAGAGGCTTTATCTAGCTTTATGGAGAATTTTTTTTTTCTGATGATGGTAGAGGGTGTTAGATCTCGTTGAAGACATTTCTAGAGCATTGGCTGTTGTATTTAATTTTTGCAAAATAACACTCGTGTCATGTTTGTTTGTTGTGTTTGTAACATTTGTAACCCGATCATCCTCATTCTAATTAACTTTTGGCCATACAGTAACTAGCCTACCTCTCTCTCTCTCTCTCTCTCTCTCTCTCTCTCTCTCTCTCTCTCTCTCTCTCTCTCTTTAGATATATCTATTTTTCCATGCAATCATTTTGTTTAATTTTTATTTTGAACGTTAAAAGTCATATTTTGGAAGGGTGTAACAACTTCTAATTCCAATGTTTGGATTAGTCTAATTATTAATCCCACTTGAAGTAATATTCTGGTGTATAGTGCGTTTTC
>JBBYHO010000005.1:6864889-6876929 GCA_038382025.1 Adansonia gregorii
AAATTTTTTATATAGGCTGTCAAGATTGGGAATGAATTTATTAAATAGCTGAGCGATCAGGTGGGCCCATAAAGCTTTATGGCAAAAACTACTTGTCGGTAAAGGTTTAATATCGACAAGGCTTATAGTGACAGCAAATATTTGGTCGGAGTATCGACCTATTTCATCGGTAAAAGTATCGCGGGCATAGACCGACAGATTTTGGTGTATATACGGAAGGATTTTGGGGGCATGTAATGACAGATTTTGGACAGTCATAAATGGCTATTATTTTGTTATTCTTCTGTAGTGAAAGTTGCTGGGCCTAGTGATTTTTAGGTATAAGTATGATATCGGGGGTTGAACTAACGGAATAGAGTAAGACCAATGAAGAAAACGGAGATAGTATAAGCAGTACATAAGCTTTTTAAGGATAATAGTTTCCCTACCGCAGATTCTTACAAGAGTTATCCCCAGGGTGCAATTCTTATGAAAAGATTGTAATTCAAAGTTTTTAAACGCACGTGAACCTTAAAGCTAGAGAGAGTTGAAGAGAAATTATTCTTTAAGAAAATTAGATATAAAGTTATGTAAAATGAACATCAAAGAAAGTATTTATAATCCTTAAATGATGTCAAAAAGACCTTTCAAGAATAAACATTTCTTTGTTAAAAAATTACAACTTTTAGAATGAAAGGTCATGTCCGATATATTCATTTTTTAATTTTCAGGTCGGTGATTCAAATCCTCAAACAAAATATTTTAATGTCTAAGCTAAAATTTTGCTAAACATAGAATCTTGTAGGATCTTCGAATCTACTCAAGGCATAACATCTAGGTAAAGTTGTAACATATTGCATTTTAAGTTTGATATTAAAATCTTTACAGAAATTCGAATCCATTTGCCTATTTTCATTCCAAAAGTTCACTAATCACTCCCCAATTTTATTTTCAACATACAAACTACACTATTTCAAAATTTTATTTATCATTTAAAACACCTAATAAATTATTCTTTTTGGTAATATACGAGGAAAAAAGAACTACTCAGTTTTGTTTTTTGGTTAAGATACTAAACAAGTCTGATTTATTTAATTTTTTAATTAAAATCTTGTATTTTATTGTACTTGAGTAAACCTTTTATCTTTCTATTGATATCTAGATAAGTTTTGGTTTCAAATGAAAGATTAATTTATTTTAAGTGTTTATTTAGATAAAATTAGAGGTTAAAAACTTGTTTGGATATAAATTAAAAGTTAAAGATTTTTTGAATACAAATTAAAGGATGAGATTTATTTAAGTGGAATAAAAGTATACGAATAAAAAAAAAAGGTAGTAAAGTTCAACAATTTTTTGGTTATTTTAATTCTTTCCCCATTAAAGACATAACACAGCCCTTGACAAAATTGGCATAATTTTAAGAGACCTGACATCCTACATAAGTAGTCAAGGTATTGGCTTAAACCAAAAAAAACAAAAATACAAGAATACAAATTTAAAATTGTCGGAAGAGATGAGAGATGTTGGGAAAACAAAGAAATGAATGTGCTCAAGCTCCTCATGCTCCTATCACCAAGTCTGTATCCTCACTAGCTGAATCCTTCAATCGGTCAGCAGCCTTTTCAACCTACGAAATACAAACACGGCGTTTTGTTAAAATCATCACAATTTTAGAAACATAATCTCACATTTGAACCATATGATTTGGATTTTTTTTTTCGAGTTATCATTTGGACATCTAAAATGAAGTAAACTTTTTTCTTTTTCCTGATTTGGGAAAGAAGCGATTCTACTCTTTTTCTTCGGGCAAGAGATGACGTATCTGTGAGGGCTAAAATGAAATAGATTGTTGATTAGATTGTTTAGTTCGATGCTAATTACCTCCTTGTTCCAATTGGTTCTGGCAGTGAGAATAATAAGAGTTGCTGTCTGTAGAAGGACTCCAATAATCATCCCCCACCAAATTCCCTGAACAGTTACAAAGTTGTACATCCAATTTATTGTTAACAGGAAGATTTTATAAGAGATATGGAGAGAATGGGCAGAGAATCAACTTACTGCCACTCCTAAACTAGTTTTGAAGCCAAGAACACATCCAATTGGGAGACCAATAATGTAATATGTGGCCAGGTTCACATAAGCCACGATTGCTTGCCATCCACTCCCTATTGCCACACCTGAAATTCCAAAACATACATTATAAAACTTGAAATAAGCACATCACCAAAACCTTGGGTCATGAATACTTTTTTTTTTTTTTTTTACAAAAAAGGTCGCATTTTGGGAATAATAGAAGAAATTATAGATATTAGAATTCGAACTTTAAACTTGCTAAATATTACTTGTTAAACGTGACCGTGTGAATTGATTGGGCTAAACCTTAGATTCGATCACGCATACAATTTCATGTTTTGGAAGAATATGTTTTTGTTTATTTCAACGATGGTTACCTGAGAGTATAGGCTGAATGCCATTTAGGAAAACAGAGATGGCAAGCAGCGGAGTCAAGTCTGAAACTGCTTCAATAACCTCAGAATCAGTGGTAAATGCTTTGCTCAATCCAACCCGGAATACCAAAACAATTACACTGAAAACTACGCTAATCAGGATACTTGTCCCATTCACCACAAAAACTGAAAATTTTGCTACCCTTGGATGACCGGCCCCTAGCTCATTACTTACTCGAACACTGCCAAAGCCCAATTGGTAAAATGATATAACGATATTCAATGACAAATTGAGTGCCAAAAGTATTGAAATTTTAAGCTTTGATTTTTCTGCTAACCTGGCGGCTGCACTGAGGCCTAGCATAAATTGCATGTCCCAGTTCAAATAATTCATGCTGAAAAATGAACCAAATTAGGAATTTGCTGATTTGAAAGGAATCGAAAAATGCCAGTGAATCAATAAGAGGGGCATTAGCTTACCAAATGGAAATGGAGTCCAAAGAGATTGTTGGATTAGTAAGGAGCCCTGATATAAGCACTAATCCTTGGTTGTACCAAATCTCCAAACTACATTATTTTAAGCTAAAATCAGCCTATCTCCAAACTAGTGACAATAAGAAAGATAGAAAGAAAGAGACGGAGAATATTTATACAGTAGTCGTAAGCTACCATAATCAGACTGACACATACCAAAGCATAACAGCAGAAGCAACAGTAAGCTTGAAATAAGGCCAAATTCCTGTGAAGGCTCTAAAGGATAAGCCAGTCCAAGTCTCCTTGCAAGATGGGCTGAGAACAATATATAGCCCATTTATAATAACAAGAAACCACCAGGAGAGGCTGAGAGTAAGAGCTGCTCCAAGTAGGCCATAGTCCAAGACATAGACAGCAACCCAGCTGAGAAGAATGTGCACCAGGAATACCCCAACGGACATAAATGCCAATGGGTTCACAACATTCTGTGCTTGTAAGAACCTCTGAAACGGGCAACTTATGGCAAAGGCATAAAGTTGAGGGATCAAACCTCGAGCAAAGACTTGACCTTGCTGAGCTATGCTTTCACTTTGGCCCATTGCTTGGAGGATATCACCAGAGTACCAATACAGAAATGTTAACAGGACTGCTGCGCCCAAGTGCAAGATTATTGCTCTTTGGCAGATGATTCCCATTGCCGAATATTGCTTAGCGCCATAGGCCTGGCCGCACACAGTTTGCACTGCACTCGCCATGCCTAACTGTAGTTTGAGGAACCAAATGAAAATGAGAAAAAACAACTAGTTATGGATGATGGCATATAATAATAAGTTAAAAAAAGAAAAAAGAAGAAGCCTTAAACAAGTTTACTAAAGAGAAGACAAAAAAGGAGAAGAAGAAGAAGAGGAAGAATACCATAATCCCATAGGCAAGACCTTGAATACCAACACTAGCAATAGAAGCACCAGCAAGCTCTAAAGCACCCAGATGTCCGGTGAACATTAAGGTGACAAAGCTGAGCATGTAATTGAAAATGGAAACAACTATAGAAGCGCCAGATAGAAGCCAAAGAAGCCTGGACTCCCATGCCACAAGCCTTGGCCACCATCGAAGTGCCACTGGCTTGTATTGCAAAAACTCTTCGATTGCTGCAGATGACAAATCAGGTATCCGAGCATAGGAGTCCAGGCCGAGCAGCAATGGTTGATACTCAGCAGCAGCTGCACCCATTGTGAGACCAGAGCAACCAAGTCAAGAATCTAGTAATGATTAATTGTTTTCTTATTAAGTTTGACGCTTTGAAACATGCATACGAGCACTAGTAAAAGGCAATATATTTAAACTAGTTGTTTTATGGCACTGGAAATAAGGTAGTTAACTACCATTCCTTTTTAGATGGTTAGAAGAGAAGAGTAGATAAAAGCTGACAAACTTGTCACCTAATATAGCTTCAGTTGAAGTGCAGGTATGGTCTATGTTATATGCTATAACTGTCAATTATGAACTAATGTATTATTATATTAAACATTTTAGACATTTGAAGTGTATAAAAGTTAAGATCAATCTTCAACTCCTTCTTGCCAATGAAATTCTGAGTGAGGTAGGTGGGGCACGTCTGCACCCCACGTGCACCTAATAATACTTTTGCATTGTAATCGAATCTGATTCTTTAAATACGAGTTTCATACGCATATATTAGATATTTATATTAATAACTAACCAGAAACGACACAAAAGCGAAAAAGAGCGAAGTTGTAAGCTCTGTGTTTGGTTTAATTATAATAGTTACTTATACTATTAATGCTGGACCGATGAATACGAACCTTGTCTGCTTGTTGACACATAGGGATATTTCTTTACACTTTAAGACCCTACCGGCCAGTCTTGGCTTTCATTTTTGGTCAATTTTCCTGATGGACAGTTGTTATTTTTTTCTTCACAATAACAGTAAGCGATGGTTAACCTACTGTTGACTTTATTTATTCTCCTTTCCTTGGTATTAATTAGCTTTTGAAGAGCTCTTCAACTCCGACCGTTATTTAATTGGTCTACGAGATTTTTTGTTTTAAAAAAAATTATGTTGGTGAAGTTATCTCAAATTATACCAGACGTGCCAGTCAGTTTAGGACTTCAAATTGGTGAAATTTGAGATGGGGTTCTATAAACTTTCACCTTTCAGAGCGAAGCAATCGAGTATAAAATTGGACAAGCAATAAATAATTCGATATACCTTGAATAATATAAAGAAGAAAATGGGAAAGGTCATTTATTTGAAATAAAATTACAAAACTTAAGGTCGAAATTGTAATGAAGTAAATGTTGATTGATTGAATGCTTTAAGGATTTAGAAATCACCAATGATCAAACTAAGGGCTGAATACAAAGAACATGATTTTGAAGAGATTGAACAATTACAAAATAACTTGTAAAGGAGTTCAAGAACTTAATCATGATTCAATCAATATATTTTTTATTTTTTAAAATTTTTCTGATTTTTTTTGAATTATTTTGAATTTGTTATTGTTTATTGTTTTTCTATTGCTTAACTGACTAGTTCAACTAAAATTCGAAAATTTGACTGATATGATCAATCAGATCTCCTGTCTAATTTTTTATTCCTTGCTACCTCCATTTATAATGGCTTAGCCAATCCATGGTTGCCTCAATGATTTTTGCAACTCTTCCACTACCTATGGCCAAGCATCGGCCAGCGGAAATAAGCCGTATACAATCTGCTACCTGGTCTCCTTTTCCCCTTTTTTTTTTTTTTTTCGAAGAATTGGGAGCTCAACAAAAACTGCGTTTTCCTTTTACTGAATTGAATCTGCCAGGTGTCCCCTCTGCTATTGGCTTAATCAATCATATTTCTCTGCTGACTTGCATTTCCAATCCTATTACCAAATTTCGACGGCTGACTGGGATGAAATCTGCTGCATGTCATCCGCTAATTGATTTAATGACCATTGTCTTGACCAAGAAAAAAAGAATGCCACCTTATTTCATTAATTAATCATTAAAAAAAAACCGAGTGGCCGGCTTAATTTAAATAAGCAGTATATATTTAATTAATTAACTAATCAGATGACATGTCTCTTCCTCGTTAACATGTACTTTTATATTGTAAACAATGCAGCCAAATACATTGCTTATGTGTAAGCTATAAGGCTTTTCAAATAATCTTTTTATTTCTGCTAAACTTAGGTGCTTTTCCTAATGCATTTCAATTTTTAATATATCATGTTACGCCCATAAGGCCTAAGATTTCATACAGGGTGGCTTTAGCTTGGATTAGACACATGGCCTGATCTTGGCCGATAGAAGATCACTTCGTTTGACACCTTGAGCACAAAAGAGCCCCATCACCTATCTGGGGAGCTCCAACCTCTAAGGTTAGCTTGCCCATACCTCACACCATGCCTAAGGACCCCAACATCCTCTGGAGCAGCACATGGCATAGTCCAAGCTGACCTTTAAGAGCATAAATATGCCAGCTAGGGATCAACCAAGGTAAGCACTAACATCTCATCCTTATTTTACCCTTTCTACATCTCATATTAACTTTGGCATCGGAGCACGTCCTAGGTCAACCTCTAATGTCCCTCTTTTACTTTTTTTTTCCTTCTTTGCAAGCCTTTAAGAATTAGACAGAACCTTACAAGCCATCTAGATCAAGCCCAACCTAAAAAAGACTTCAACATATTAGAAAATAAAACTTTTAACACTTTAATTTTTGTATTTAATAACTCATATTAGATGTTTAATAAATTTCTTTTAACAAAAATGGATATGTTATGCCCATATCATATAGGGCTAAGTCTCAATACAAAGGCAAGCCTAAAAGTCACTTCAGTGTGGGACCACAAGCCATATACCCTTCAACAGGAGTAACACTTGTCTTCTATTACCTTAAACACAAAAAAGGCATCTGAGCAAGTAATTATACCACTACAATGATGGGTAGGCAAGCGACCAATATTTTATATGATGCAAGGTATAAAGGTATAAAGTAAGTTTAAAGCCTAAAAAGTCACCTTACATCATTTTCTTCTTTGCTATCTTGCTCTTTGCCTTAAGCCTTTAGTTGATTTATGTATCAAAGTGTAGCTCAAAACATAAACTCCATCACCCTTTAGACCTTTGTTCCCTTATATAGCTTTTTTACCACCTTTCTACCTGGGGATAACCTTCAGCCTTACAAGATGATCAACAAGATAAGTAAATGTAAGGTTACTTATCACTTAATGTAAAAAATGCTATGTTAATTTTATTTTTAAAATTTTATATTTGAACTAAATCATTCCTTTTTTTAACAAAATTTGAATTACCTATTTTAATGTTTATCAAGAACTATCCAAAATAATGTAAAATTTTATATTAATAAGGTTAAAATTGTGAATTAATAATCTTCAAAAGTACTAAAAACATAATGCTTCATTTTTCCAGTTTATCAAACAACACTTTAATTTAAACTGTGCTTAAATTGAATATTGTAAGTGTAGAGGGTTTTTGGTAGAGAGATGAAACATTTCAAAGAAGTGAACCAAATTATGTCTAGAGATGGCAAAGCGTAGATTGGAGCAGACCTTAAAGCATTAAGTATAGTGACAAGTGGTGGTAGACAAAGATAACGACATGGAAATATGGTGGAATAAGGTTGAGCATGGTTGTACAATGAATTAAAGAAGAGAAGATTGCAGAGAAAGTTTGAGAATAAGAATCCTGACAAATACCAAAACTCTTCAAAAAGCTAGTAGAACACCTATTAATTAATCAGAATAGGAATTACAGTATTTTTATATTTAACAGACATAATGGAGAGGTTGTTAAGCTGATCTTAACAGATATAAATATCGTAATTAGGGATTGGCCAACACAAGCACTAATATTTCACTCTTACTCTGCCTTTTTACATCTCATATTGACCTTAGCATTGAAACATGTCTAAAGGGTCAACCCTTGTCATCCCTTTTTTACTTTCTTTTGCTTCTTTGCAGACCTTGAAGAATTAGATAGAATTATAGGCCATTTAGACCAAGTCTAACCCGAAATTTTTAATGGTTTAATCTTTTGTAATTGATAACTCATATTAAATGTTATTTGATAAATTCATTTTAACAAAAAATGTTTAATAAGATATATTATGCCTATATTTTGTAGGGCTAAGTCCAAACACAATGACAAGCCTAAGAGTCCTTTCACCTTGGGACTATAAACCACATACCCCTCAATAAGAGTGGCCTCTATCCTATTTTGGTTGAAACACATAAAAGGCATGTGAGTAGATAATTATGCCACCAAGATGATGGGTAGACAAGCAACTCAAGATTCTATATGAAACCAAGAAGAAAAGGTATGAAATAAATTTAAAACCCATAAAGTCACCTTACATCATTTTATTCCTTGCTGCATTGCTCTTTGCCTTAAACTTTTGGTTGACTTAAATATTAGAGTGCAACTTAAAGCACAAACTTTTTCACCCTTGTGATCTTTGTTTCCTTTTCAAGTCAACTTTATAGCTTCTTCAAAACCTTCCTACCAAGAGATCAACCTTCAACCTCAAAAGGTCAGTAATAAGATGAGTAGATACAAGGTTGCTTATCACATAATATAAAACATGTTATGCCAATTTTATTCATAAAAATTTTATATTTAAACTAAATCATTTATTTTTTTGTAACAAAATCTAAATAAACTATTTTCATTTTTATCAAGAACTATCCAAAATTATATAAAATTTTATGTTAACAAGGTTAAAATTGTGATTCAATAATTTTCAAAAGTACTAAAAATGGCTTAGTTAATTTTTCAATTTATCAAATAACACCTTAAATTAAACTGTGCTCAAATTCAATATTGTAAGTCTAAAGAGGTTTTTGGTGGAAAGAAAAAGCATTCCGAACAAGTGAAACAAATTGTGTCAGAAAATGGCAAAAAGGTAAACTAGAACAGACTTGAAGCATTAAGTGCAGTGGTAGGTGGTGTTAGGTAAAAAGAAGGAAATGGAAAGATGGTGGAATAAGGTTAATTATGGTTGTGAAAAGAATCAGAGAAGATTATAAGAGAGTTTGAGAAAAAAATTGACAAATACCAAAAGTCTTCAAAAAGTTGATAGAACTCTTCTTTTTAAGTGCTAGAATAGGAGTTACAATATTTTAATATTTCATAGATATAATAGAGAAGATTTTCAGGTTGATCTTGAAGGGTATAAATATCCTAGCTAGGGATTGGCAAACATAAGCAGTAAAATCCTACCTTTGCTCTACCTTTTTTTACATCTCATATTAACTTTTGCATTAAAACATGTTTGAGAGGTCAACCTTTAATGCCCCTCTTTTACTTTTTTTCCCATCTTTGCAAGCCTCGAAGAATTGGATAAAACCTATGGGCCATCTAGTCCAAGCCCAACCTGAAAAAGACTTTAGCATATTAGAAAACAAATCTTTAATGGTTTAATTTTTTGTATTTGATAACTCATATTTAATTTCATTTAATTTCATTTATTTTAATAAAAAAGGTTTAATAGGATATGTTATGCTTATATCTTATAGGGCTAAGCCTAAAACACAATGACATGCCTAAGACACAATGACAAGCCCAAGAGGCCCTTTAACTTATGACATAAATCATATATCCTTACTAAGAATGACCTCTATCTTATATTGCCTTAAACATATAAAGGGTATGTGAGCAAGTAATTATGTCACCAACATGATGGGGAGACATGCAATTTAAGATTTTATATGACGCTAAGAATAGAAGGTATGCAATAAGTTTAAAACCCAAAAAGGCACTTTACATCATTTTCTTCCTTGCTACATTACTATCTACCTTAAGCCTTTACTTGACTTAAGTATTAGAAAGTAGCTCGAAACATAAATTCCATCACCCTTTTGACCTTTGATTCCCTTTCAAGTCAACTTCACAGCTTCTTCATTGCCTTCTTATGAAGATATCAACTTTCAACCTCAAAAGGTCAACAACAAGATAAATAAATACAAGTTTACTTATCACACAATGTAAAACATGTTATGTCAATTTTAATTTTGAAATTTTATAGTTCAACTAAATCATTCATTTTTTGTAACAAAATCTAAATTACCTATTTTTAATTTTTGTTAGGAACTATCCCAAGTAATATAAAATCTTATGTTAATAAATAATAAAAAATGCAATGCTTAATTTTTTTCAATTTATCAAATAATATCTTAATTTAAACTATGCTTAAATTCAATTTTGCAAGTGTAGAGGGGTTTTTGGTCTAGAGAAAAAATATATCAAACAAGTGAAATAAATTGTTCAGGAAACAGTAAAGAGATAGACTAAAGCAGACCCTTAAGCACTAAATATTGTGGCAGGTTATGCTAGGTATAGGAAGGAAATGGAAATATGGTGGAATAAGGTTGAGTATGGTTGCAAAAAGAATTAGGGAAGAGAAGATTGTGGAGAGAGTTTGAGAATAAGGATTCTAACCAATACCAAAAGTCTCCAAAAAGCTGATAAAACTCTTATTTATAAGACCTAAGGTACGAGTTAAAGTATTTTAATATTTAATAGATATAATGGAAAAGATTATCAGGTTGATCTTAAAAGGTATAAATATCATAGCTAGGGATTGGCCAATGCAAGAACTAACATATTACCATTACTTTTCCCTTTTACATCTCATATTTAACTTGGCATCAGTGCATGTCTAAGGGGTCAACCTTATATGTTGCTCTCTCAATTTTTTCCCTTCTTTGCAAGCCCCAAAAAATTGGATAGAATGTACAGACCATTTAGACTAAGCCTAACCTGATAAGAAACAAAATTTTTTAATGGTTTAATTTTTTATTTGATAACTCATATTAAATGCTATTGAATAAATTTATTTTAGCAAAAAATGTTTAATAAGATATGTTATACCCGTATCTTGTAGGGCTAAGTCCAAACACAATGACAAGCCTAAGGGGCCCTTTAACTTGGGACCATAAACCACATACCCTTCAATAAGAGTGGCCTTTATCTTGTATTGCTTGAAACACATAAAGAGCATGTGAGCAGGTAATTATGCTACCAGGATGATGGGTAGGCAAGTGTTGTAATGTGGCTGGGACGTGAATCCTAACTTTTTGGACTTAAAAAGTGGGTGAATCCTTCTTTTTTATTTTTTTATTCATGTATGGGGATCAAATTGCCGAGATAAGTCATTCACTCGATTTAATCTTAAATAGATATTACAAAACAACCATTTTTATTGAGTCACCACCACAATCTATTTTGACTAGGTGAGATTAGTCACCTACTAGAGTTCGTATTTTGAGGGTTATGAAACCCTCAAAAACAAACTTCGAGGGCTCATTGATACCAAAGATTACATTAAAGGGTTTAGGAAAGATTGATCCTTCTTATGTGCCCAGAGATCGATACCTCTTAATTACATGTTAATTTAAATCTTGACCATTATTCAGTTTTGGAATCCAATGTTTAATTATAATTCCCATATTCCTTAAACTAAATTCATTATTCCATATGAGAAAATTGGGTTTTTAAATATTTTCAAAATAAAATATCATTTGTACCTCATTGGATAGAACTAAAGAAACAAAAAGTTTTGTTTTATGAAAATTGAAAACTCTATTTTACTTATTTTAAGAAGGACATCTTATTATTAAAATAATTCACAAAACATCTCTCATATGCTGGAAGACATTCCGCTTAGTACTTTAACTGGAAGACATTGCCTTTATTTTTAAAAAACTTGTTTTATTAAAAATGATAAAACTTGTCCTAAGACTAAGATTTAGTTGAAAAAACTAACATATGCCTTAAAGTAAATAGTGAACCTAAAGGACTCGATTCAAGGATAAATTATTAAAATATCCTTAAAGTATACCTTTAAAATAAAAATATCTTGATACCCTAAAGGACTCAAAAATATCATGGGATGATTAACCTATCTCTAAAGTGCACATTTACATGAAAGTATCTTGGTGTCCCTAAAAGACTCATTTTGTGAGAAATTACTCAAATATTCCTAAGGTATACCTTTGACGTGAAGGTATACCTTCCTAAGGTATACCTTTCAAGTGCTTAGAAAAGAGAAGCTATTTGCCAACCTTAAAAAAAGCATCTTTTGCAAGGATTGTCTAGTTTTACTTAGC
>JBBYHO010000005.1:6909190-6929222 GCA_038382025.1 Adansonia gregorii
AAAAAAAAAGTGAGTTTACCTATAAAACAAATAATAGCTTATTACAAATGAATTTTTAAAATTTATTTACTGATAAAAAATCATATATTTTTTCTTTTATATGAAACATTTATATTAGATTATAGAATTAATGAAGAGCTTTCTTTTGAATTATTAAATACTCTGTTAAAATAAATTATCCTCTTAATCATTTAATATTTTGAAATTTCACAAGAAACAGAAGTTCAAACAAATTTTTTTATTGAGAAATTTCGTTTCAAAAAACATGTTTTTTTTTTTTTCCAGACGAAAGTCTGTCATTTGACAAAATTATTTTTTGCGTGGGAAATTATTTGAATTGGTGACAGAATTTTTAATTTGAATTAGTGACAGAACGTTTTAACTTTTGATGACACTACTTGCTACGGAATCATTGTTCATTGTAAAAAATCCATTGGAAAGATTTTGACAGAAGTTTTTGTTTTTGCCGCCAAAAATTATAGACATACTTTTCAGGTTTCTGTATGACGAAAATTTTGTCGGTTATTAAGCAAATAAAAAGGTTTAATAATTTTAAATTTAAAAAAAATTTGATTATTGACAAAATTTTGTCATAGAGCAGCATTACCGACTAAGCAGAAGGGATGTATTTTTTGGAAAGAGAATTTTGTTTTGAAAATTCTTGTGGATGTTATTAAAAAGTAATTAATTTTCAACGAATGGGAGAAAAGATCCACTGGCTGTGAGAATTACAATCTTGTCAAACAGATTATCTGTACCTCTGCACAATCTCTCACTCATAATCAATCAAAATCCAAGCAAACACTCACCAAACACGATCAATCTTAAATCCAATCTATGAGCACTCTTTCTCAGTCAAGTATTAGTCTCGAACCAAACAATTAAACATCCTACCTCTCCCTTGATTCTATAGGTTTTCTACTCCGTAAAAACCTTACAACTTTGCTTACTTCTTTCTCTCATACTTAAGCATATTAACATTTCTATATTTATAAAGGAAAATTATCCTATAAACTGTTAGTAGAGCTTTTAGGATGAAACATATATCTTAAATATAAAAATATAATTAAAAATATAATGGAGCTTGCGAAAAACTTTGAATTTACTTGTGGAGTTGAAAATTTTTCATTGTGTATCAAATGCTAATCCATTTATAAATTTGCTAACTTATCTGCTCAAAAAACTTGATTGCCAAATAGTATTTATTTAAGCCAAAATCTACATCTGAAATATTTTTATCAAATTTTTTGAGATTTGAAGTTAATAATTTAACAATTTTCTCATAGTTTATAATAGTTTAAATCAATTAATTAAGTTTTTTTTCTTTCTTATATAAATTGAATTGTTTTTAATTAGGATCATTATCCTATATATTTCAATAGTTTTTTTTAATTGCACAAGATTAAAATATTGTAATATATTTTATCAAAATTAAATACAAATATTCAATAAATTAAAACATATAACTAAATGTACATGTCAACAACAACTTTCTTCCGCCATAGGGCGAGCTGTATGGTCTAGTACAGCGAGTTGATCTTGGGATTCTGGATTTGGAACATTTTTAGTAGGTTGAATCGGTCGATTAGTGGGCTGTGTGTTTTGGTGATTTGTTTGGGAGTTGACAAGTTGGGTTAGCTGGAGTTAGGACTATTAGATGATAGCGAACTGGCTGGCAATGGCTTGGAATTATTCTTGGTAATGAGCGTGATAGTTAGGTTGACCAGGTGGTGATGACAAGGCTGGAAAAGTTGATGTGCAGAGTAGTGGATGCGTAAGGGTATTGAGGTGGGTAACAAAGGGTACAAGAGCGTCCCCAGGCATGCAGGGGGCGTTTGTAGCTACATGGGTGGGTGTGGTGGTGTTGGTCAAGCCTGCTGGCTGGTTATGTGGGGAACCATGGTGGTTACTGGTGAAATTAGTTCCAGTTGGTTCTAATAATAAGCTAGCGATGAGTGGGTTAGCCAATAAGGCAAGGGTATGGGTATCTGGTTGTGTGATGAACTGGGGATTATAGGGGTTGGTTGAGTTATGGTTTGGTTTATTGCTTTCGGTGATGGTGAAAGGTTTTGTGGGATAGTGTTAGCATGTTAGTCAGCCATGGTTTTTATTCCGTTCCTATAGACGGTGCCAATTATTGATGCCTTTCTTTTAGGAGGTTAGTTGCGACCCTATAGCACTGAAAGAGTCAAAAAGGTGCTGGACTTAGTACTCTGAGGCACTCTTCGATGGTTAAGTTAGTTTTTGGATTTTTATATGCCAATATGACAAAGAAAGCCAAGAATGAAAAAAATTTGCCTTACCTTTGGGTTTGCTTATCCTTTTATAGGGTTTGCTGAAGGATATGGTGTCAGATTATTTGACAAGAAGACAGCTAGTGCCGAGTTAGCTGTCAGGCTATGATGCCTTGTGGTTGAGTCTGTTAATCAGCCGCCATTCAGCAAGTGTCAACCCTGAGATCTTGTTACTGTCAGATGGTCAAATCAATGTCGCCTCACGCTTTGGCAATCGTTGATATAGCTTGGTACCAATTCTGCTTGAGGTGATTGTTTGGGCGATGAAATAAATAGTCGATTGTCCAAATAATATAACAATAGTAAACTACACCATTACTATCATTCTTGTGTACGTAGATGATATTATTATTGCAAGAAATAATCTTGGATACCTAAAGGAAACTATCCAAACTCATTTCAAAGTGTGAGATCTTGGTGTCTTGAAGTATTTTCTTGGCATTGAGAATCCCGTTATTTGACTTAAAGATATTGTACTTTGCTTGAAAGCTTTCCTATTTCACGGAAACCCAAGAAACATCAATAGTTTCCTACTATTTTGCTGAGGCGCAATACAAGGCAATGGCAATAACTTGTTGCAAATGTAGCTAGATAATTTATTTATTAAAAGATCTTGGAGTTCACCTCTTTCAAATAGCCCATCTTTATTGTGATAACAAAGCTGCTTTACACATTGCAGCCAATCCAACCTTTCTTGAATAAAGTAAGCATATCGAGGTAGATTGCCATTTGATCAGAGAAAAGATCCAACAAGGCATAGTTTGTACTTGCTTTGTTCACCCTAAACAACAATTTATTGACATCCTTACAAAATCTCTTGGGAGCACTTATTTCATGATTTGCTTGTCAAGGTAGGTGTTTAGAATCTTCACATGCCATCTTGAGGGGAAATGTTGAGAATATAGTTAACTTTATCTTTTTCTTTCCACAATTTACTCTAGTTGATTTCTACATGATTCTTTTATGATTTTATATTGAGAATATAGTTAACTTTATCTTTTTCTTTTCACAATTTACTCTAGTTGATTTCTACATGATTCTTTTATGATTTTATGTTAAGAATATAGTTAACTTTATTTTTTTCTTTCCACAATTTACTTTAGCTCATTTCTACATGATTCTTTTATGATTTTATGTAATCTTTTAATTATTACTTTTCTATTCTTTCCACAATTTACTCTAGCTGATTTCTACATGATTCTTTTATGATTTTATGTAATCTTTTAATTATTACTTTTCTATGTTTATACCTTTTGTTAGTTTATATATATATATATATATATATGGATGTGTGTGTTGTACTCTTTAAGTAAAGAATAAGACATTTCATTTGTTTCTCTTAGACCTGCTCAAGGGTCGGGTTACTTTTCTGAGTCCGAAGGTTCTCTTGAAATTTGAAAGAATTTGGACAAACATAATAAGCCCAAAAAATGGGCTTGGACAAAAAAATAGGCCCGATTAAAAAATGGGCTGGGCTTTGGGTTTGACTTTCAAAGCTCGAGCTCAGCCCGACCCGATTTATTATTATATTATATTTTATTTATTTTTTATTTTATATGTTATGTAATTTTTATCATATAAATAATATATATAATATTATAGTGTAAACTTTAAAAGCTAAGTTAAATTATTTATATTTATAAACTTAATAAAAAAATTATTAAATTAATAAAAAATATATTTTAAGAAAATAAATTATAAAACATATAATATGGGCGGGCCTAAACGGGCTTGAACTATCTATTTATAAATATGGGTTGGTTTGGGCAAAATTTGAAATTCATATTTTGGGCCTGACCGAGCTTGAGCAAGCATATTTAATGTTAATACTATACTCAAACCCGTCCCGAATCTGACTCGACCCGACCCACAAGCAAGTCTAGTTTCTCTTTTACTTTCAAAATTTTATCAAAAATTCAAATGATCATTTAGACATCTCATTTCAAACCAAAATGGAATAATTGAATTTATTTAAGGACATATTTGTCATTTAAATAAATAAAATTGTTTACAATTATTTTATTTAATTAATATAATGAATATTAATTAATAGAATTTTATATAATTATTATTTATAATATTTCTTATATAATATATTTTATTTCATTATGAAGTTGCTTCTATATTACTAGTCAACTTTTGCATTTTTTATGTTATATTATGTATTTGTGAGAGAAAATATTTGCTTTGCTGTATTTATTTGTAACAGTTATCATTTATTTATTGTTATAACTCAGCCAAGCTATCTGTAATTAAAACCAATTCGTTGATATATCGAAGTTATACTTCCTGAAAATCAATGATGTCTTCTGTACAATAAATTATATTTATTTGTAATATTACAAATGTTCACATATAAAATTTTGATAAAAAAATATGTTTTTTAAATTTAAACTTTTATAAGGTTTGAACTTAAAGGGTTATGTCGGCTGCAGTGGAATGATTTGTCAACCTCTGTCCATGAAGGCCTCGGGTTCCGGGACCTACAATTTTCAACAAAGCACTCTTAGTAAAGTAAGAATGGAGACAAACAGAATATAGTTTCATTGTCCTTTGGAGTTTTCAAATCCAAGCACTGTCCCAGGAGTAGATTCATAGATTAGAATCTGGGAACTATTCCTTCTTTCATTTGGAGGAGCATCTATCAAGCGAAAAAAGGTATTACTCCAAGGAACCAGGTGGACAATTGGAGATCGGAAATCAACAAAATTTTGGGAAGATAGATAGATGGCTACCAGCGAATGAAGGTTTTCCCTTTTTTTTTTTTGTTATTCTTATAAGCAAACAATATGCCAAGGGACTCAAAAGTCGAAGTTCTTATTGATAGTGAGAATATGCAGCGGAAGGAAGAGCTAATTAGGACAGAATTCATGCTAGATGAAGCTGATATAATCTGCAATATCCACGTATAGCTCATGCCCTCCAGATAGGATAGTTTGGTATTATGCCAAGAACGGACAATATACTGTCAAAACTGGATATCAATGTATGTTCAACCTGTACAACGAAAGAGGACCTCAAAGGTTAATTTGGAGAAGGATATGGGCTTCGAATATACCGAGCGAAGTCAAGGTTTTAGGGTGGCGCATCTATCACGGTGTTCTACCAAAAGGACAGAACCTTGCTTCGAGGATAAGGGGTCTGGATGCTAATGTAGAACATGTGGCTTTGAAGAAGAAGATATCATCCGTGCACTAAAACGTTGCTGACTGTCAAAGAAAATACTTGAGCAAAGCAAAATTCCTTAATCGTCAAAAGGTGTGTGGATTGGATGGAGAGAGCAGCTAGAGAAATCAACAGGAATGATAGTTTAATCTTTTCCCTATCACATTATGGATGATATCGAATGCTAGAAATGATAAGCGTGTAAACCAGAGAAAGCAAGAAGTCAAAATTGCAAGAAGGGCAAAAGAGTATCCCGAGGAGTATAACCAGAAGAGATCAGCGATAACTCACTTTGGAAACCTCCACCTAGGCAAACTTTAAAGGTAAAATTGATGTTGCTTTCAATGTCCCTTCTAAAACATGTGGAATTGGAATCATAATTAGGAATTTTGAGGGATTTGTAATGGGTGCTGCAATAATCGAAATTCATAAGGTGAATAAGGCTAACATGTCCGAAGCACTGGCAACAGTTAAGGCACTATAAGTGACGCATCAAATAGGACAATATAAGATTATTTTGGAAGGTGATGCACTACAAATCATAATGAAGCTACAGCAAACGGAAGAAAATCTCTATTATTAGACCTATTATGTCAGAAGGAAGGAGCAAGAAAGAATTCATAGGATGCAGAGCACAACACGCCAAAAGACAAGGGAATCATGTAGCACATGCTCTTGCAAAAATTAGCTTATCTCTGTCAAAAGATTTATTTTGGCTTGAAGAATATCCGGTAGAAATTCATCAAGTTGTAATGACAAATGCTATTAATATTTAATATCAACAAAAAGAGATTACTTCTCAAAAATATGGATCCAATCTTTGAAGCGATTTATTATGTTCAAAAGTACAAATAGCGAAATAGATATTTCATTGTACATTTTAATTAAGTAAATTCTTACTAAGGGTAAAATGAATATTTTACTTAAGTAAATTTTACCAAGAATCAAGATTTCTATTTGATTTTTTTTATTGACATTAGTTACTCCTAATTACCCAAAAGTAACATGCTTGAGGTTATCAACTCAATTAATTTTGCACTTAATTTTGCTTTATTACCTAAAGATAACCTTTCCCATTTTTTTCTCATTATTTTTCCTATTTCTCTCCTGAAAAACTTTGTTTTCCTATTTCCTCCAAAAATTCTCTCTCTTACAATTTTAATTCAATAAACCCTTATGTTTGTTTTCTATTTTCGATTATTTATACAAATTAAATTAAATAGGGATAAATTTTACAATTCTTTTTGCAATTTATTAACTTTAAGTTGTACTTCTTTCTTGTTTACACCAAAAAAATGCTTTTTGCATCTCATTTTCTATATTCAATTGTTTAAACAAATTAAAGTAAACAGGGACAACTTTTACATAGATTTTATTTTGTTTGAAATTTATTGCTTTTAAATTGTACTAATAAATAGCTTTCTGAATTTGTAATTATCATTATTTTTTCATCTAATGTTTTTGTTTTTCTCTGTACGTTATTTCAAACTCAGTGACATTTTCTAGTGGCACACAAAACTTCATAGTTTTGGAAGTTAGAATTATTATCTTTTTCGTCACATTTAAACATCTACTATTCGTGCACCTATAGCATTTGTGGCGTTCGATGTGAGCGGGTATTTTTCTACTTCTTGATTACGTGAAAGTTGCTTTTTTTTTTTTTGTTTATTCATCAGATCTTTAAAAAAATTTTTATGGGTTTTCTTGTGATCAATTAAACACGCAAGTTCGTTGACATACGAGGGTCTTCAGTTTTTAAGATTTTTCTTAATTGTAACATTATTTACTTTTTCTTTCAAAAAAAAAATGGAGCTTTTTATTATGAGATGTTTGCATTAGATTTTTCTAATAAAACCAAAAAAATTTGTGAGAGTTAGAAAAAATGAGTTAATTCCGTGATTGTTTATGTTATTAGACATACAACTTTTACAATTTGTCTTCTACATGGTATCATAGGAGTCGGAACTTATTATAGATTTTAGTCTTAGATCTCTTATATATATATATGTAAAATATATCGTCATTAATTTCTTTCTCTCTGTGGTTCTTAGGCGTCCAAAATAGGGAGGGGTGTTGAAGGGAACCAGAAAAAAAAAAAGAAAAAAAGAAAGGAAAAGCAGAGCTTCTCGAAGTCTGATCCAAGGTGGTTTCTCTGCTTGTTTCAAGCTTTATTCTTACATATTTACTCAGCCCCTCTTGTGAGCTTGAGGATCCTAAGTTATGGCATAGGTGGTGGGTCTAGGTCAAATGTGTAAAAGCCATGTTTATGGCTAAATCTTGAGCTAAGATTTTTAAATGCTTTATCTCAATTTTCTTTGATGATTTTCTTTTAAAGTTTCATAAAAATCAATTTTTTATCAAGAAAACTTGTTTTATAGATTTCAAACTAAGTTTGCATGATTTATAATTGTTTCTATCATGTGGTTATCTTTGTTCTTGCCACTGTTAGCTACCACATGCCGTGTATTTTTCATATTATATTTATTACATGTATATAGGTCATTTCATGTCATATGCTCATGAATTCCACATTCATGTCATTTCTATGAAAGTATTGTGATGATGGTTATATTTCCATGCATATTTTGCATCCATGCAAGTTTAGTTAATGGACAAGTCTTATTGCATAAGAGTTATGTGTGATATTATTGTCATTTGTTTTGAAAAAGAAAAAGAAAACAAAATAATTTATAAGTGAATTTTTGAAGTTGGTCAACCTTAGGGGTTATTTTGCAAATTTTCCCAAAATATTTTTTCATGCATATTAGAGATTATTTTACAATCTCCTTGCATTTTAAGGTCGTTTGGGTTATTTTCATAATCTAGAGACCATTTTGCAATTTCCTTACATTTAACGGTCATTTAGGTTATTTTCATAATCTATGGACCATTTAACATTTTTCTTGCCTTTTAGGGTCATTTAGGTTATTTAGGGATCACTTAGCATTTTTCGTGCATTTTAGGGTCAATTAGGTTATTTTCATAATCTACGGACCATTTAGCAATTTTTTTGCTTATTACGGATCCTTTAGCATTTTCATGCATTTTAGGGTCATTTAGAGCATTACATATAATTTACGACAATTCTAGGAATTTCCATTATCTTAGGATCATGTGGGTCTTTTCATGTCAAAATATGTTCATTAGGGGTATTTAGGTTATAATACCTTGTTCTTAGGATCATCTGGGAACTTTCATGTCGAAACATGTTTATTAAGGAGATTTAGGCAATAGTACCTTAAAATCTAGTCCTTAGGATCATATTGGAACTTATATGTCGAAACATGTCCATTAGGGGTATGTAGGTAATAGTACCTTAAAATCAAGTCTTTAGGATCACATCGCAACTTTCTCGTCAAAACATGTTCATTAGGGGTATTTCAGCTATAGTATCTTAAAATTTAAGTCTCTAGGATCATGTGAGAACTTTTATGTTAATACATGTCCATTAGCGTCACATAGGTGATATTACATTAAAACCAAGCCGATAAGGTCATGTGGGAACTTTTTTGTTAGTCCATATCCTTTAGAGTCATTTAGGTAATATCATGTTAAAAAATTGAGCATGTATTTTTATGAATTATAATATATTTTTTATTAAAAATCTGAGGTAATATCTTTGAGTTAAAATAGTTTATAGATATGCTTCCAAAATATGGAAGTTATATCATCGATTATTTTAAACAAAGGAATACATTCTTTAAATAAGTAAATTGAAACTTTTGGTTTTCCTAGGGAATAAAACTTTTGTATTCCTCCATGCTTTCCGGAGGCACTGAAAATATTTTGATTTTCAAAATTGATGAAAACTCGATTTATTTGAAATTGAAATATTATTAATTGTAAATAATTTCAAAGATAAAGGAATTATAATCAAATAATAGAAAATTAAAATCAATTATAATCGTGATATAGGATAACATGTAGTTAGTAAATATTGATTTACGAACATTGCAATGGGAACACGTATCACACTGCACCTTACCGACTCTCTAACCCTTTTTATATCAATCTTTGTTTTTTTAAGCAAACTTACAAAGGTTGTTTTTGAGGGTTTCGTAACCCTCAGAAGATGAACTTTGGTATGTAACCAATCTTACTAAGCTAAAACAAATTAGTGGTGACTCCAAATCTTTCGATCATCTAGTAACGACCATTGAGAAAGAAGTTGGATATGTGATTCAATTTGACTTACCAAGTCCCTTCACAATAAGAGAAAATAAAATAAAAATTTATCCTTTCCAAGTAAGGCATATCATATTTGTATTCGGCATGTCACCATATATTGATATAAAATTAAAAGATTAAAAGAATAATAGAAGGGTGAATCAAAAATTATAAGCAAGTGGAACATAGTTCAAAATGAAAATCAATGTCTAATGTAACAACCAAAAATCTTTAGGGACCAGTAATTGTAAAAAGGGAAAACTATTTCAATAAAAAAGAAAAGATACTTATTTGATTGAATTTAATCATATCATTGTTTCTTCCAAAAATTAATTAAAATATTTTTATATCAAACTTCAAAATTTAGGATTTCTAATCATAAAAATTAAAAAGCTCAAGGACAAAGTAAATTTAAATAAAAAATAATTTTCTTATAAAATCCAATCTTTATAAACACTTTAGATCATTTTCATAATTTCAATATTTTATTAAATAACTATTTTGAAAATATATTACAACTTTGATTCTACTACCAATTTCAAATTATACTTCATTTAAATGTGTAGGTTTTTTGTCATTTAATGTATATTGTAAATGAGATAGAATCATAAATATCAGTTGATTATGAGATAAATAAACACGTCTTAATTTGGATGTTACAAAAATATTAAGTAGCTCTTATTATTATTATTTCATTGAAATGATCATTTTCATTTAAGACTTTTTTCAAGAATGACGTTGTTCCTTGAGATATGTTTATTATTATTTTTCTAATATTTAAAATGCATTATAGACTTTTCAGTCGATAAAAGTTTACTACAACTCTTTGTAATATAGTAAATGGATTATTTTAGTTCTTGTACTATTAAATACAATATTTTGTTTTTGTATTTTTAAAATTATAGCAAATAAAAAAAATACTTAACGGTGTTAGAAAAAAAAGCCATTTAAATATTGATATAACATGTGATATAGAATTTTAAATTTATACAAAAATATGTTTGGGTTTAGGATCGAGATTGAGTCATTTTTTACGTAATTTTCTAGCTATTTATTAGCATTTACCCAACCATTGAAAGAAAACTAAAAATAAGTGAAGAATTGATGATGAGTTAACTTTGTAATTAACCTTTAGATAAATGTCAATCAACAGCTCTAAAATTGTGTAAAACTAAAAAGTTTTACACTTATGTAAATAGATCCCTCCTTATATATGCATATAGGATCAATTTATAGTGATGTAAAGCTAACTAGTTTGGCTTTTATAACTTTCATTTTGTATTTTAACAAATGCTAGATCTAGCAATATAATCACAAACGCCATAGAGAAAGTTTGAAATCGATCTGATCTCTATATCATACTTAGTAATGCAATTTTAAATTATGCAAAGAAGAAAACATAAAAACAAAATCAAACAAAGAGATATATATATATATATATATTTCAACTTAGACTGATGTAAAACTAATTAATGTTACATGTTTTTATTACTTTGTATATAATTGATATTTCAAAATACTCATTGTTAGATTTAGTAATACAATTGCACTTGTCAAGCATATAAAGTTTCAAATTAATTCTATATCTATATCATATCGATCGAGAATACCATCTTTTATATATTAAACAATTGAAAGTTCAAAAATAATTAGACATTTTTAATTTTCACAAAATTTGGCATGTACAATCTACATAATTAAATCATGAAATACAGAGTTATGAAATCCTAGTCAGTCGAAGGTTTGAATCAGGGAACTCCTTTTTCTATGATAATTTTTGTCCTACCTTACTTTACGTTGATTGATACTCAAGAGTCAAGTAAAAGAGTAAGCAAGAGAAGACCTATTCATTCTAATGCTCTCATATAATCTACGTTAAGTTAGTTTCAAAATCAATCAATTATTCCCACCCATGTGTAGCCTAGTGAAGCAAGCCAAGCTGGGCTCACCTATATCCTATTCCTCTTCTAGCTGACAGATTCTCTCAACTATCTATTTCTCAACTCATAATAAGGCAGAGAGATCTCAATGTCGAATCCTGGAAAATGATGTCAAAGCAGCTCCCCTCGCTCCACTAACTAGGTAACTCCTCCTCTAATCAGCTGTGCAGACCTTCCCTGACCGAAGGCCCCCCAAAATTAGTTGATATTGTACCCGTTTGAATGGATCAAGTTTAGCTACTATTCTATAAAAGCAGATAATTGTAGAACCACAGAAGAACTAATCAATCAAGGAAAAGAAAAAGAACAACTAGTCACAATTAAATTATAAAACCCAAAAACCAATAGATTCATATTTATACTCAAGCATTAGTTAATTTCTTGAAATAGTGAAGGTTAAAGAAAACGAAGGATGGAGAAGATGGTAGAAGATGAGAAATGGAAATAGCCAAACAATAGTGAAATAGAAATATTTATATTCTTTTTATTCATTGGTCTTTTTGTTTTAGCTATTTATTACTTTTTTGTTTTAGCTATGAATAAAGAAGGATCTATCAAGAATGGACCTAATAGGAAAAGGCTTTTTGTCAATTATGGAGAGTCACACCCAACTTGCGCATATTGTCTGTTTTGTTTCATTAGGTCTCACGACTTTGTCTATGAAAGGTGTTTCACAAGTATGAGTTTAAGTCTCTACATATATACCATAACAGATCAAAATCTCCCAATGTGAGATCGGGGTATTACAAACTCCTCCTGTTTAAAGTTTAACATCCTTGTCAAACCCAATATAAAATAGATAGAACCAAGATCACACCGGATGTTGGGATTCTAGAAGTGTCTTGCATCGCACACTTAACTCCTATAAGATTCCAATAGTGGCTCCCAGAATGTGGCAATCCCTTCGGCTAGTGCCTTGCTCTAATATTATTTGTAGAAACTCGCACCCAACCGTGAAGTATTGTCTGCTTTGGACTATTAGGCCACACAATTTCGTCCAAAAGGCGCTCACAGGTATGGGTTTATGTCTTTACATAGATACTATAGTAGGTCCCTTAAAGTTTTTCAATGTGGGATTGAGATGTTATAATAACAATCTCGCAATCAGTAGATATATTTAAGATGGTTTATTTAAAAATTGTGCAAATGAGTAGAGTCACTGTCAGTCTTATTTTGCTAAGTGTGATCTGCCGCCATTAAAATTTTTCTTTAAAAAAAACTAAAGTCAATTAAGATTTATAAACTAAAAACTTTTAGATTTGTGAAAGACATGAACCAATAGAGGTTCAGGAGTATGGTTATATGTGAGAAGGTATTAATACCCCACTAGGCCTATTTGAAAATAGGCACCACTTAATCACTTATTTTCCTTAAATATGAGAAAACAATCTTGATTTTTTTATTTGAAAATAACTTCCATAAAAATTTTTATAAAATCTTCTATTTCGAATATAGATAAGGGTTTTTAATTTCAGATTATTTCTTTGAATTTTCGAATGGCTAGGTAGAATTTTGCAACAGTCCTTTTCATCGTGTTGGTTTCTAATTTTTTTTTAAAATGTCCAAGTGATATTTTTCTTATAAATGATAGTTATTAGAGATTATCCAATGACTAGGCCAAGTTCCAGTAATTAGCTTTACTCGAGATAGCATCTTAATATTAAAGAGAGTGGGCTTTTCTTGAGAAATAAAAGAAAATTTCATCTAAAAAATCATTAAAATTTTATGTTGTTAGAGGTTGTGAGAATCTATGATCTTAGACAAACCTTTTACTTCCACAATAACTAGGCAGAAGTAAGAAGAAAGCCATTTCTCTTGAAATTCTTGTGTCATTCTTAAACAAAGTGGTGACTCCTTTATGAGAAAATAGTTTCGAAACATCTCTAAAAGGGCAAGACCTTAAACCATTACTCGTAAAGTTATGTCATCGATTTCACAATAATTTTATTTTATTTTATTTTATTTTTATAAAGAAGAGTTAAGTGCTAAAGAAATTGGCCAAATAACTATAAATGCAAGAGGATAAATTCATGATAAAGAAATCAATGATAAATAATAATTAAAACTTGTAACTTACAACAAGTAACATAAATCATTCTCTAAATAATATATCTTACGTCTTACAATATTCGGGCAACATTATGTGCTTAAATTGAAAAGAAAAACATAAAACCTTTACACAAATAAGTAAATAGCTAATGTATTTTGTTATTATGAAGATCAGTAATAAAAAAAAATATGCATGAGAGAAATCTTAAAAAATAAAATAAATAATAAAGAACTAAAACATAGGAATTTGAATGCACCATCAAGTGCAGTTGAATCTTCCTATCCTTTAGTTTTAATTTATTTATTTATTTATTTTTCTTTTTCTTAAACAAGATATTTGTTTAAAGCTAGCAAAATGGTTGCATTCGAATGCACCATATGTTGCATTCGAATGCACTAGGATTTTTTTTTGTTTGTTTTTTATAAAAACCTTTATTTTCTTAAAACCAAATTTTGTTGTAAGAGAAACAAAAATATAGTGCATTGGGATGCACTATGTATCTAAATGCACCATATGTTCTTTATTTATTGTTCTGATATTTTTTTAATTTCATTTTCTTTAAAAAAAAACCAAAAATGTGCATTTGGATGCATCCTATGTTGCATTTGAATGTTTCTATATTACATTTGCTTTTTCTTTTCATTTTTATTATATATATATATATATATATTTGAGAATAAATAAAATGCATTTTTCTTTATAAATGCATATGGATGTATCATGTGATGCATTCGAATGCACCATGCTTCTTTTTCCTAGAACTTCAAAAATTTTTGCAGAGTCGCTTGAAAACACCGTTTAATGTAGGTACAAACCCTGCAAGCTAAATGAAAGTAGCCCGTATTAATATGAACTTGCAATTTCTTGTATCTGACATTACTATTTATGTAATGTAATTGAGGCATTTATTTAGGTAAAAGTAATATTATAAAAGTTACTAATAATTTATTTAGATAAAGCCTACAAAAAACAATAGCCATACAATTACAAAGGAATTGTAAATGAATTGCACTAAAAAAAAAAGATTTTAGACACGAAAACCAGTGCTTAAAATACATTTGTCGCTAATTAGCGAAGGAAATAGCAACAACAAAAACATTAGTTGAACTTCATCATAAAATTCATTGCAAAATATAGAAGGTACATTTGTGACGAGTCATTTGTCATATAAGTCGTCGCTATTATTAGCACAAAATGGCACCAGATTGAGCTACTTAGTATTCATGGCCAACTTTGTCACTAAATTTACAATGGATGTTTTTTGTCGCTAAATATTATAGCTAAGCTTTGCATGTATTGGCGACAAATTTTGCGATGAATAATTTGTCACAAATTTTTGTTGCTAATTTAGCGACGAATTCTGTTCATTGCAAAATTTTATTGCTAAATTGTCAGTGAAAAATGTCATCGCTAATGTCATCGCTAATCTGGAACAAATAATATTCATTTGCAAAAATAACGATGACTTTAGCAACAATGTTTATTAGGTTATTTGGTTGCAGTGTTCTTATTGCTAAGTTTGTGGCAAAATGGAGACAGTTAATTTATTCGCTGTTATTCTTATTGTAACTTTATGATAGAGGAGTATTCGTCGCTAAATTCCATGCTAAAGTCCATTAATAGTTTTCGTGGTTAATATTATTGCAACTTTATAATAGATGAGCATTTATTGCTAAATTTCATCTCAAAAGTCTATCAACAGTTTTTCATCGTTGATTTCATCGCTAATATTGTCGAAACTTTAAACTTTATCGTTAAATTCTTCACAAACTTTTTCATCGCTAATTTCCTGGTAGAATAAGATATACTTATTACTCACCTTTTCAATTTTTTTCACTTCTCTCTCTACGCTTTTCTCTCTTCTTTCTTTATATTTAGGGTTATATGGTAATCATGGACTTAATTATTTTTATTTCACTATTTTCTTCCATCAAATTCCATATGTTTCATCAATCTTAAATAATTTTTCTTCTATCAAACTTAAAAAGGCAAGTTAAAAAAATTAATTAAAAAATTAATCAAAATAAAATTGTTAGGCTTGTCAAAAAATAAAAATTGGCTCATTGAGCTTGTTGAAAAGTTAATAGGCTTATTGGGCCCATTAGAAAAATTAATGGGTTTTAAAACTCATAAAATGAAAAAAAAATAAAATTCTGCCTATAAAAAATGAAATTAATAAAGTTTCCATGTTAAAATTCTAAAAGAATTTTTGTAAAAATTTTATGTGCAAGAAAAAGGTAACTAAAAATTTCAAACCCATAAAGTTTGAGTAAAAACCTTTACACAAGAAAATTGATATTTAAACTGAATTGGGATTTCAAAAAGCTATATTCAAGCTATTTATTGAAATAGGTGAAAATATTAAAATTTTAAACTATGAAAAGTTGTACAAAAAATTTTACAGATAAGATAAGTTCATATTTTGAAACCAAGAAAATTTTAAAAATACATTCAAATTTATAAAAATAAATTAAGTTCAACACATAATTCAAAATATTAATCTATAAAAAATAATAAAGATGAAATTGTGAAATTCGAAAGAAATTTTCCCAAAAAAATTTTGCGAACATAATACTTACAATACTGTGAAAAATTCAACTTTAATAAATAAATTTGAAAACTTGACATCTCATGGTATAAAATGCCAATAAAGATTTTTTTTGAATTTTTTATTTTTTGAGATAAGTATTGGAATAGATAGTGCACAAGCATAAGTAAATAATTACAATAGTCGATTTTCATATTTTCACTAAAAAATTTAAAAAAAAATTCTAAAAATAAGAAAATTTGATCATGATATTATATACAGAAATGGATTTCAAAATTTTTAGAGAATAAGTTTAAAACTAATTTTTTTACCTTAATACTCGTATTTTTATTCGAGATTTATTCTCTTGACCCTCGAAATGGCGATTTTTCTATCACGTGCACGAGTAGTAATTTAGACATGATCAAATAGGTTTTCAAAATGCCCAGTCTACCTGAAAGAGGTCAGCCCTCACTTTTAGGATTATCGAGAAAAGGGCCTGAACAAAATTAAATATCTACAAGTGTGATTGGTCACCTTAAAAAACTTACCCTTTAAAAAAAAAATTAAATCAAATAAAATTTTTTAAAAAGATAATTTTTGGCCTAAGAAAACTAAAATTGGGTTCGAGAGTATGATTACTCATGGGGAAGATATTAGCACCCGACAATGATCGTTTAAAAAACGTGCCATTTATTCATGTGTTATCTATTAAACCTGGATAAAATGATTATTTATATTCAAATTTAAAATTAATTCCCTTGAAAATTCATTTTTAAAAACTTTATTATTATTACAAATTATTATTTTTTTAATCATTTTCTTTTTTATGCGTCAAACTTTTATTATTGTCATTTTAAAAAAAATAATGGGAATTTATAAGAGTTAAATACTATTGAATTTAATTAAAAGGTTAAAGAATATGCTCAAAAGACATAATTGAATACTTTTATACTCCCAAGGACTTTTTCAAACAAAATGTTTCATGATTCATAGCTCTCGAAGATCAAAAGGTAACATCTAAATCTTATTATTCCAATTCACATACATTTTTTTATGATTTAACTTTGAAATTTGAAATCCAGAATTATACTTTCAAAATTAAATGTTGAAAATATATATTTTAAAAGAGAGAGAGAGAGAGAGAGAGAGAGAGAGAGATTATTTGAAAAATCTAAATGAAAAATTAAAAAATGATTTCAAAGCTTCCAAAAGGAAAAAAAAAAAAAAAAAGGCTTCTAAAAAAATGGAGAATGAAGCCTGAAGATTTGATAGAAGTAAAACAAAACATTTTCGAGATTCCTCACATTTCAAATTGATGATGAAACCCAGTTTTTGTGATTATCATGATCACGCCGTATCCTGTTTCTGATTGGATGGAAGGTTTCATATAAATTCAAACAAGCATGAATTCCTAAAGAACAAAAGAAGTGACTAATTTTCAAGAGCTCAACAGAAGCCACTTTGTACGTCAATTTAATAATTAACCCTTTAAGTCTAACCACATTTCTTGTGTATACAATTATTTTACCCTTTTTCATAACCTCTTTTTTCTTCTTATGGTAGTTTGAGCCAACTTGCCCTACATATTGCTAAGACAAGCACTTCGTATCAAACAATGAAAAGAACTGTACCCAAGCAATAGTTCATGCAAAACCTTTGGGGGGGAAAAGAAAAAAAGAAAAAAGTAAAAGAGCTTAATGTTGCAAAGCAATTTGTTGATTAATTCTCAGATGGGCACCTTTGGATTTGAGAATCCAATAGAAATAGAAAGGCACTTTATGCACATTGCATAGTGAATGACTATGAGATTTTGCAGGGGGTCCTGTCCTGAACGTGTTTTCATAGCACTCACCTCAACATCCAGAACCAGAAAATCACTCTCTCAATTAGGTGTACAGTCTCAAGCGTGTTGTTATCGGCTGCCGGCACATTGGGCATGATGAAACCGTCACCCCACAATCCTTGCAAGTCTTGAAACAACAAAACATTAAATATGATAAGCATAGTCTATTATCCATACATACCATCCACAACAACAGTTAAAGAGGTGCACACAAGATATTCCATGTAACATTGTTGAACATCTGCTATGATTTAGGTCAGATTTCTTTGGCCAATTCACAGGCACTAAACTAAGTAAATTTATGGCACGATTAAGCAAATTAATAATTTTCAAGATTCAACATATACGGTTATCAAACTGTATAATTATATTCAATACTTAATTTTCAATAATATACCAAACAGTTTTCATAATACAAATTTAATGCTTAAAAATTTAATACTAAAAATTCAGTACTTAACTTTTCAGCACTTATTTTTTTCAGTTTACCAAACGCATAACAAAGAAAGACCAATAACTGAAACTATTATCAATCTGAAAATTCAAAGTTCATAATCATGGCAAACCAAGTTTTATATTTAGGAGAACCCTCCAGTTAGAAGGTTAATTTCTGCATCCCGTCTGTTTTATGCCTTTTTTTTTTCTGGTTTTCTCATAGAATAAACTTATAACTCCAATAGTTTTTCAGTTTTTCTTACTCTTAAGCATCATAATTGTAAACAAAGTCAACACTTTGCTCATTTAGCATCAAATTGGACAAAAGATAAACGAAGTCTTTCTTAAGGCTGATGCTAGTAGATGATAACTTGCAATATGTGCTTCATGGAAAATGTGGGGGCATGGGATAGTGGAGTCATGTGACAAGAAATTTTAATCTATGGGCTTCCTGAATATTTCAGGTTACCTTAAGTTACATCAAGATATACAATATTCCTCTTAAGCTTAAGGATGGTCAAGTGGTTAAAGTAAGAAAAACTTGGATGTTAAGGGCATGTAATGACAAATGAGACATAGAAGGTACCTATACACATTTGACAATGGTGTTTCTTGTATTATTTTCCATTTTACTCTTACCTCTACTGGATCTTCCTGTTGTTCTTGAGGTGTATTAGGCATCTTATCTATGTTATAATAAACACTATTGTTTTTTCATTTTCCACTGAGAAAAAATTACATACTAAGCAAAAGCTTATTGCTTATAAAATAAGTTGAAGATGAAAGCAAATCATGTTAGTTCATCGGAAAAAAGCTTCTCTAGAAATATGTTCAAGGTGTAGCTACCTAGACATGTATATCCAACACTTCATTTTGAATAGTGACAGAAACCAAGAAATTTAAAATGATAAGTGAGAGATATCTAGACTTACAGATATTCTTTAAGTGGTGTTATCCAACATCTGTTAAGTATATAGATTGCCTATGGCCTTATATGAAAGTTAAGTCCCTCCACCTATAAGCAATTGTTTTTAGGTTGGATGCTTATCATGGCATCAAGCACTAGGTTTTATTATGTTGTTGTTCCTGCCAAACCTCATGTGAGGTTGACGACCCTTTGTGAGGTTGCCCATGTGTAGGCCCTGTGAGCTACAAGTGAGGGACAGGGTTAAGTGGTATTACGACCTCGTGAGGTTGTCCACATGTACGCTCCATGAGCTAAACGTGAGAGGGAGTGTTAAGTGGTGTTATACCACATCATTTAAGTATTGGACTGCCGGTGGCCTTATATTATCTGGCTATTACCAGTTGTATTCTTGTCGTTCTCAAGATCTTGACTCACATGCTCGACCAGCTTCTCCATCTAAGGATCCTAGACTTGATCTTCCTATTGCTTTACGAAAATGCAAAAGACAATGTGTGCACAGTATTTCCTAATTGGCATCTTAAGAGCATCTATCTTCTCCTTTGCGTTGTTGTTCCTGCCAAACCTCATGTGAGGTTGACGATCCTTTGTGAGGTTGCCCATGTGTAGGCCCTGTGAGCTACAATTGAGGGAGAGTGTTAAAGTGGTATTACAACCTCGTGAGGTTGTCCACATGTAAGCTC
>JBBYHO010000005.1:6961206-6974462 GCA_038382025.1 Adansonia gregorii
GCTTTAAAAGTACATAGTAAATTTTTTTTAATACAAGATAATCTAATATTATAAAAAACATAATTATTCTTATTTAATTTTTAAATTTTATTTGATTTGATGTATTTTTATTAATTAATTTAATATTATTTAATTTGTGATACTCAACTAAATTAGTGATACTAAACTGAATCAGTGCTTTAATAATAATATAAATATAGATGATAAAAGTTCAAGTTCTGACTATTAAAATTATAATTTACTCACTTTTTATTTTATCTTAAATTTCGTACTAAAGTATATATATATATGTGTGAGTGTACGTAAAGAGCAATTAACCTTTGGCAGTCTTATACTGCTAGCAAATTAGTATATGCTAAGATGTAATTGGCCTTCCAGAATTGGAATGCGGTAAAGTGTAGAAGTCATGAGTTCTGACAAACGACAAATGGGAATGTAAAACTAGTTAACTTTAAAAATATAAAGGAACAACAATAAATACGAAAATGATACTATTTATTCAAAGATTCGATATTAATATGATATTAATATAATATTATTAATTATGTCAATAGTTACATATCATGTTTAAATTTATTCAAAGGATAGGGTAAATTATTAAGTCTAACAAGTAGATCAGGTTTAGATATAAGATTTAGTAATTTAAATCAATTTAAGTTAATTTGAATTATTATTCATTCAATAAAAGTAATTTTTTATTTAAATTCAATTATAAAATTTTAAAAATATTAATATAAAATAATATTTTGATATTTTTAACTAATAAAATGGATCTATAAACGAGGTCGGGTTGGGCGTCAATAAGAGATTTTACAAATGATGGCCTAACTTGGCTTAGCCCATGAATAAATATACTCGAGTCATGTTTATTATATTTTTTTGGTCTATAAAATATTATAAGGGATTAAAAAAAAAAACTCTAATCATGATCTGACTTGGTTTGGCCTATGAACAAATTTAATGGTATGTTGTTTATTAAAAAAATTTTTATTTAGAAAATATCATATTTATATTATATTTTTGTTTTATATCTAAAAATTGTAAGATCTACATTGTTTATTTACAATCACAGAAAAACTATGTTGCTCAAATTGAGATGAGAATACTATATATAGATTTATTTAACTTTTCTTAGATTTTTTCATATATTTAGACATTGAACGGTCTATAAAAAATCAAATTTTCATAATTATATCTAAATATAAATTCAATATAAATATCAAATACAAATATTATATAAAAAAAAAAATCGGAGATCAAGTCCACCAAATACTTCCCTTAATGAAAACCAGTCCAAAAAGCCGTAAACCGTCCTTTCCTTTGGCACCCAAACCACCCATTGGTACCTCATTCAATGGAAATGCTAAACCATTCTTTTTAGCTCCACTCTTTATTGACAGAATCTTTTGAAAAAGCCCTTAGGAATTTTTATTAATACTAAAGGGGCGAGTCCACCGACTTACGACCATAAGTCCAAAACAAAAAATAACCTTAAAACAATGAGACACTCGTGCCTTGTTCTACTGGTATTGGCCATGCTTGTTCTTTCAGAATCAGCTGCTGTTGATTGTTGTAGGCCTCTTCAATCAACAAACAAGACTGAAGATGCAGGTTCAACTTCAAGTTCTGCTGAGCATCAATGGAGGGTTCGGGTTTTAGCAGAGCAGGAAGTGGCAGATATGGCTTCTGGACCTAGTAGAAAAGGCCCTGGCCATTAGTAATCTCTCCTTCACATTCATATTTTTCGTTCGCTAAAGTGGTGTTTTTCAATATCGGTTAAATTTTTGGATTGGCTGAGGCCTTAAATTCAAGTTGGGTCTTTTCCGATTATTGCCAATTGGTGTTACGCTGGATGCTCAACATGCTATTAACTCGCAAAGTTCGGTTCGGTTTGTTTTTGCATGTTATCCCACTCTGTTACACTTTCGAGTTGATCCCTTGGTTGGTTATGTGATGAAACCTGTTACAGTGGTCACATCCGTTAAACCTTGAATTGTCTGCAGTCTTATAAAATAAAGTCCGTATCTAGCTAGCATGTGTATTCTGTACAGTTTTAAAGAATTTATTGATTCTGTCTGGTATAGTTTATAAACCATGGATGAAAAAAAATACAATATTAGATGTATCAAAGATTTTGTTTGGGTTTCTCGAAGAAATGTATTTTCATGTTATAAGTTTGCAAATACATTTTCCATGCCGTTGGCTTTACAGTTAGGCAACGTGAAGTTGCCTGTGGCTCATTTGCTATATAAATCAGAAACAAATATTCTGGCCCGTGATTGATGTTATTTGTTTCATTGCAAGTGAAGAATCATAATGGATTTTTGACATTTTGTTTTCTTGCCAGTTTAGTCCATTACTGAACTCTTCATTTTTTTTAAGTATTAATATATGAAATATATACAGATACGAGTAAAAAAGTATAATCTTTTAAATATATAAAAAAAAATAAAAAAATTTAATATATTCGTATCCAATATTCACCTATTATCCTCGTTAACAAGATAAAATACTAACGTTCAAATTTCTTTTTGTTGGTCTGGATCAGATAGACTCAAAAGTTCATTTCACTGCTCATTATATTATTGAAATATTAAAATACTGAATTTTCAAAACTTTGTTCAGGGTCCTATCTTTATGGGCTGGACTGATACCTGGCCCGTGAGAGGTTAATGCAAATCAAAATTTCTTTAAATAACCCTTTTTTCCTGATGAAATAATCATAGAAATTATAACATACAGTACAATTTAACTAGCTGGTGTTTTGGTAATTTGGTAAAAGTATGATCCTAGGAAATGCTTTTATACTGTATATTATACATCTTGAAGTTCAAAAACAGAGCAGTACCAATTTGATTTCAGATATGGAACATGCTTAGATCAAAGACATTAAACGAGTAAATCTTGTGCCTTGTAAAGCTGAATGATATCATCTGGCATCATCGATTTTCAATTGGGAGAAAACTACACCTGCTGATGAGTTATTTAACTTAATGATGGACATATCATCTTGGTCAAATTCGGCACTTATGGAAGGCAAACGCTGGAGAGCCGGAAATGATGACATATTGGAGGTGCTGTCCTCGTGTGGTTCTCGAACAACCGCTGTTTGCTGAAGATTCAAAGCGTATTCCAAGTCCCACGCAACGTCTCCCATTGTAGGCCTATCAGCAGCATCTTCTTGCAAGCAGTTCTCGGCTATTTCTGCGAACTTTTTTAACGAGTTTGGATTGATCTGATCTTTTATGGATGGATCCACAATCTGGTCAAGCAATCCTTCCTTCTTGCAAAGCATTCCCCATTCGGCTAGGTTCACTTGCTCTCTCGGAAGTGTCGGATTGATAGCTGGCCTTGCACATATCACCTCGAGAAGGACTACACCGAACGAATAGACATCGGATTTTTCTGTCAGCTGTTGTGTCCGAAAGTAGTCAGGATCGAGGTATCCAAAAGTTCCTTTAACACCTGTGATGAGATGGCTTTGATCTGGAGGACCAGATTTTGAGAGGCCGAAGTCAGCTACTTTGGCTACAAGGTTCTCATCAAGCAGGATGTTTGTGGACTTGACATCACGGTGAATGATGCCCCCGGATGCACCTTTGTGGAGGTAATGTAGCCCTCTTGCTGCACCAAGGCAAATTTCAAGCCTTTGCTTCCAAGACAAGCAAGGTTGTCTTGAGTTATATAGGTGATCCCTCAAAGTTCCTTTTTCCATGAACTCGTAGACCAGTATCATCTCAAACCCTTCGTCACAGTATCCAATCAAGGAAACGAGGTGGCGATGGCGGATTTTGGATAAAACCATGACCTCCGTCTGGAATTCTGGCAGGCCTTGACCTGACCCTGGCTCACTTCGTTTCACGGCCACTTTCATTCCGGTTCTGAGAGTTCCTCGATACACATTACCGAATCCACCCTTACCAATCTGCAACTCCTGATTGAAGTTGCTCGTTGCTAACTGAATCTCGAAAAATGGTATCCTTAAACCCAAGTTTAAGTTAGGGACAGGGGAATCATTGATGTTTCTCTCAGTGCTTATTGTTGGCAGTTGAGGCATCTTGCAATTATTGTGAGTACTTCCTTTATATTCACTTAATGGTAGCCAATCTGAAGTCTTTTCAACAGTTTTTGCCTTCCGACGTCTCAATACGATAAAGAACAGACCTCCGAAGATGCAGCAAAGAACCAGACCTCCAAGGACCAATCCGACAATGATAAAGACAGATTTTGGATTGGACTCATTTGTTGTAAGAACCAAATTAGATTTCCCCACCATTTCCATGATCTCAACCCCATTTAGAAAGGCTGTTTTCTCTTTAGAACTACTATCAGGCCCTATGGAGATGTTCAGGAACCCTGAATCATCAGAATCAACCACAAAGTCAATGAAAAATGGAGTTGCCAATTCCCCCATTCTTCTGGACGGATCGATTTCCAGGCTGAAGTTGCTATTTATATAGAGAGAAAATTGCAGAAGACCCAACGATGAACTAACAATGTCGCAGAAGTGAATCCGGATAAAGTGCCTAGCATTCCTAGTGACACCAAAGGACCATGTTACATTGAAGTTATTTGATGTCCTACTGGTATTTATATTCATCTCTTTGGCAGTCATGTATACTAAATCCGGTGCAATAAATTCATTAACAAGATCGACATAGTTAGGTTCACCTGCTAAAAATTTGTTCTTTGCAGTGTCCTGATTATACAGATAACCATCATCAGGCAACCACGTTCTCAATAAGGTATCATTCTCTGGTGTTATGGTAGGGCCTCCAACATTAATCCTATGAATTGTATGGAAAGCATGAGAGATCATACCATTGAAATCATTGCTACTTCTCGTCTGACTAATCTGCGTAGCTTCATCGATAATGAAATCCGGAGGGGCAGGAAAGACCTCGATGGCATTGATGAACGCGAAAGAAGATTGTTGAGGAACAAAATAGATGAAGAACTTACCTATAGGAATGCTGAAAATGAATTCCTTTATCAGAATAGAGCTGCTACTACTGGTGTTTCGGACTGCAAAACCTTGCAAGAGCTGAAAACCGGAAGCCGAAACATCGAAAACAGCTGCTGAAACATCCGATGAATTGAAGAAATGAAGGCGTACGAGGTAAGTACAATTCGTGTTGATCTCCAACTCATATGAAGACTTCTGTCTGAAAATCCTTGCTGTTTGATACAGTGATGGCGTTCCTGAGAACTGCTTGAGTTCCAGAACAGAGCTGCTCTGTTTTGTAAATGAGACAGAACCAGAATTCATGTCACCAACAAAGATCCTGGAACTGGAGTTTGTGTCGATGTTTGATCCACAATTGATGAAATACTTGTCTGGAAGAGTATATCCTGAAGAAAGCTTCAGCTGATATGACAAAAAAAGGACTAAAAATGGAACAAAAATTTCCATTTGATTTGCAGTATTGGCCTTAAGATTTTGTTTCTTCAAAGCAATGCCAATGGCATTCTCAGAATTAAAATAAAACTAAAATAAAGGGGTTGAAAATAAGTCAATATAGTGACAATGAACCAAAACATAATCTTTGGGAAAATTCCACGAACTTTTGGCGTTGAGTGAATTGTCTTAAATGCCCTCATAGTGTATAGATTTTGTTCATATGATTGAGGGACAGTTTTGGCTTTTAAGTGTATATTTTACTCGGTCAACACGCAGTAGTGGGGATGTCGATGTAAGCTTTTAAAAGGTATCCGTCCACTTGTCAAAACTACTTAAAAGAGCGACCATTGAGCACCAGAAGCTGTCATTTTGAAGCAAAACAGGAATTAGTTAATTTTTAATTTTTTATATATTTAAAAACTTATACTTTATAATCATATCCAGGTATTATCATAGAGGAGGAGATAGGCCAGGTGTCAGTTTGTGGCTAGAAATTGTTTATTTTTTTTTTCAACTTCAGTTTAATTCTAAAGCTCGAATTATTATCTATAAATTAATAAAAATTTTAAATATTATTTTTATATTAATATTAATATTTTATAATTTAATTTTTTAAAAAAATTTTATTATTAAATAATAATTTAAGTTGATTTGAATTAAAAATAATTATACTTAAGACTTGACCGGTGTAGGCCGAACCCGATTGGCCATGCAGATAGCCCAGCCTTTAGACTTTGGACATTAGTATTTGAATAATGGAAAAATGACTCGGGTGGGTTTTAAATTGTGATTTAATTAACAGTGTAATAGTATTATTTTTGCTTTAATATAGATTATGAGCACAGGAATGTGTAAAAAATTTATATAAAAAATTATTAAAATATTAAAATTTATGTAAATATATTTTTTTAAATATAATTGTGATAAAAAAATAATAAAATACAATACATATAAACGGACAACAGAGTCTACTGATTATATTGGGCTATTTCAGGTCTGGACGAGCCCAAATTTATTGAAACGGACTCGTTAAACTGAACCGATCTTGTGGGATATCATTGAGCCCGCGGAATCGGGTATTCGGGTTCGGGTCTAAAAGATATTCTTCGACGGTCCCCAAAGCCCAAAGCCTCTCTCCGCTTAAGAGTTCCGCTTCTCTCCGCCACTCTCTGGCTTTGCGGTGGCTTACATAATGATAGTCCGAGCTTCAATCATATCCGTTGGATTATCAGGCGACTTTTGTTTACTATGCCTCCACCGCCTCCGTCGAATTGAATTACCATGTCTTCCCGTTACCTTTAAAGAGTCAGGTCAGTTCAAATTTTTTTTCCTTTAAATTTATATTCTCTCATTACTGCAATTCTCTAATTTTTGGAACTTTTACTTCTTTTTTTTTTGGTTTCGTTTTAATTTTGTAATCTCTCGTGTCGCTTGCATCTGATAAAAGAAGAGATTTAATAAAATTTAGGTCTGAGATCAAGGTTTACTGGTAGATGGAAATGAAGAACCCTAAAATCCCTCTTGTATGCTTGAACTGATATGACCATCTTCAACACATCTCATAGTTGTTGCTTATATGAAACCATGTTGCTGCAACCTTTGTTTTTCTTAAAATACTTATATTTAATATTGTGTCTGATATATAATCGGATATGAGTATAGGAATATAATCCTATAAAAACTCTAAATATATGAAAGTTTTATTTTTAAAAAATAAATATGTGCTGGACATATACCCAAATTTGACACTTATACTCGAGTCTGAATAACGTAGATCAATATGTTTGTTGGTTATATGAAACTATGTTGCGTTGTGTTCGACACCTGCTGTATTTGATAAGTATTCGGACATAGATACAGGAATAAGTCCCTCTAAAGACTCTCCTAATACATGAAAAAAATAAATATATCTGTATTCTATACTTGCACCCCAAATCCGAGAAACATAGATATGAAATGTATGTTTATAGTTTTACAGTATACATCGTTTAGTTTCTCCCTTAAATTCATCTTACCATACCTTGCCTCCTACCTCTTTTCTTTTCCTTTCCTGTTCTATAATTTTTGTTATCTGCATCCGCTAAAGTGCTAAGATTTAAAGTTTATATTCAATCTTTTCCTGTAAAGGAAACAGTTTCAATAATAATAACTATTTTCCATTTCCATATTCCTTCTCCCTTTTTTTTTTTCGAGAAACAATCTACTAGATTACAATAATGTGACTATGTTACTTGGACTCGGGAGTGAGTGTCAGACACGGTTATGCACTATTTTTTCCAAAATTACAATGTATTTGAGGGTTCTTGAAGGTTCATATCCCCGTGCCCATGACTGGATAGCCACTGGCCATTGATACTTTAAGAAAAATAAAGAGTCGGAGCAACATAGCAATGAAGCAAAGCCCTTATGGCATCTGTAACTTGCCAGCAACAGGCTTTAATTAGCAAATAAAAACAATGTTCCGTTTTTGGGTTTTTAGTAAGCAAAACTTTTGAATTCTTCTATTCACATATTTGAACTTTGTGGATTTCAGGGTGAAGTAAATTGTTGTCAAATGAGATCCGACAAATGTTCATTATTGGCCTCTTGTTCTGATGATAGAACAGCAAAGGGTTTTTACCTGTTTATCATAACTTAACAGACATCCTTCATTGCATGCATTTTGTCTGATTTTCTTTTTCCCTTTTTGAAAGAAAATCTAATTTTGAAACAATATGCCAACTTTGTCTCTGTTGGTTTCGAAGTATTAGTGTTCATTCTTTTATTCTTTTGTGTTTCAACTAATAGAAAGTCTTGGTGATGATACGGTGGATGAAGCAGGACAAGTATGTTCATGATCTGTGGGAGCATTCTTAAGGTACTTGTGGGCTTTCATTTTTTTCGGGTGTACCCTGTTTGTTTGCATGCCTGGCTGCATTCATTTGTTTTTTTTTTTAAGGATAAGTATTGAAACAATTGTTCTGCAGGAGATATATGGCATCAGACGGAGTCCTACTGTGCCTGGGGCAAACAAAATCTTAACCAGCAGTTAATTCTTGCGAAGGTTAAAAAGAATGATCTGTAATAGAAATTGTTTTAATTTATGTTTATTGGATCACGATTTGTTGTGCACATAATTCGTAGGTTTATGATTAGGTCTAACATTTGAAGCCATTTAATAGACCAACTCTTCTTCTTCTTTTTCTTCTTTTGGTGTGAAATTGAATCCCTTTTTCAGTTCCAAGGCGCTTCTTTAATTCAATGGAATTCATTTAGAGCTATCCTACTTGGACTAAGGTTTGAGTGTCAGACATGGATACGTGTCTGATGTGGATATGTTCAACTTTTCTTAAGATTTTTATGTATTTGGAGAGTCTTTAGAAGATTATATCCCCATACTCATGTCGGGATATGTGTTGGGTTCAAGTACTTGAAGAAAAATGAAAAATGGGAGCAACATAGATTTAGTGCATAGAATCGCCATTTAGGTTTTCCTTAACATTCTCTTCATCTCTTTTCTATGTAGTTGCATCATTTGACTCCCCCGTGAAGCCGTGGGATGTGGAGCTGGGGAAGCTTTTTTACAAGGTTGAATGGACACCGGTACCGTCCATCGAATCCTTCTCTATTTTTGTCTTTTATTTAAACGATGGCAGCAGCGATATAATATATTTTATTAATCATATATTTTATGATCACTAAAAGCCTCGTCGACGGTGAAACAACCAGTTAGCATTGGTTTGGGCAGTTTTGATGATGAACAGGAATTGCATTGCCCTTTGGTTTTTCTGTCAAAGTTTCTTTGGATTAAAACTGCTACGAAATACTCTGTTCCATTTAAGCCCAAATGGGAGTATTGAGTGGTTCTCTTGATAAATCCATGCATATCTGGTCCTCGAAGGAAGGGAAGATTGTAGGGATATATACCGGCAATGGGGGTATATTTGAAGTCTGTTGGAACAAGGCAACAAGTTCGCTGCTTGTTTCGTGAACAACACTATGCGTCTTAGACTTTAGAATGTAACAGCCTATAAACTATTTAACTCGGATTCTTCATTTTCCCTAAAGCACCTATATCCGACACTTTTGTTTAAAGCATATTAAGACATGAATATAAGGATGCGGTCCTTCAAATATATATAATTTTTTTTAGAAAAATATATAATTATATATTTTTATAATTAAATTTAAATAAAAAATTACTCGTTAAAGAGTGGTTCTAGTTAAATTGAGTTGGCCATATAAAAAAATTGAAACTCGAGTTTGGTGGGGCCCCTTTTCGGATCAGGCACTTCCACGGCGTCCTTAATTATTGCTCGGCTTCTATCCATGTCATCAAATCAAATGCTTTAAAACTTGAAACCAAGATAGGACAAACGCTTGATATAACTTCATTAGCCCATCCTTTTTCATATCATATAATATGCTTAATGTTAAAAAAAGGGGATCAAAGCTCGATTTGGTTGGTTCTTTTATTTTCAGTTTAATTTGGATAAATTGGGCAATTTGATCAATACTTTTTTTTAATATTTAAAATATAATTTTAATGTTAAATAAATATTTAATGTAGCTTGTAATTAATAAAAATATATATTTAATTTAATGGTATGATCTGTAATATGAAATTTGTAGGTTAAAGATTCAAATTTTATAATTTACAAATAAAATTTAAAATAAATACAAAAAATTGGTTTTATTCGGTTTTTTTTCCCAAGTTAAATTGGTTTTATGCTAGCTTAACATCTCCCTAAATAATATATTATACCCAACGGCTAGACCAAACAACCTTACGATTCAATCAGTTCGATCAATAACAAGCTTAACGATTGTCTACATAACCATTTTTGCCATTTTCATTCGGAGATACGAAAAAAAATTACAGACTTACGAATTTGGTTCTTAAAAGTATTGTACCATGAATAAAAATTCTTCGATTTTCATTTCTGGTACAACTAATGATCCCAATAGCATGCAAAGCAGGAAATGATAGCAATTATCAAATTTAAATGCATGATCTATATCTTGGTGTGTGTGTGTGCGCGGGTATATATACATATTAAAAGTTAATTAACATCCTAAATATTATAAAATTTGAAGGCATCGAACTGAATTATTATGTAAAAAACTCAAAGGAAATATATATATATATATATAAATTTATATGTAATTAATATTTAAAAAAATTAATTAATAGATTTAATAATATAATTGTAATGGTTATGTATAAGATTAGGTTGCCGATTGGCCAAATAAAAACCAATTAATCATCGTCCTAAACGTATCTTCCATTGCAGGCATGTGATGTTAACTAGAGAGCAATTGGTAACCCCAAAAAAAAATAAAAATAAAAATAAGATGAAATGATAACAAGCCTAGCCACGATTATCTCCGCAACAACCATGTGATTTTTGTAGCATAGCTTTACGAATATATCCATTAACTTTAAATATGATACAATTACGTAATATAAATATAATATAAAAATAATTAAAAAATTAAATAAAATATAAAATAAATAAAAAATGATACGAACATAACACGAATGTATGAATGTGATTTATTAACGAGTAAACCTAAATCGACTAGCTTTCATAGATGGTTTGGACATCAAATTTGTCTTTGTTTTTTTGATGAATTTTCAGTGATTTAAACGAATGAGTTGTCGTAAGAGCAACGAGCATAGGTTAATTTTTCTTATAGTCAAAACTCTGGAAAAAAATAGGGATAATTATATTGGTGGGACATTGAGCTAGAAAAATAAAAGAAGACAAATAAAACTTATATTAGAAAAGGCCGAAGACTTGAAAAAAATAAGCAAAATGTTAATGAGTAATTATTGAAAGCAATCTATGGTGAGATAAGGGCGATTGTTATTTCAAGGTTAAAATAATAAAAAATTAAAAAGAAAAATTGAATTTTATCATTTTTTTACTTATATAATTTTTATATTTTTATTACATTGAAATAAATTCTTAAATTTTAGCTTTTAATTTATATACTTATATTGTTAGACATGTTCAAAATAAAGTATGGGCGCATATTGAAAAAGAACAAAAAATGCGAAGCTACTTAAATATAGAAATTTGTGTATCCATAGTAATTGAAGTTTACTAGAAATTAGACCTTTAGATGGTGTAATTGTACATTCATATAATAATTATTATATTAAAAGACATTTGAACGCGTGATAGGTGCAAAAAGTAATTAATTAAATTTTATCATTTTTTACTTATATAAATTTTTATTTTTTTATTGTGTTCAAATAAATTCTTAAATATTAACTTTTAATTTATATATGTATATTGTTGGACATGTTCAAAATAAAGTATGGGATGGAATCGCATACTGAAAAAGAACCAAAAATGCGAAGCTATTTAAATATAGAGATTTGTGTATCCATAGTAATTGAAGTTTAGTACAAATTAGGCCTTTAGATGGTGTAATTGTGCATTCATACAATAATTATATTAAAAGACATTTGAACGCGTGATAAATGTAAAAGGTAATTAATTTTTTAATTCATTATTTTTATTTTTTTATTTTAATTAAACAAAAATGAAGGTCACCTAATTATTAGGTAGGATAAATTTGTTTAGACAAGTTATGTATGAATAAATGACGTGCTTGTATGTTTTAACTATTTTAGATAAACAAATTATATCTGTATAAAAAGATATTGTTTGGACGACGATATGACTATTCAAACAAATATGTGATAGCCTATAACTTCAATTTTTTATTTAAGAAAGAATGTTATTGAAACCTTATTTTTGTTTTTATTCTCCCTCATCTTCAAAGTTTTTTTGAATTACTTCTATATCGTATTGCTGTTGAAACCCTTTATAAAAATTGATAATTTCATAATACACTACTCAATACTTAATGGATTGATTTCATAGTTCAATACGTGATCAATTGTTGGATTTTATTGTATCTTTAAGCTTTATATGCAGAAAACTTTTTTGCACACTTGTGGTAAGAGTGAATAAAACCTTAATGATAGTAACATTGACACCTACCTTAAAGCCCGTCCATATCTATTTGTGATTTTTAAAATCTGTGTATCCGTGATTTCTACAGTCTAATTTGACTCGACTTGACCACTTGAATCATTGTTTAAAATATATTAAAACTTTATTTTTATATTAATATTAATATTAATATTTTTTAAATTGATTGAACCGATTTAACTTGCATCATAAAAAAAACTCAGACTTGACCAAGTTGGATGGATTACTGGCCCTTTAACAAGCCTATTGACAAATCCTTATCACCAAGAAACCTTATGAATTCAAAGAGAAGTAGAAAACATTTTTCTTTAATTTGTTGTCTCTTTTGATAATAACATAACCACATTTTTCAAGTAACCAATGGAAGAACAAGAACACTGCCAAAATGGCAATTCATATATGAAAAATACGCCCTTACACACTGTTACTAGTCTTAAAAGATTGGAAGGAAATAGAAAAGACACGAGAAAAATAATTCACTTGCCAATGTGATAACGACAAATAAAAATGGGCTTGGATTATGTGACGTAAAAGAGTACACGTAATCAATTCACTTATTTGACAAGTAAGTTAGTGGATGTTAAATGTCTACAACTTCAAATGTAGTTTCTCATTCTTCTTTCATTCAATGGAAAGCCTTTTAATTTCAATCTTTCTTTTTTGCTTGTATTAACGTGTAATCGAGTTCGCCTAAATTTAAGTAATAAAAAGTTTTGATTTGAATTCGATTTAAAATTAAATTTTAATTAGAGGTCAAAGTCAAATTATTTTTGCTTGATTCGATTAAGTTAATTTATTTAATATAAAATAAATTTAATTTTTATGTTGGACTTCAAATAGGATTATTTGTAACTCGAGCTTGAGTT
>JBBYHO010000005.1:6974562-6989386 GCA_038382025.1 Adansonia gregorii
AAATCATCAACAATAACTATAATTCTATGCTTCATAATAAATTATGTAAAATAAAAATCAATAACAATATCAAAAACATTCATTCACTATGACAATAAAATATGTCGAAAATGTATTTTCGACCGCAATTTAAATATCTGAAAACAATACAATAGAGAGGTTCGGAGGTGCTAGTTGGCCCAAGGCTGTTTCCTTAAAGATGAAAAGAAACTTTTGAAAAGGTAAATCTGGATCCACGAGGCCCTTTTGGTCAAAGACTTTTGACAGCTTTGCCAATTAACATCAAGCGTCAGTTTTTATTTTTTCTTAACAAGGAAGCAACACGAGTTGGCATCATTTCTTCTACATTTTCACTTTGCATCGTTCTCCATTTATGCTCTAGATGAAATTCCCAGAAACAAATAAATATTGGAATAACGAAGGAACAGTGGAAATTTCAATGGTGGGTTAAAAGATTTGCGTGGCCTTGAAAGTCGTACATCTTTTAAGTCAACACTCAACTATCAAGATTTAAATTACAGTCACAAATTCATTATAAGTAATAACAATAAAAAAAATTAAAATTAAAATAATAATTATAATATTATATTATGATTGTTATTTAAATTTTGTTGCATTTCTGAATTTACTTCAGCTCAATAGCCTTAACTTCTTCACCCATTCGCAAATCCAAAGAAGCCGGATCATGTTTCTTTTTCATTGACACGAAACCGAAACAAGAATCTATCGATTTCAAGATGTTGCCATCCAGCAGGTAGAAAAGCACCCAATCCTTTTAGTTAATTGATAAACAATTGACACTAATAATTTTCGGCTTAAACTACCATGACCAGAATCTAATTAATTGCCTGTTGGTGAATGATGAAAAAAAAAAAAATAAAGGCTTAGTTTTGATGGCCAACCAAGAAGTTAGTGTTATATTGTCAATATACTTTAAAAAAAAAAAAAAAGCTTTCTAACGAGAGAAGCATGGTAGCTGACCACTACTTTCAGTTGAAACGACTTGGAAAAAATTGCCTTAGCTTGATAACTAAGTACTGTTTTTTTGCTTGTTTGAGTGCCGGTCACGCCAACTCTTGCCCTTTTTATTTATTTATTTATTTTATCTTCTTTCAGATTCATCGAAAAGTACACCATTTAAAGAAAGAAGAAAAGATAAACATCTGGTAGATCGATAGCCAACCAGTCTCTAACTAGAACGAAAAGGTCAAAGCTAAGACTTGGTAAGTTTTTTTTATTTTTTGCTTCAGTGTAATCACTCAAGCAACCCTAGCAGTATTGCCCTGATCTAAACTAGGCATATGGTTCAGAGATTTCATGGCCTAAAATTTGCAAACTTAGCTTTTAGATATATCAAGTTGGGACACTTGATAGACTTACTGATAGAAAGGGATGAAACGAGTTAGACACGAAGTTTTATGATTCAAGTAAGTTTAATTTGAATTATTTAGATAATAAAAAATTATTTTTAATTAAATTTAATTATAAATAATAATATAAAAATAATTTTTAATTTTTAATATTTATTTTAAAAAGTAAAATGAATTTTTTTAATCATCTTTAATTTAGATTAAAAAATTTTTTAAATCATCAATTAATTTCACCGCAAACATTTTCAGAAAACCAAGGTGGTATATATTTCTTATATTGTTAATTTTGTGAATACTTCTCTCACGTGCCCACCTAATGATAGATTTTGACATACGATGGGCTATAAAAGCAGCCAATATGTTCCTTCGTAGGTGAAATCTTTTGTCATTTGTTCCCATCCTCTTAGGTGAAATTTCATTGGCCTTAGAATTTTGTAAAACACAAATTTTTGGATAAAATAAGGGTTTGGTAAAAAAAACAAAAACTTGCACGACTTAGTTAATATATGCGACAAATAATTGAGCTTCTCCTTGTTTGACTGATGCTCGGGAGACTATGGTATTACTACTAGGTTGCCGAATTCCTGCAAATTTCATTGGCATTTCAAACGATTCCTGCTTTTGTCTTACTGAATTTTATTTTATTTTTTATTTTTTAAAAAGCAGCTAAGTCGTGTCTCGTCAAAAAAAGTTAAATCTAACGTGTAATCCCACTAGCTTAGCCATTATTATTAACTCACTCTTTTTCGAGCATAAAGTTATATAAAAATAAATTTAAAATTTAAATTTAACTTAGTTAATTTATAAAATTATTTTTAAAAAATTAAAAATTAAAAATTAATTTTAATATTTATAATTTTTTTAAAAAAAATTAAATTATAATTTATTATATACTAAAAAAATTGAAATGAATTGGTTTTTCTTTTAAATATGGAAGGTTGTGAACTACCCGAGAAGCCCGGCTTGTACGGATCAATCTGCAGATAAAGTTTTATAAATTTGAGCTAAACTTATTTGAATTTTTATTTAATAATAAAAATAATATTTTTATTCAACTAATGAGCCCTAAAATACAACCGGGTCATTCGGCGAGGCTTGATAGTTTCAGTCATAAGCTCGTTACCCAACTTTCTTCCGGCAGCTTGTCAAAGCCTTTTTCAGCAGTTTTTTTTTTTTTTTTTGGGTCTTGAGTTCTGTCCTAGATTGGGACTGGGAAACATGGGATTTACATTATTGGAGAATCTAATTTTTAATGAAGTTTAAGATTGCTTAGGGTTTTATTAGTCCATTCCATTGGGGGAATAAAGTTTGATCTTGTGAGTTGGTATAATGTGAATGCCATTATTACATTCTAATAATCCAAACCGCCAAACCGATTTTCCTTGCAACTTGAAAAATGAACATGACAGGAAATTTAATATATAATCCCTGACAGATAATGTCTGGCTTTGAACATTCCAAAATGTATTAAATGTGCTTCGATTTTAATGGGTTTGAAATAACTTTGCTTGTGGAACTCACTCTAGCGCTTTAATCGAGTATGAACTTGAAGGAGACGAAAATGCTTGTGGAAAATTTGCAAACTTCCGAGTCACTAGGTGGACTATAGCCTATAGGTGTTGCCTTGCTCGTCGTGCGGGCACGTGGTTTCACATATGCCTTGATTTTCTTGTAAAATTATTTACGATTTGATAAATTTTTTATTCATATTTGAGTTAAATCAATATACAAATTTTTTTTATTTAAAATTTTTTTATCCAAATATAAGTTAAATTAATTTAAAAATTATATTATTATTTAGAATAATAATAAAAAATTATTTTTATTTTATAAAAATAATTTTTTATTATATAAATAAAAATTCGGACAACATTTGAGTATTAAGCAATGATGCATGCTCTCTCAATTTAAAAAATAGAGTTAGAACGTCTTCAGATTAAAAATTTGACCAAATTTAGTTCAATTTGAATTACTGCAATGTTTACCCAAATATAGTCCAATTTGAGTTGGACTTCTCGAGGCACTCGACATTTTGAATAGGTGTATTTCTTAATCACCTTTGGTGGTTCTTACGTTAATGGGCCTATTGTTACGATCCCCAACCCTTATGAGCCAGGTCCAGCTAGAACAGATTAATGTTAAAGCACCCACAACGCCATAACGAAGAGAATAGATGGATGAATTAAGGTGGTCCGTTGCCGAACCTGTTCTTCCTCGTAGCCCAAACATTAGGTTATTTAGCCTTGTACGTAACCTCCTGGCAAATCACGCGCAACAATGCACTGTGCATGCATATAGGATATCCGAATATGTGTATGATACAGGTGCTATACACAGATATTTTAAAGAGAATGAAGACTCAGAACAGCATAAACATGTTTCCATACAGAGATGGAAACTAAAAACCAGACATAAGAGATAAATATAGTATAGCTGCACTAAACCTAGTACTTTGAGTTAGTTTACAAGGCCTGTTTCTGATAAAACACAAGGATTTGCTCCCAAAAGAGAAAAGAAATGGAAAATGTTCGCACATCCTGGATGTGAGTCGTTTGGCATCATCAAGAGTTCAAGACTCAATAAAAGCAGATAAATCAGCAAAAATATACAAATAAAAAGTAGTACTTAAAAAAAATGCAGTTTCAGGTTTAAAACCAGTGGAGATTATCTGGCCTCACCAATCCTCAATTTTGAAAACATTTCGCTAGCAGTTACATCTGAAGCATCATCAAATAGTAGAGCTGCATCTTCTTTCTCAACTGCTGGAAAGCTATTCGAAGGTAAACGATGGAGAACAACGGGAGTTGAGAATTCCAATGAAGCGTTAGTCGTACTGTCTTCAAGTGCTCCACTGTTTATCGGAGTAAGGTGAAGCTGCAATGCATATTCTAAATCCCACAACACGTCCCTCATAACAGGCCTTTCACTACCATGTGGCTTTAAACACTTCTCGGTTGTTTCAGCAAACTTTCTCAATGAGTTTGGGTTAATTGTACCCACTAGCATTGGATCAATAATCTTCTCAAGTGGACCTTTCTTTAGCCAAAGCATTCCCCATTCAGCTAAGTTCTCTTCTTCCCTGTTATTTGAGGTGATGACAGCTGGCCTAGCACAAAGTACTTCCAGAAGTAAAACTCCGAAAGAGTACACATCGGATTTATCGGTTAATTGCATTGATAGGAAGTATTCTGGGTCAAGATAGCCAAATGTACCTTTTACATCAACGCTGTGTTCTGCATCAGGAAGGCCTGATTTTGAAATACCAAAATCTGCAACTTTGGCTACAAATTGTTCATCAAGCAGGATGTTTGTTGACTTAACATCACGGTGAATGATTCCTCCAGCTGAACCAGTGTGAAGGTAATTAAGGCCTTTGGCTGCACCAATGCAGATTTCAAGTCTTTGCTTCCAGGATAATTCAGATCGTGCACTATATGATTTCTCCAGATTGCCAGTTGAATAATAGAGATGCTCCTTAAGTGTCCCCTTCTCCATAAACTCATAGACCAATATCATTTCAGATCTTTCGTCGCAATATCCGATTAATGAAACGAGGTGGCGATGATGAATTTGGGATAAGACAACGATTTCTGTTTGGAATTCCTGAAGGCCTTGCCCATGTCCTGGTTCACTCCTTTTGACAGCCACTTTCTTACCATGAAACGATCCTTCATAGACTTTACCAAATCCACCCTCTCCTATCAGCAAGCTGGGATCAAAGTTCTTGGTTGATTGCTCAATTTCATAATAAGATATTCTCAGAGCAAGATTTAGATTGGAAGGAGACATATTGGCTGTTTTTTCAGACATTCTGTTGTAAGAACTCGCTCGTCCATACGATGGCAGAGACAAAGGCCAACTTGAAGATTGTTCGGACTTTGCTTTCCTGCATTTCAAACTCAGGAGCACTAATGCTATCAAAATAATAACAAATGCACCTCCAACAACTGAACCAACTACAGCCAAGAGATCTCGCCTTTTACATTTAGTCTTTTCCGGAGGCAAATCGAAGTTCGATTTCTTCGTTAGCTCCATTATTTCTAGCCCATTCAGAAAGGCGGTTGGATTCTGAGAGTCATTTCTGGGGCCTACGCTGATGTTCATGATCCCAGATTCACCAGAATCAACCACAAAATCAAAGTAAAATGGGGCTGCCAACTGGCCCATTAGTTCATATGGACTAATCCGCTGCCCATATTGGTTGTAGATATAGAGATTAAAGACAATCGCATCAAGAGATACACTGATTATGTCACAAAAGTGAACTCGAACAAAGTGCCTCGAACTCTTACTCACATTAAAACTCCAAGTTATATTGAAGAAATTCGATTGCCTGCTAGCATCTATATTCAATTCTTTTGCAGTCTTATAGACAAGACTCGGGGCAATATATTCAGTGGCTCCTCCTGGTTGGTATTTAGGTGTATCAGTGAAAAACTCGCCGTTCTTAGCAGCTTTTGGATTCAACAAGAAACTATCATCTGGTATCCAGTTTCTCCACAGTGTATCGTTTTCCGGTGTGAGGGTTAGCCCTCCAACGTTAATCCTGTAGACGGTATGCAAGACCTGAGAAGGCAAACGATCGAAAGAATTTCGACGTCCTGCTGCAGGTGTAATGAGAGAAGCACTATCAGGGATGAAATTTTCAGGGTTAATAAAGACTTCAATGACGTTTACAAAAGCTAGATTTGATCCTTCAGAAGGTATGAAGTTGATTTTAAATCTTCCTACTTTGAGCGTGACCAAAAATTCCTTGATAACGGGTGAACCAGCACTGTCCTTGACGCTAAAATTTGATAACAGCCAAAACCTTGAAGCTGAAACACTGAATATAGCATCGGCTAGATTATCGGAAGATGAAGAAACAAAGAAATGGAGACGTACAAAGTAGGTGCCATTTTTGTTGATTGCAAACCCATAAAAAGAAGGCCGTCGGTAGATTCTTGCAGACTGGTAGAGTTGAGATATGCTGGCCGCTAAGGGACTGTTTGCATCGGCTGCGACAGGGCTGCTTTGTCCTACAAAGAAGGAATTGCCAGAATTCAGGACGTCACCGACGAAGTTACGACCACCACTGCCGATGAAGTCGGGCTTCGATCCACAGTTGATGAAGTACTCATTAGGAAGCGTGTAAGCTGATAAAAATGGAAAAAGAGAAAGGAATTGGAAGGCATGGAGGAAGATGAACAGTGGGAAGATAATCTCCATGAAAAGAAGCTTTTCCATTGTAGAGGAATGAGTCATGCTAGTCGCCAAAATTTTGTTTTCAATGGAGGTCAAGTTACAAACACTTTGTTGAAAAAGAAAAAAGGTTGTCAGAATCAATCAAAGCATGACAAATTAAAATAAAAAGAACTTTAAAAATTTGTTGAAATACGGAGGACTCAGAGTAGGTTGCTGTTGACTTGGCCTTTGAAGCGGGAAAATTGTTGAAGTAGTGAAGGTGAAATGTGAAACACATGATTGACATGAGATTCCCGGATACGTAAATCCATCCAAAAGGGATAGGAAAAAGGTGAGGAAAAAAGGGAGGGCGGAGGGCGGGCGAGGGGTTGTGAAAGCCCGTCTGTCCGTCTCCATGTGATGCATCATTGACTTAATTTTAAATGCTGGAGCAACATTTCCTTTAAAGGTTTTTTCTTTTTTTTTTTTCACCTACTCATTTTTGGGTGGAGAACATACTTTAAAAAAATTAGATTTATGACGTCACTTTTAAATAATATTAAAAATTTTAAATTAAAAATTAAATTGATCATATTTTTAATTATTGATTTAATATATTTATATTCTTTATATTAAAACACTAATTTAATTTAAAATAATATTAAATACAATTAATAATTAACAAAAAATATATATGTTTTAATGATATAGTTTTTAATATAAAATTAAAATGTTAAAAGTTTAAATTTCATTAATTTAAACAAAATTAAAAGATAAAAAATATATAAAACTATTTTTTGATCGTTTTGAATATAACTGTTTCTTACGTAATCATTATAGGGAAAAAACCATTGATTTTTAATAAAATTAATTTATTTTTTATTCAATGCTTTTAATAGATAGTATATTGATAAAGTTATAATTTATAATTTTTTCTTTTATTCTTATTCTATGACTTTTTTTTAAGAAAATAAAAATTTTCTTAAATTTTAGGCGTGGAAAGTGGAAACCCTAAAATTCTGCAACCTCCTTAATTCAGACTCCAAAAAGTATATAAAATCGTAGTGTGCCCAGTCTAAAAAGTAAGATTATTTAGAGAATAAAATTCACTTATACTAATATAAAATTAAATTAATTTTATATATTTAAATAATTTTTTATATGATAAATATTTTAACAAATCGATCTTTCAATTTAGTAATATAATTGTGCTCATCATGCACATAAAATTTCAAATCAATCTAATATCTCTATCATATCGATTAAAAATATTACTTTTTAAATATATATATATATTTAATGGTTGAAATTTTTGTATATTGAATAAATAGTTAGACATAATTTACTTTAAATTTAATGTGTATGGATTATGTGAATAGAATTTAAAATTTAATAGTTGAATTAAAAAATATAAATCATATAACAAATTATTAAAATATATAAAATTAATTTAATTATATATATAAAAATAAATTATATATATATATATAAACGTATTTTTTATGTAAAAAAGAGTCAAAGTAATTACGTTCATATACAATATTCTGGTGCTTCACAGCAAGTTGGTTTAACTTAACAAGCGCCCTCACTGTCAATGGTGAGAAAAAGGTGGCCTTTCTTTTCCCCTGAAAAGGTTTGAATAAAAAAGAAGTGACAAGCAATTAAGGCTAATAATCAGTGTTGTTATGTTGTATATAATTTGAAAAAACAAGACACAAAATTAGAAAAAGAATGAAATAAATTTAATTTAAATAATTTTTGCCGAAGGTATGGTAGGTAGAGATGTCCATAATCGGATCAGTTCACAATTTAAAAATTTTTTAAATTTAAATTTAGGTCTTAATTTGGTTCGATTCAGTCTGTTTATTTAAATCAAATTATTGTTTATAATTTTTAAAATTATTTTTATATATTTTATAATTAAATTTAAATAAAAATATATTATTTTATTTTAAAAATATTATTTCGAATCAAGCTGGTCCGAAATATAAAAATTAAGATTTGGCCTGATCGAGCCAAGCTAGCCAGGCTTGGCAATCAAATGGTAGGATACCAAGTCGAACGAGCGAAAAATCTGCTAAGACAGACTTGTCTAGTTTTCATTTCACATCCCAAAATACTCTCTAATCTCTTAGTTGGCTATTCTAGATGGACTATCAACTAAAAGTAGATTGCTTGTCATGGGGTTTGAACATGAATTATACGTGTCTTATGTAATTCACAGCAAGAAACTAGAGATTGCATATTCTTTTACTACAATTACTTCGAGTTAAATGGAGTGAGATCTTGTTATTATGTCAGTTGCCAAGAAAATTACACAATTAGGCCTCTGAATTTTATTGGGCAGCGAGGGCATTCAAAGTAGATCGTTATTGTCAACCATTCTAAGATTAGCAGAGTGTTTTCATCAACGATGTCAATTGTAGGGTGTTTAGTTGAGCACAACAGACTGCTAAACAATTTATGCATCATATAAAATCAATGGTTAGACTTAGATTAATAGGTTTCTGATGTATAGAGATTGATCGTGTATATAGCCAACTTTGAATAGATTGGAGCTTAAACATTTCCATGTTTTCTGTTTGATTTTTTTTTTTTAAGCCGTGTACTTATTCTGTTTTGTGCAGGAAAACCTCTGCTTCTTTGAATAAATAAAAACAATATGCTTCTTAAAAAAATAACATTGATACGTGAAATTTATGAACCATACTTAGCCAGAAAAAATAACATTGATAGTTTATCTATTTTATTGGTTAACTCTTAATATTCGAAAAAAGGGCATTCGAATTTTGCTCATCAAGCAGAAAAATATTATGTTACTTCGACTTTTCATATTTTTTAAAATACCTCTATTTGATATTCATAATCGACGTATATTTAGATATGGGCATGGGAGTATTATTTTTCAAATATATAAAAAATTAAAAAAATTATTATACCTGTGTCGGATATATACCCGTATTCGATACTCATTCTAAGCCCGAATAACATAAAAAAATATGATTAAACCATTAAGCCAAACGCTTGAATGTGTTATAGCTGTTGCAGTTGCGATTGATAATATTAAAAAGGGCAAATTCAACTGCAAAACGACAGTTTCTTTTATGTGCAAGCAAAAAGCTTGTGCATTTGATCATTTACTTTTAGAGATTAGAAATGGGCTCATTGTTTCATGACCAAGCTGTCTGATGATTTTTTTTTTTTTTTTGGATAATTAAGCTGCCTGATGATCATGTCATGAAAAACCAGCAAAACAAGATAATGTTCCCAACGTCATTTTTAATCTGGGATGGTTGGCTGAAAAGCTGTCTAACTCACAAAAAATACATGATATATACTTATATACTGCAAAAAGGATTTCTTTTGCTTAAATTTTGTCAGTTGAAGAAGGATACCAGATAATACAAGAAGTTAAAAAAAAAAGGGGAAAAATGGACAGTTCTTTGCAACTTTGTTCCATGATTAATGCCCCACCGGGATGCTCTACAGGTTAGACCACATAAAAGTGACTTGTCTCATTTATGGCTGGGGTAAAAATAAACGTATGTTAAACTCAAAGGCAAGCCTTTCCGAGTAATCTTTATTCATTATTAAACAAGGGATTCAAAACTCAATATTTCCAGGTGTTCATGGATCTAGTGGGTCAACATCAAATATATAGTGAAAGTTTAGTAGCATAAAGACAATTTACCAGGCAGTTGAGAGTTTGAGACTATCTGCCACCATCGATCCTCAGCTGCGAGAAAACTCCGCTGGCTGTTGTGTCAGAACCATCATCAGCCTTTTCCATACCCGCCGCATCATCTTTGTCGATCGGGAATTTATTCGAAGGTAAACGCTGGAAAGGACGCATCAACAAGTTCAGAGAAGTATCAATGGCGCTGTCCTCGTGTGGCTCCCTGCGCACTGCGGTTTGCTGTAGTTGCAATGTGTATTCCAAGTCCCAGCAGATATCAAGCATCGTAGGCCTGTTGGCTCCAGTTAGGTTCAGACATTTCTCAACGATTTCGCTGAATTTTCTCAATGAATTTGGATTAATCTGGCCAGCCATTGAAGGATCAATGATCTTTTCTAGCTCCCCTTTGTTTAACCAAATCAGTCCCCACTCGGCTAAATTTATCTCTTCCTTCCTATTTGAGTTAATGATGGCTGGTCTGGCACAAAGCACTTCGAGGAGTACCACACCGAAAGAATAAACATCCGATTTTTCTGTAAACTGAAGGGATCGAAAGTACTCGGGATCGAGATAACCAAAACTCCCTTTGATGCCAGTGCTGGCCTCATCTGGATCAAGAAGACCTGATTTCGAAAGGCCAAAATCTGCAACTTTTGCCACATATTGTTCATCAAGCAAGATGTTTGTGGACTTTACATCACGGTGAATGATTCCTCCATCGGAGCCAGTGTGGAGGTAATGCAGACCCTTGGCTGCACCGATACAGATTTCGAGTCTTTGCCTCCAAGTTAATAAAGACAATGGAGATGGTCTCTCTGCGTTCCCACGCGACTTGTAAAGATGATCTCTGAGAGTCCCTTTCTCCATGAACTCATAAACCAGTATCATTTCAGAGCCTTCATCACAATATCCAATCAGGGAAACAAGATGTCGATGCTGAATCTTAGATAGAACCATGACCTCAGTTTGGAATTCTGGAAGGCCCTGCCCATGTTTTGACTCGCTTCGTTTGACTGCCACTTTAAGTCCATTCCGCAGAGTTCCTTTGTAAACCTTACCAAAGCCTCCTTCCCCAACCAGCGATTTAGCCTCAAAGTTATTGGTTGACTCCATTATTTCAGCAAAAGGCATCCTTAGTTTTAGGTTCAAGTTCGGAACAGGAGGGGGATTAACAGAATTACTGCTTATTCCGATGTAAGGGCTTGTTCCTCCGAAAGGAATGGTACCACATGAAGCCGTGGGATCAAAATGTTTTGTTTTTCTGCGTTTCTTATACAACAAGAATGCCACTATCAAACTACAAACAGCAAGAATCCCAACGACTGAACCAACTACGATAAACGCTACAGGCTTCTTTGTTGACTCATTTCCCACTAAAGGTAGTTCCAAGCCTGGTTCTGTAATGAAGTCCATGATCTCGACTCCATTAAGGTAGGCAAATTTAGATAGGGTTGATTCATTCCAAGGGACAACACTGATACTAATAAAGTCCGAATCATTCGAGTCAACCACGAAATCATAGTAGAATGGAACTGCTGTATTAACAGTATACTCGTAAGGATTAATTTGTTGGCTGAAGTCATTGTATATAAAGAGACTGAAATTGACTATGTTAGGTGATTCACTGATAATGTCACAGAAATGGACCCGAACAAGATGGCGCATGTTCTTACTGACATCGAAATGCCAAGTAAGGTTAGTCGAATTTAATGCCTGTCCATCATTTAAGTTTACTTCTTTGCAAGTCCTATAGACAAGGTCTGGGACAAAGTTTTGAGAGGCTACGGTATATTTTTCAGTATTATCTGCATTATCATCATAGTTTAGCCTACCATTCTGGAAATAGCGACAGTTGTTCGACGAATTTCCAATTACTATATAGTCATCATCTGCTACCCATTCTGGCGCCACTACTGTTGAGTCATTAAAGGATTGACCCCCAACAATAACTCTCTGAACTGTTCGAAGAACCTGAGAGGGCAAACCCTGGTAAGAACCCTTACTGCCTGCTGAAGTAACATGAGTTCGGTTATCCTTAAGATTAGGAACAAGGAAAACTTCTATGGCGTTCACAAAAGCTAAAGATGTTTGATTTGTAGGGATGAAGTGAATTCTAAAGTTGGCTGAATTGATAGGCACCAGGAAATCCTTAATCACAGGCAAAGAACTACTACTATTCCTGAAACTGAGATTGGACACCAGGGACTTACTGGAAGCAGAAACATTTAGTAAAGCATCGGCTAGATTAACCTGGTTGGACATGAAAGGGAAGAAATGAAGCCGTACCACATATGAGCCCTTGTCAGTGATGTCGAGATCGTATGAAAATGGACCAGTTGAAAACCTAGCTGTTTGGTAGAGAGATGAGCCTGCTGATGACTGGCTGGTGGTGTCTTGAACAGTTTTGCTATTTCCAACTGAGAAAGAGTTGGAATTCCTGTCACCGACAAACTTCCTGCTGCCTAATGTCACGGAAGCATCTGAACCACAGTTGATGAAGTACTTATCTGGAAAAATATAAGGCTCTGAGTGAATTAGAAAAGGTCCATGGAACTGAAGAAGAAGCAAAGGCAACAGTAAATTAAGGAAAATCATCTTCTCCATTGAAACTGATTGGAACTTTCTTCCTGTTCTTTAACCTTGTCTAATGCAAGTTATCAAGTATCTGAGGATTTGAGGACCAAGGATCAGGTTCAATGAATTACAATAATGGGTAAGGACGGTGACGATGGAAAGGGAAGACTTTGGTTGACCTGATATTCAAGTTGTATGGATGTATTCTGCTTAAAAGATAAAAGAATTGAGCGCTTCTAATATTGCTAAGCCGAACAGTTTCTCAAATGAAAAATCTATTTCTCGACTTGTCAATTCTTGATCACGGCATTGACTTACTTTCATCTATTTTCATTTTTGTCCAAGAACCCACATTTTCTGACTTCGTCATAGTTCATCAACAAACAATTAGTTGGTTGACAACGATTTTTCTTTTATTAAATAGTTTCTTGTCTCTTTTAACAAATGACTTTCTTTATTTCCTTGCTGTGTTTTTAATTAATCAACTTCCATTGAGCCAGCATCATTGCCCGTATAATTCTCCAAATTCTGCATTCGAAGATTTAGTCTGTTAAGGTGCAAAGACGCGTCGAGGCTTTAAAGTCCAAGTGGGGCAATCTATGTCAGCTTTCGGCCTGACCCAAAGGAGCCCAATAGCAGCATCCCCTCCATTCGTAATCCTTCAAACTTTACATCTTCTATCTCCTTTTCATGTGATTTTAATAGTAAAAATTAAAATTTTTTACAGTAAAGTATTCGCAATGAAATAATCTAAAATTTACGTCAACAATGCACAACGGAAATAAAGATTAGTTATTTTTTTTTTGGATTTATTAGAAAACAGCATCAAATGGTTTGGCGTTTCCTTTTGGGTCTTTTATCTTTTCTTTGATTCTGTTTTGGTTTTCATTTGATAAAAATAAGGATGGATTTAAGAAAGCAATTTTCTTTTATACTCTCCACACAAATCTTTCCTTAAATTATATAGTAGTTGTTGTAGTGGTGGGACCGTGAAATAAGAAGATAAACATAGGTTTGGTGGGGAGTTTTACATCCTGAAAGTGACTTCCAGATAAATAAATCTAAGCACTTACTTCCGGCATTATTCTCTTCTATTAAGTTGTTGCAATGATAGACTAAACTAAATGCTGGAAGAAGATAGAATTGAGGTCTCAATTTGCCATAAGAAAAGAGGTTACATATATTGAAGTTTGAATTCTAAAATTATTAAATATTATATTTTAAAAATGATGATATAATTTAATTACATTAAACATTGGATTATCCTAAGCATTTGTTTGATGCAATGGCTAAATCCCTCGGATCCCAGGGGCCAAGTTTAAGCAGGAATTCTTTAACCAACGGCAATTTGTTACTATTGTTTTGTGGTAAAATTCCTTATATCGTCGAAGGAAATGGACTTCATTTTAGTGCGGTCAACGTATTGAGAGCATTTGCGGGATTGGGCCCACGTCCAAGGCTCCAAGAAGCCAATCTTTGTGAGAATCTGGGCTACTCCATGAAAGCCCAAGTCTTCCATCTTATCTTATCTTATCTTTACTGGAACCAAGTGAAAATTGAAATCTGATAGATACTCAAACCAAAACATTGAATTAACTTAAATTGGTTTCGCATGAATTGTATGATATGCTCATTTTTATAGAAAATTTTAAAATTTGATTTTATATAAATTTATTTAAAAAGAATAATCATGATTTTCAAATATAATTAAATTTAAATCATAAAACCAATGAGAATATTGGTAAAAAAAAGACGAAACGTTTTATCTTCGGTATATTTGCAACCGATTGCCGACCCACTACCACCAAGATTAGTTACTCTTTTGCTAAAGTTCAAAGATCAAGTTGGTGGGTCCATGGATGGTGACTAAACCAAGCTGGAGGGATGAATGGTTGGACCGCAGATCAACAGCAACAAATCACCAATAAGGTCAAAGCTCAGCTTGATTCCTTGGCACCAAACCGCCCACCAAGCTACATATGTTATATTTTTTTATATTATGATTGTATTTATTTAAAATTATTAAAATTTAATTATAGAT
>JBBYHO010000005.1:6996931-7017263 GCA_038382025.1 Adansonia gregorii
AAATCTAGAGCCCCAAGTGAATATTGGAAACTCGTAGATTAGATGCTTAGACCGAAACCGAAAGATTTACAGCGCAAAAGTAAGCGGTATTATTATAGCCCATGGTTTCGATTTTTATATTCACTCTATAATGATAGTTGCCCACCCACTCCACCGCCAAGGGTCGTTGTTCTTCTTTTATATTTCATCTTTTGTCATTCGACAGTAACAAGAAAGTAAAGACTAAAGAATCAAGATCAAGATGGTGGGTCGATGGACGGTGACTAAACCAAGCCGGAGCGATGAAGTTTTGGACGCAGGTCAACAGCAACAAATCACCAATCAAGTCAGAGCACAGTTCGATTCCTTGGCCCCAAAACGACCCACCAAGCCCAACAGGAGCGAACCTGATTTAGCGGCATCAACCACCTCCACCACCTCCAATCTCCCTCCGGCTGTAGACCAAAACATACCCGAGCTTGACAAGTTACGGTCCCTTCAATCTCAGTCTCATGTATGTATATATATTCCTTAAACGTGGTCCCATCATCTTTGTCTTTTTCAAGTTTTTTTTTTTTTGGGTCCCTTTTTTCAGTTCTGTATTTTTTTTCTTTTTCATAGGTGAAAATTTCGCTGGGAGGAAATGCTTTGGTACAAGATGAATTTGTGGAGACGCAATATTACAGGGAGATGAACTCCATTGACAAAGAGCATCACACGGTTTTATTATTATTATTTTTTTGTTCTTGACCTATTATTTTCTTACAGTGATGTTGTGTTGTCTGAACCTTGAAAGTGTCTTGTTGCTTTATTTTTAATTGAATTTGAACTGGTTTTTCTTTTGTTTTGTTTAATGATGGCAGACTGGAACTGGTTTCATAAGAGTGATCAAAGAAAGCGGTGAAGGAAATGAATCTGGTATACGATTGGAAAACGGCCAGGGTGCAGCTGGAAATGTAATCAACAGGCCGATTTTCAGAAGCAACCCAGCAACTAATGAATGGGTTCCTACCATTGAAGAAGATCAGGTATTCATGTAGGCTATTTTCAGTCATTTAAAAGGGTCATCTTTTGAATGATCCTCAAGTCAGTTTTCTTGTTTTTGATCAATCAGGTCTTTGTTTCTTCCAAGCCTAATCGGAGTGAGGGTTGTTAGATGTACATAGGACAGGCTATACCCACTTTGCTTAAATTATAGTTGCTGTTATGAGAAAATGGATAAGTATGGTCTTTTATATATAAAAAATTCATAATTTTAGAAAAAAGGTGTTGGATTTTTAATTTAGTTTATTAGATGTTTGTCGAGAATTAATTAAATTAAATTTTGAGGTAAAATTATTTTTATTTGTTTTGTGAAATATGAAATGAAATTCTTAGCCATCAACCAACTAATCAATCTACTGGCAATCTTTTCAGGGCAGTGCCCTTTCTCTCATATGGGCTCATTAGAATTTTGAGAAAGGGAAATGCACTTGATTCCCACCCAAATGCCCAAAATGGGCATGATTTGTAAGATATTAAATTATCTGATTGGGTGAAGGAAATCAGGAAAAATGTAAATTGGAATTAAAAACCAGATTCCAGCTGAAGATAATGAAAACTACAACCATGAATAACATTCTTTAATTATCAAAAAAAATTAACGAAAGAGAAAACCTGAAGAAGGAAGTTAAATAATCCTAAACAATTTTAGAAAATTAAACTAAATCGTGATGCGCCTTTCTTGCCACATAGCTACCAATGGCATTAGCCTAATACATGTTGGGCCCAATTCCAGCGCAGCTCTTCTTTCTAACCCACAAATGGCATTAGCTTTTAAGCCCGAGACACTCTTTTCTTCTCTTCGGCTGAACATTTTGTTGAATCATCCCATATTTTAGAGTCACTTAGAATGGCCCAAACAGTTACCATTGAAGTTGATGTAGCTTCTTTGGGCCTTTCATATTCCCGCGATACCGCAATTATCAGATGCCAAATGTGGAACTAGGAATGGAGCCGCTGGGTATAGCCGAAATGTCTCAGAAATGATGCCATTGAAATTCCTGAACTAATTTAAATATGTTAAACATTCATGATTAATATGAGACTATAATTACTTTAGCAAGAAAATTATTATTTTATACATCGACTGCAAACTTCTTTTTCAAATGAATGAAGTCTCTGGTTAATTGTTGGTGGTGTACAAGCCAGGAAGTTATGAACAGTCTGTCATCTTCCCCACGAAATGTTTGTGTAATATATTTTATAGATCACCAGTAGTCCCCGCAAGAACATGAACCATTTGCAAAATGGTGGAATCGATTCCGATCCCTCATTACAATTTTACGGCCAGTGATTTTAGAGATCAACTTTGTTGCAGCATGGCAATCTGAACACACCCGGAGGTTTTTCACAATCTTGATAGGGGTCCCTGGTTCAGTACTGATAAGCCCATATGCAAGTGCCAGCTTCTCACTGTGAACTTCAAGTGACTGCTCTTTCTGCACTTCCCCAATGTCATGTAGTACAATATCTGTTTGTGGTGTGTAACCATGAGTTTTGAGCCAACCATTCATTTCCTCTAACATCAGATATATTTCTTTGCTTTTTGGGTGTTTCAAATCCCCAGCAAGGAACTCATGAACCCTATTGTTGACTTCAATTGAGCTACAACCGGGCTCCTTCTGCACACCACTGTTTTTCATCAAGGTCCTTATCCTTGCCACATTTTCCCAATGGCCTTTCGCAGCATACATGTTGGAAAGAAGAATATAAGTCCCTGAATTAGCAAGATTGTGGCTAACAAGAAAATCTGCTATTTTTTTTCCCAATTCAAGATTACCGTGTAACTTACACGCCCCAAGCAAAGCACCCCACAAGATGGGATCAGGCTCTACCTTCATCTTCTTCACAAGCTCATATGCCTCTTCCAATCGACCGGCACGACCGAGAAGGTTTACCATACATCCATAATGTTCAATCTTGGGTTCAATCTCAAACTCGTCTGTCATTGAATTGAAAAAACTCCGTCCCTCTTTGACCAAACCAGCGTGACCACATGCACCTAAAACACCAATGAATGTAATATCTGTAGGGCGCAATCCAAACCTGCGCATTTCATGAAACAACTCCAAAGCATCCTGGCTGAACCCGTGCAAGGCATACCCTATAATCATTGAATTCCATGCAACAACATCCTTATCATAAATGCTATCGAACACAAACCTTGCATCCTCCAAGCTCCCACATTTGCTATACATATCAATCAAAGCAGTAGCAACACGAACATTCACTTGAATATCATTATTATCTATATACGAATGAAGCCATCTGCCTGACTCCAAAGCTCCAAGCTGCCCACAAGCTGATAAAACAGCTATTATAGTGATTTCATTAGGCCTAGCTTTCGCCGCTAACATTCGCCTGAAAAGCACCAAAGCTTCATTAGGCATTCCATGTTGAGCGTACCCATCAATCATAACATTCCAACAAACCACATCCTTCTTCACCATTCCATCAAAAAGCAATCTTGCTTCCTCAAGCTGCCCATGCTTCGCGTAACAAGTTAGCATCGTGGTCAAAGAAACTAAACTCTTTTCCAGCATTCTCTCAAACACACGTCGGGTGGACCCAAGGTCACCGCCTCTCGCGTAAATATCGACTAGACCTGTCTTTACATACAAATCTGAATCAAACCCTAGTTTGATAACTTGAGAATGAAGCATTTTTCCATGTTCAAGAGAACAAGATTTCAATATAGATGAGAAAGTGAATTCATTAGGCTGAACACCTTCAAATAACATTTGGCTATAGATAAATAACGCTTCTTGTGAGAGACCATGAAGGGCATGGGCGTTAATGATAGAAGTGTAAAAAAAGATGTTGGGGTTGGGAGTTCGGTTGAAGAGAGCGAGAGAGTAGTCGAGACGGCCTTGAGAAGAGTAAGAGCGTTGAAGCTTGAAATCCAGGATGGGGTGTTGATGAAGGCCGTGACGGAGGAGAGCTGCGTGGATTTGGAGTAAGGGGTCGATGGAGTTGGATTTATCTAGGAGAAGAGCTAGTTTGTCTGGTGATGGTGGAAAATTGGTGGCAGCGCCGACGGTGCTGGTGGATGAAAGCGTGCTACGGTTTATGGAGGGCAGTGGCGGTGGTGAGGTAGTGAAAAGCAGGGTTGAGGACATGGTTGAAAGCAGCTAGTACTCAATAATTCAGGCACCCAACATTTTTCGGTAGACAAATTTTAAGCATTTTACAACAGCGCACGGTTATAGACTTGCCAGGTGCTTTTGTACTTTTGCCTTATCCAAACTAGATCTGGAAGAAACTTAAAAGCGAACTTTTTCTTGTAGAAGCTTATTTGGTTAATTTTCTTGGGTTGGAAAATATAGAGGCAGGAAGGGCCTCGACCCCCAACGCCGCTCGGCTTCTCAATTTTTTTTTTTTAATTTTAAGACTTTCTTAAATTAAAAATTAAAAATTTATTTAATATACAAGTATTGGTTTTGTATATATTCAGAGTATTAAAAACCCTTAAGCCCCAATCTGTACATAAACACCCTGAGCCCATTTTAGTTTGAGCTTTGCTTTGAGTCCATCTACTAGACCCAAATCATTCCGATGGAAACACGAAAATAAAAAAAATTAAAAATATTAAAATTCGAATATTAAAAATTAATTTAATAATATTATTAAAAAATTTAAGTTAAAAAAGAATAATAAAAATATGATTTAAAATTTTTTAAATATTTTGTAATTATAGTAAAAAAAATATTGTGCGAAATTAAAATGTTAAAAAAAATAGTTTAAAGGTTTAAAAATGTAAGAGTGATAAAATCTTAAATACTAATATAAAACATATATTAAACATTTAATGTTAATTATATTTATATATTTTTATTATATTTATTATATGATTTTCATATTTATTAGCCTTACTATATCAAATCCAAAATTATTAGTTTTGCCTACGAAAATTTCGGATTCCCTTACTCGTCATTATAGCAAAGGCACAGAAATGCCACTAAAACTTGTTTTTTGTTTTGGTCGCTGAAAGAACAAATGCATTGCACGACGGAACGCACAATCACTCAATTTTCAAAAATCGTACCCACAGCCACAATGCCATGAGATCCATCCTCGTTGAAAGCTCTCAAAAATCCCAAAATAAATAGTATACGGAAAAAATGAAAACATGAAAAAGCTGCATTAACAGACGCATATCTTGCGTTTATAATTTACCTAGTTTCTCGGGGTTTTACTTGGTCTGCTACCCTCTAAACATACACAGGGAATCCAGTCATCAAATCTTTATATACCCTTGTCAAGGCAAGAGATCAGAAGCGCGAAATGCTTACCTCCAACTGCCGATTGATTTAGTTACCGACGAAACTTTATTTTCATCGATGAATTCCTCTCGTTTAAGGATATAATTTTCGCGTATTCATACCTGTAGGGACTTTATGTAACAACACAGTCGTAGGTTCCATACTACTGTTAAACATAAGATTGAAGAGAGTTGAGGCTGTAACAATAACATTGTTTTCAAACTACGGAAAGGTGTAAATTTTGTTCGAGCCTGGCTGTATGCGTGAACGAGCTTTTGAACAAACACGTCAATTCAATTTACAGATGCTTTTGCAATGTTGGCATTCTTTTAGTCTTCAACTTTTACCAATCCTTTCTTCCTTACTTTGCCTTTCATTTCATGCCTGCTAAATTTACCTGTAACTAGTGGCAAGGCTAAAAAGCAAATTGCAATTCCGGATAGGCCATTCCTGGACAAAGGTGTTTATGGTCTGGTTTTAATGCGATGTGAATTTTTTTAATTCTTTTATTTAGGTTTGGTTTAACTCAATTTATAGATTTATTTTATTGTTTAAAAATTATTAAAATATTGCTTTTATATTAATATTTATATAATTAAATTTAAAATAAAAATATTATTTTATTACTTAAATATTAATTCGAGCTTAGTCAAATTGACTTGAATCATTAAATATCATATCTATGGTCGAACCGTTCAGATTTGATGGACTATTTGATCTTGAGCAAATCTATTTTTGGATGATTTAAGCTCTCATAGCAAAATTCTTGAACTTTGATCACTAGAAATTAAAACAAATTAGAAGTCCAAAGCTTGCAATTTCATGGCATTCTTTATAAAATCTTAATGCTTACTTGATTTTAATTTGCTAAATATTTAAGAAAAGTTTAGCATCTTAACATTGGTTCCATCCACATTGGCAGAAATAGTTAGAGAATTTTTTTTCTAAATTTTTGACAACTAATAATTTTTTTCTAAATTGAAATCACTTAAATTTTTTTTTAGAACCTAACAATGAATTATCAATAAATAAAGGAAAAAATAAACAAAACTTAATGGGTTTATTTGTTTTACGGAAAATAATTTTTAAAACATAAAATTTATTTTTTTTGGAAAAGTTGTTTTTTTATTTAAATGATTTATATGTAAAATATTTATTTGGCTGTTTTTTAAAATAAATTTGTATTGATATAGAAATTATCAATTTTTACATTTAAAGATTGATTCTTTTCGTTTTACATTAACTTTTATTCTCGTAGATATATTATTTTTGCTTTGCTTCATTTTATATTCTTAGGATCGATCATTTTTATTTTGTTTCAATTTTTAGAAAATGTTTTACGATTTTTAAAAGCATAATATGTTTTTAAAAAAATGCTTAATTTTTTAATTGATTTGAAATTTATTTTTAATTGAATACACTTTTTGACAAACAAACATAAAAAAAAAAATCGAAAAGCATTTTTTGAAAAAATTTTTTGGTGAACCTATCGGACCCAAAACCTGGTCTGGAACTTTAGGCAAATTTAGTTGCTTAAGTTGAGCCCAATATTACAGAACGAACGGACCCGACCCGAACCCAAAACCGATTTCTTAATGTATTCTCCAAAAATGGAAAAAAAAAATGAAGCTTCAGTGAGCTAGAGAATCGTTGCAGTAAAGTTGGTCTTAAAATATCAAAGAATGGGAAAAAAAAATGTGATTCTGGATTTTTTTTTTTTAAGGGTTTTGAGAAAGGTAACGAATTTACTTTGGCATACAATGAAAGTTGGAAGCAAATTAAGATAGGTGAATTTTCCTCCTTAAATTATAGACAAATAAAACTTGGTTTCATGAGCTTATTGGTGTAAAAATGTCATGGCGTCAGAGACAGAGAAAAGCATCAAGAATGATTCGATCATTTTTGTTGTTTTTAACATGTTGGTTGTCGGTGTTTCGATTAGCTTGGACTCGTGGTCTGCTATAATTCGCCATTTATTATGTATTCTTAAGACATTAGCTTCATTAGAGGCTTGAATAGCTATTTTCAGTCCTGGGCAAAGATGTTAGAACATGAATTTGGGAGTTTTACTTGAACTTGATCACTAAACAGCGAAGAAATGCCTATGACATTCCTTCCTTTTTAGGCAGAAAAGATGTGTCTAGACATATTCCAGTGGATTTTCTGCTTGGTAAATAAGGTGGCAGACGATTAAATGCTGTTCGAGCATTAAGGGTATGGACTGCCAGATTTATCTTGAAAGCCTTGTCCATTATGTTTTGTATGATTTGCTTCTATATTGAAACTGTTAACCAGGATGGTGATTTGTACTCTTTACCCCCTAGCTTCGTCTGTGTTGTTTGTGGTTTCGGTCTTCCACGGAAATTTTCTTTGGCTTATATTGCTAATTCTTTTTTATTTATTTCTTTAACTAAGAATTTTAACTGAATCTTGTAGATTGACCCTGAAATACCTGTGACTTTTCACAACTATGGCTAGTACTGAGCAAGATGTGCCAAATGATGCTGCATCGTCTCTCAGAAAGCAGCTTTGCAAGGCAGTTCTTCAACTGGAAGCTTGCAAGGACGCTTGTGAGGACAAGGTTCAGTGGACAGAAATTGAACAACATTTTCGCAATCTTGATACGACATTAAAGAAGAAATCTGAAGAGATAGAAGCTAAGGAGAAGGAGCACGAGGAGAAAGAAACTGAAACTTGTGCATTGATTGCCGAGAGGGAGGCAGCTGTTGCTACCAAGGAACTAGAGTTCTTGGATCGAGTGCCGGAGCTGAAAGATGCTGCTGTTGCTGCCTTTGCAGAGGCAAGTGCAAATTTCCAACCATTATCTGTGGAACCTCTTGATGCTGGGGTCGCGAAAGAAACCAAGGTAAGAGGCCTTGTTGGTGATAGAAACTTTCCTGATGAGGACTTTCGTCATAAAACAGGTGAATATACTGAAAATGTGGCTGCTGATGCTAAGCCACGTCCAGAGCTGACGAAAGTTTGTGAGCAAATGGATGCAAAAGGACTTCTTAAATTTCTAATGGAGAATCAGGAAAACCTATATGGCATTTGTCAGGAACCTTCTGTTGCACTAGAACATGCAAAGTGAACCAATCCATTCGGAGCTGGATTCATTGCAGGGGTTTTACCCTTCTGATGAAAAAACCCAAACAGTGGATGCCGCCCTTCACGGCATGCGCAAATCCTGTGCTGTCTTAATAGAAGCCACGGCTGCCTTTATGGCCAGAATTGACACTGGTGCTGATCACCTTCTGAACCCTGAAACCAAGCAGCATGCCAAGGCAATTGCTTATGAGTGGAAACCCAAGTTGTCTAGTGAAGGCAATGGCGCTGCCAATGGCAAATCATTGGAAGAGGAGGCTTTCTTACAGCTCCTTGCTACTTCTAGGATTGTTTTTGTAGTTGCTCACAGCCGGCAGGCTCCTCAGCTTCGCCAGGTTGGTGTTCTTTTAATTAACCAACCTGATGGGATTTGGAGGCTGGATCATTGCTTCCGTAAAACGTGTTTTGAGTTTTATTCCTTTTTGGTGTAATGATGTTTTAGATTATTTGGAAAACATATTACATATTGGTGTTATTCCAATGTATCTCTGCCCTGCTAATGGCGATACAGCTATTTGGTGTAGATTTGTTAAACTAGGTCTTATTGTGGCAGCTGTTGTCCAGTTACTGATTCACAGTGGAAGACAAGTTGATGCTGTACGATTTATTCTTGCCTTCCAGCTTACTGAAAGTTTTGCTTCTGTGCCCCTTTTGAATACATACTCGAAAGATTTTGAGGAGAAATTCCCAAGGGAAGGGTGGGAACTCTGGCAGCACTGCTGGTTCGCTGGTATGCATTCTTATAAAGAATGAACAACTGGCCCATGCTAAGAATGTTTTCTATAAGAAATGGCGATTTCCTCTTTGTATACATGTTGATGTTAATGCACAAGAACTTGCAGCGTTGCGAGCTGTGATAAGCTGTGTTCATAAGAATGGGCTGGAAGCTGACTACCCACTTGACCCACTCCAGAAAAGGGTTGCTCAACTGGAAAAATCACAATCAGATAATAGGAAGAGAGTAGGAGATTCTGGTAAACTTCGTCAGCCGAAAAGTGGATTTAGAGGATTTCGTAAACCTCCCAGTAGGCAGGCTCCGCCTATTTACAACAAGAGTACTACATATGCAGGAATGGCCGAAAGGTACCCTCATGCTGTCCCTAACCTCTATGGTTCTCAGATCCTGAGCCAACCTCCTTATGCTCCACAAGCTAATAATCAAAGATTATACGACTATCCTCAAGACGACCCCAATAATTCAGCTGCATAAAGTACGGTAACTATGGCAGTAGCGGATTGCAACCACCAAACCAGCCATATATGTAATTCTTGATAGAAAATTGCGCCATGGACGCAAGGTAAGTTGATCAGATTTTTTGCCCGTGTGATGCTAAATATTACCTCCTTCTCGAGGCTTCTATATTATCCAGTGCCTTGAAAAAAAACCATGTGTTAGTGTTAGATTGAGCTTTGCTATATTGTTATTTTCTTATCGATCGATAACTGGTAAGATATTGCTGATTGAGGACATGCATTTTTATTTTTATATAAAGGCTGTTGGTTCTCATTGGCATGCAAGAAATTGCATTCATTGATAATGTTAGCTGTTCCAAGTACTTGTATCAGCAATAATATTTTGCTCTCCTTTAAAAACCGAAACGATTCTGTGTCTATTGCCATCTATTTCTTTCTATGCTGTAAATGAACAGAGCTACGAACAGATTTTTGTTGGTATTGTATCTAGAAATATTCTGTCTTGAACAGATCATTTTATTGTAACCTATCTAATATCTCTCGATTAATTTATACTTAAAAACTAATGTTATTATTAGACGATAAAGTGAGAAATTGAGTATATTTATATTGAATGCATTTCTTTTCTCAATACTAACTCAAATTCAAGTATGGTAAAAATTTATGTAAACCTATCGGTGCAGCTGTTCTAGACTGCAAGAACGCTAGCTATTTATGTTATTCTGACTCTTTATTTTTTTAAATATTCATCTTTAACATTCGTATCTGACATATATTTAAACATAAATATAAAATATAATTACAGATTTTTTAAATATATAAAAATATTAAAAAAACTTAAACATACTTTTATTATGCATAAATTCACGTTGAATACTTATACTCAAATATAAGTAAAATATACTTAGCCACTAGAATTTCTATAATCTTAAAAGCTAACTTTGGTCGGTTATTATTATGCAGAAAGAAGAATAAGTGAGAGATTCAGGCCATGGATTTCAGCACCAAATACAGTTTTATGGTCTAAGGCTTTGTTGAATGACAGGGATCTTCCCATCTTTGCGTATGGTTTCGACCATCCCAGGCATAGAGCAAGTAACTCCTAAACCAACTTTGTAAGTGAGTAATACTCCTTAAGCAGTAACGTCAAACAGAATAAATATGTCAAAATGAGTGGCTCTACCATCGATTCTTGCGTCTTTTGTGTTTTTCAAAGCTTTGAAGGCAGGCAGGCAGGTGAGCGTTTCAGGATCCGAAAAGCCGCCGTCTTTTTATTGGTACCAATTAATGGAGTCAATTATAGCACAAAATAATCAAATTGAAGAATCGAGAGAAAAGAGAATAAAGTTATCAGTTACATATATTCGATATTTCAATACATTATATGCGTGAAAAAACAAGACAAAAATAAATAAATAAAATTAAGAAATAATTTGATGAGTTAAGTATGCAGTTCTTATTGAATATATACGAGCATTAACACCCCTGCTAACGCTAGGGGCTTTTTAATCTTTATTTTTATAATTTTTAATTAATATTAAAATTAATTTTAAATAAAAATTTTAATTTATAATTATTTATTTATTTATTTTTAAATCGTAATAATATAAATAGTAATCTATTATATTATATTAATTATGAAAATTAAATTTATGATAATTATTTAATGTTTGATATAAATTTTAAATTAATTTGTGAGTTAATGTCGGATCAATTATTTTAAATATATATTTAAAAAGTAAAAATAAAAAATTTATTTTTTTGAGTAGATCAAGTATTGGATACTAAATTGACTTAATGAATGTACGGATTAACTTCTTCAAATATATTATTTAAAATTAATACAAAAGATATGATTATATAAACATATAAAAATTTATATAAAATTGATAATTAATATATAAAAAATTATATAAATTTATAATATTTTTAAATACGAATGACTCAACAACTCAGAACATATTACAAACACATTTTTTCCTTAAATCAAATAATTATGATCAAGTATACAAATATACAATGAATTAAGACATGTACGAACACAACATAAAAATATAATATTTTTAAAATTAAATAATGATAATAAATTATATAAAATATAGATGAATTGATAAATGGGACGAAGGCAATATAAAAAAATAATTAAAAATAATATAAATATAACATAAATATAATATAAATTTATAAATATTTAAAAATATACATAAAATAAATTATTAATATTTAAAATTTTATATTATTTTATAATAACAATTTTTATTCAATATCATATAAAAAATAATATAAACATAAAAATAAAAATTTTTCTCGTACCTCTCCATTTTCCTTTCTCTTTTCTATCCAATCCTTTCTTTTTCCTTCCTTCCCTTTCATCCCAGCTCAACTTAAAAAAAGAAAAACATATCAAATGGCATACAAAAGGATCTACAGTAAATGAACAGTGCTGGAGTGTATTCTCTTTTCATATATGTAATAGATATGAAACAAAAATTAAAAAATAAAAATAAAAATATCCATATTTGCGTATATTTTATTATTCTTTCCTTATTTTTAAATAATTTTATTAATTATAAGTTATATCTTCTGTTGTATACCAACCCACGTTTTCCAGTATCGGAAAAGAAAGGAAAAATCTTCCATAGTATACCATACATTAAAAAGTAGCCCTTCCTAAGCTTTAATAGAGGTTGTGGTGACACGTGTCAGTTATAATGCCTTTTTTTAATTGTTATTTTAAAATGTAAAGTGAAAAAAACAAAAGAAGAATCCAGAAAATGAAAGTGGGGGGAGCCTAGAAGAAAGAAAAACGTTTTAGCATTCAAAAAAAATATTTTTTAATAAAAAAAAAGAGTGAGGGAAGAATAGAGAGAAGTTGAAGGGAAATAAATTAAAATCAAAATTAAAAAAAAAAGGCTAATTGAATAATAAATTTAATTTTTTTAGCTTCTAATTATGCCTAAAAATAAAATTTATTGAAAATTCTTTCATTGGATAAATAAAAAAAAAAGTGAGGATACTTAATTATTTTTATTTTGGATAAAAATAAACATTTCCGGTAACCGGTTCTTTTGTCAGCTATCTGATGGAGAAAATTCCCAAAATTCCAGTCAAAATGTTCGTGAAACGACAAGCATCTCCTACTCTCCAACTTAAGCAACCTCAGCAATTGATTAAATAACTATAATAATAAAAATTTAACTAAACAAATCCCAAGCATTTAATCCCAAAAATTAAAAAAAAAAAAAGGGGAAAAGGGGGACCAGTGGGAAGGAGAAAAGCCTGAAGACCCATCAAGAGAACAGAATAGAATCTGGGTCTTAATTTGTTTTTGTTCTTACAAAGATTAAGAAGATAAAAAAAAAAAAGGAGAAAAAAACCCAAAATTCAAAGCTGCATTCAGGTACCATTTCTTTTTTTTTCTTTCTCTTTCCCTTTTGTTTTTTAGGCTTTGGAAATTTCTCTTTATTTCTGAGTTCAATTGTCTTTTAATTTTGATTTGTGCATTTGGGTTCTTGTTTATTTTCTTTGGAGTTGGTTATTTTTTGAAATAATAAGAAAAACCCATTTGATTTCTGTGTGATCGTATTGTTTGATGGTATGATTTTGAAAGTCTAAATTTGTAAATGAGATTTCAAGGGGAGCTAAAGGGGTTTTAGGGTTGATTTTTTAGTTATTAGTTTGCTAGCTGTTTTGAAAGTGCGAGAAGCAGCTCAAATTTGTTCGAAGGAATTTTTTTAATATGACTTTGACACGAATATGTGTGGGTGCGAAAATCATTGAGGTCTAAAAGGAATTTGGACAATTTACCTTTGTCTTTGTAGCTCTTGTTAGGGTCTTTATATCCTTGATTTGAGGCATCCAATAACTGGGTTTAGACTACCATATGGTTGATGAACTAGTATGGACGGTTATACATCCATTAGTCTTATCTGGTTATTTTGTTCCCATAGTGTCTTTTTTCTATTCCAAAAGGTATGTTTACGTCTGATCTGCATTGAGTTTTAGTTAAAAAAAAAAAAAGATTACAAAAAATAGGAAAAATACATCCAACTAATTAACTGTTAATTTCCTAGAGACTAGGGCATTAATGAAGTGGAACTGCCTGTAGTACAGAAGCGTATGAGGTGCTGGAGTCAAGACAATTCCATTGAAGGAGTAGTCACCAAATTTCAATCAATCCCGAGCCTTCATTTATTTTCTCTAATATTTAGGGGAAAAAAAAAGATTTGGCTTGTTTTTAGTCAAATAACTCTTTCCTTGGTGATGGGTGGGTGGGGATCATGATATGTTTGGTGTGGAGAGGCGGCTGCTTTTTATTACTTTTTTAGGTTTACCTTGGTTACGTTTTCATGGATGCTAACAAGATTATCAGCATAATAACTTTGAAAGGAAACTTTGCTTTAATTTCAGTGGGTGTTTTGGTGGTAAATATTGGTTAAAATATTTATTTTTTTCTGTTTATTTCTTGATATTTTAAGTTTCAATAAAGCTTGATTTGAAATTTTAATTCTGTATTGGGATTTCTAGTTGGCAAAGTTGAGATTTCATGAATCTGTGTAGTTCTTGTTATCCAGATAGAATGGTACATCGGCTGTGATATGATGTTCAAAAGGGTTTTCTTCAGTTTTATGGAACAATAATCCCAAGGATCCACCATCTGTGGTTGAGAAAGAATTTTGCTGTTAGAATTTATGAAACACGGTATGTACTATGTCCTTGATTTATCTTGACTTTCCTGTTTCACTTTTCCCCCCCTCCTTACTTCTGCAAATGAATTATGCATTTTGTCCCTGTATCAGTTTTTCAACAAAATAACTATGGTAATGGTTGTCTTGGCGGAATATGCTCTGGTTTGTTTATGATTTTGCTTTAGGTTAAGTGGATTGTCAAGAAAGGAATTATGTCGTTGAACCAAAGTAATTAGGCTTGATGCTTTTTCCTGTTGTTTCACTTCTTGATTTATGTTTGAATCAACATTCTCCGATTTGTATAAGAGGCTTATTGATCATCGTTTTCCTTGACTATTTCTTTAGTTTCTTAATTCTTCCTTCCTTTTCCTTGTATGCTCAATGATGACATTTTGAAATGGCTCTTTGCGTTTTCTTTGATTGGTTCAATAACATTGGGGGTGATCATTACGTTGAAAACAAACAATCCTTTTGTTGGTTTTTTTTTTTTTTTTTAGGGTACAGTTAGACACCTGATGCATGGATTTTTGAAATTCTGGAATGACATCCAGTGAACTAAACGAAAAATGATAACTGAGAGACAAACTTGGATACTCTAAAATAATGTCAGATGTTGGTAAGTTTATGATGAACATCAAGATGGTATTATTTACTTTGAAGTTACTGACATGCTGAAATTTGTCAGATCATTAAATGGTTCCAAAAAGTTTTTAAAATCTTACACCTTATAAAAATTTTGCCTAAACCTTTTCATCTCAATGCAGTAATATGACTGTATTTGTTTTATATCTCATGTAGGACTTAAAATTTCAAACCTGATGACTTTATTATGATCATTAATGACAAATAAAAAATATACTCCTATCTTATGGTTGCATGCTATGCATGGTAGTTTGCTTATTAATATTATTATTATTATTATTGTTATTATAGCCTTTCACCTTCTGCTCCTCTTTCTTACATGTAATCTCTCAACCTTTTTTTGTTTTTACCCAGATCATATGGAGATATCGCTGTTAAAAGCGCTTCTCAGTAACATATCCTCATTTTTAAATTTGTCGTCTTTTGAGAACACCAAGTCAGAACCGGTTCAGAAGTACTACCAGAGAGCAGAAGAGATACTAAAGCTGTTGAAGCCAATTCTTAGCGGAATCGTTGATTCAGAAATTAATTCTGATGAAGTGCTTAGTAAGGCATTCGAAGGATTGGGTCTCTGTATAGAAGAACTGAGGGAGCAATTTGAAAGCTTGCAACGTCTTTCAAGTAAAGTTTACTTTGTAAGTTATTGGTTATTTTCATTTCACAACTGCACTTGTCAATTTTAGTCCACTTATGACTGGAAGAAGCATCTAAGTTAACCTTTTAGGCATTGACATACATCTGATACAGTGAAGCTTTGATCAATTAAAATTAATATTTTCTTATGAGACGTTTGTTGTAGATTATTGTTGTCATTTTACACTTAATTCTTGTGCAATAACTTGTCAGACATATGTTCTACCCATATGGTCTATGTTGTCCTCTTTTTCTTCTTATTTCATATGGTTATTAGAACTTTATCGTAATTGTCTTTAGTGTAATTGTTTGAATGTATAGCTTTTAGAATAAGTTTAGCCAGTAAGTACTGATTCTTGAATGTTAGCTCATATTAAGGTGGAAAATTGCTATAGATGGGCGCCTTTTAAGAAAATAATATTTATAGAAGAATAGAATTTTCTTAAAAGCAACTATTAGTCAATTGGTTTGGGGCTTTATTTAAATGCAGTTGGATAACCCTCTTCTCTTCCACTTAATTTCTAGGTTCTGCAAACTGAGTCGTTAATATCAAAGATTCGAAATTCTAGCTTGGATATATTCGAGTTCTTGAAGTCTTCCCATCAGAAACTGCCAGATGAATTAAGTTCAGCATCTCTTGAGGTAATTTATAACCCAAAATTGAAGCCTCTACTTCTCATTATGTTTTATATATTATAACAAAGCATAATTATTGTATTCTTACAATGATTGCCAAAAAGCCATCTATCGAAGAGTGAATGGCATCTAACTATACTGTTTTGAGATTTTAGAAAATATATAGCTGTCCTTTTGATTTAATTTCTGAGTTCAAAGAATGCTTAAGGGGAATCTACATATCAGGATGTCTAACTATTGGCGTGATTGATTGCAGCACTGCTTGCAGAAAATTAAGCATGTGGTATACGAACAAGCATCATCTGTTATTAGGGAAGCCATACGGGATCAAGTGGATAATGTCGGACCATCCTCAGAAATACTAGTGAAAATTGCAGAGAACTTGGGCTTGAGGTCAAACCAGGAGATTCTGATAGAGGCTGTGGCCCTTGAAAAGTTGAAAGAGAATGCTGAACAAGCTGAAAAAACTGCAGAAGCTGAGTTTATTGATCAGATAATTGCTCTTGTAACTCGCATGCATGATCGCCTTGTGTTAATAAAACAATCTGAGATGTGTAGCCCGGTTCCCATACCCGCTGATTTCTGCTGCCCCCTTTCCCTAGAGCTAATGACTGATCCAGTGATTGTGGCATCAGGACAAACCTATGAGCGGGCTTTTATTAAGAAATGGATTGATCTGGGGATCACTGTGTGCCCTAAGACTCGGCAGACTTTGGCTCATACCAATCTCATACCTAATTACACGGTAAAGGCACTAATTGCAAACTGGTGTGAGTCAAACAAGGTGAAGTTGCCTGATCCCATGAAGTCCATCAATTTAAACCAGTCCTATACCCTTCTTGTGCATACAGAGCCTGGCTTGCCAAGGGATTCAAATAGTTTTCCTCATTCTAGAAGCAGCCAACCAATGTCACCTGAATCACGGTCTACAGGTCTATCTGGTAAGAACCTAATCACATCCAGTGGATTTCATCAGGAGGGAACCTCCCCGCTACATCCTCGTTCTACCTCAGAGGGTTCCTTGCAAGATGTGGCTGGAAATGGAGGTGGTCTGGATGTTGCAAGATTGTCGTTAAATAGTGCTGATGACAGGTCAAAGCTGGAACAGAGATATAGCGATTCAGTTGGCGAACCCCCTGTGTCACCTTCTAATAATGCTGGACAGTCATCTCAGAACCAAACAAGATCTGTTTCTGCCTCTAGTGCACTTCCTAATTCAGATTCTCCTCGAGGAGCAGTTCGAGATGCCAATGAGATTTCTGAGGGCTCAACTCATCTTGCAGCCGACAATAATGATGTTTCTGGAGAGATGAAATCTGACCCGCCGCCTACGGCTACCTCAGCTGTCCCACAGAGAGAACCCGAATTCCCTCCTCGATTGATGGGTGCACGATCTCAAAGCCAAACAATCTGGCGCCGGCCATCAGAGAGATTCATTCCAAGGATAGTTTCTTCTCCTGCTATTGAAAACAGGGCTGACCTCTCTGTCCTTGAAACCCAGGTTAAGAAGCTGGTCGAGGACTTGAAGAGCACTTCACTTGATACTCAAAGAGAGGCCACTGCTCAACTCAGGTTGCTTGCTAAGCACAATATGGATAATCGGATTATAATAGCAAATTGCGGGGCCATTAGCTTGTTAGTCGATTTGCTTCGTTCACCAGATACAAAGACTCAGGAAAATGCTGTCACAGCACTTCTGAACTTATCAATTAATGATAACAACAAAACAGCTATTGCTGATGCTAATGCAATCGAGCCACTGATTCATGTCCTCGAGACTGGAAGCCCTGAAGCTAAAGAAAACTCGGCTGCTACTCTCTTCAGCCTTTCAGTCATGGAGGATAACAAAATCAAGATTGGAAGGTCTGGTGCAATCAAGCCTCTTGTTGATTTATTGGGGAATGGTACTCCGAGGGGAAAGAAAGATGCAGCTACAGCGCTGTTTAATCTGTCAATATTTCATGAAAACAAGGCCCGGGTTGTACAAGCTGGCGCTGTAAGACACCTCGTGGACTTGATGGACCCAGCAGCTGGTATGGTTGATAAGGCGGTTGCTGTTTTGGCAAATCTTGCTACAATTCCTGAAGGGAGGGCTGCCATTGGGCAGGAGGGTGGGATTCCTGTGCTGGTTGAGGTTGTCGAGTTGGGTTCAGCAAGAGGAAAGGAAAATGCTGCCGCTGCTCTTTTACAGCTCTGCACAACCAGTAATAAGTTTTGCAGTGCGGTGCTCCAAGAAGGCGCCGTTCCACCACTAGTGGCCTTGTCCCAGTCTGGTACCGCGAGAGCTAAAGAGAAGGTATACTAATTCTACTGATTTATATAAACACACGCGCACACACATATATCACCTCCTTGTAACTTTCATGAAGAGTCATAAGCTTCTGTTGATTGCAGGCGAACTCACTTCTGACCTACTTCAGAAACCATCGACATGGTAATGCCGGAAGAGGGTGAAATTAGGAAAAGAAAAACTTTCATTGCCATCCAAGCCATTGGACAGTTTGTATACGTTTGATGTTTCAAATAATGCATTTGAAGATTTTGCCGCTTGGATTTTACAGGGTTTGTTGTAGAAAAAAAATAATATTTTATCTTGTAGAGGATTCGATGGAATCCTCTTGTGAAAATACTAAAATAGCTTTTTCTTATATGTGAAATTGTGAATGTGGGAAAAGAATTTCATGCATTTGAGTCTGGTCTGGTCTTTGCAATGAGCTTTAGGCGGAACATGAGAACCTATGAATAATGTCTGTTCTGGTTTATGTCCCAAGAGGTTTTTTTTTTTTTTTTTTTTTTTTAACTCAAGACTTGTTTTTTAAGGTACAATTAAAAGTTCAGACTGATTTGTAAGCTATGCTTCTTTCCAGAAATTTAATGATGTATTTGTCATGATTTTGAGAACTTTGTGATACGCTTGTTCATCGTAACGTAGCTCATCCAGCCCCTCAAACAACACGATAGGCTCAAATTTATGTTGAGTGGGATTGGAGTATGAATTTAGGTTTCTCTAATTCAAATTATTATTTAAATAATTAAAATTAATTTTATTTAAATTTAATTATAAATATTAATATTGAAATAATTTTTAATATTTTTTAAAATAATAAAATGAGTTTTTAGATTAACGTGAACATGGTTCAATTTGAGCCTTGTCACAGAAAAAAAAATTGAGGCTATGGTCCGATGCGTGACTACATTTTGTTTGTTCTTTCGTATGCATATTGTCTAATGAAAACCCCTTTACTGATGTTCTCTTAAGCTACTGGAAGAACAGTTTTGAGTTTAACTAATCGTTTCTTTTTTAATGAGATTTTATTTTGTTAATTTTAACAATGTTTAAGCTGCACGAAAGGAACTGAACCTTTCCTTTTCCTTTCTCTACCTTCTTTAGAACATATATAGGAAAAGGAACTGAATTTCATTTCTCTACTTTTTTTATACTGACAGTTATATTTATTATTTAAAGGAATATTAAAAAAATATTTTTATACTAATACTTTTAATTAAATTTCAATTAAAAATATTTTTTATTGTCCAAATAAAATATGGAAAGGGAAAGTCTTTGGGACTATTTTAAGTGTGAGCAGCGCCTATATTCCAGTACATCGATTTTTACATGACCATGGATGTTACTAAGCACGTAAAAAAATAGAAACAGAACTAGAAAGACAAATGTTTTAATTTTTTGGGACTTTAATGCCGAGGAATAAATTCACTTCGCTTATTGTCATATCAATCCCCGAGTTGTACAACTTGTTCGTCCAGTGATTCATTGCAAATACCCCCCAAAAAAAAAAAACTATACTAAAAAAATTCTGCTTTTTATTAGAACAGAATCGAAGAATAAAATCAACAATTAAAGCCAAAGAAGACCAAATAAAAAAATACTTAACGGGTGAAAGGAAGACAAGCATACATTCTTGAAAATTAAAAAAAAAAAAAACGAATGATCCAAAAAGGTATAAAACAGTGGTAATGCAAACACAAAAAGGCAAAAACCAAACTGCAGTCTCCCTCCCCTATCAAAAGTTCTACCAAAGAATTACAAATGCAATGTGGTAAATAAAATCTCAATAAAAGGATTATATAAAGGGGCTTGTAGGATACCATCTTTACCGTCAGCTTGTAGTAAGGTTTGACTTGTAACTGATA